>CANTUR010001618.1:0-166611 GCA_947683625.1 Mallotus nudiflorus
CTTAAATTAAGGGAATAAGAGTTATCCCTCCATTTACATAAAAAAGATTACTATATTATCCTTAATTCTTATTTCATTTTCTATCTCTTAAAAATTTCCAAACCAGTTTTGGGAAACTCAAACCCAAACCCATACGAGCCCCCAAAACCAACAAAAATATACGATTCCCAGCAATTTTCTCAAGGCAATGAGCTGTATGCTGCTGCATGCACAAAAATTTACGTTTCATCATGCATACAGGTGAACAATTTTAACCATTTAAATTTCTACTAAATAAGCAATGTAATTTGCCCCTAAGTCAAATCAAGCAAAAATAATCCAGAACAAAGTGTCACATGTCATTGCAAAATAATCAAAACCAACTTAGGTCAAAAGAAAAATATCACATGCTGATTATGTTATAATCAAATTAATATATTATTAAAGTAAAAATATTTTAAAATATAATTGTGGCCTATCAAATATTGTATAATAAATTCAATATAAAATATTTTTAAATTGAATTTAGAAAAGTTTCATTAATTGTAAAAAAAAAAGATAATTATAAAAATTTGAGAAAATTAATATTAATATGTAAACTAAAATATTTTTTAAAAATTAAATGAACTAAATGATCAATTTATCATACTTTTATTGAATTGAAGCTCGAAAATTTTAAAAAAAATATAAATAGTTTAAAAATTGATAAAAAAAAATTGAAAACTTAGCAATGAATTTTGAATTCCATAACTAATTTAGTGACGGATTGCTGTTTCCATCACTAATTTAGTGACGGATTTTGATTTCCGTCAATTCCGTCACTATTTTTGTGACGGAATTACATTTCCATAGTTAGCTAGCGATAGAATGACTTTTTCGTCGCTATTTAATGACGGAAAATAATTGTGTTATTAGATTGCTATTTTCTCGTAGTGAGCAATCATTAAGGAAAAAATTTTTTATTATTATTTTTTCACTTTTACCCTTATGGTCTCATTCAAGGATTCAACAAAATACAATGGTAGAAAAAGAATTTTTATGGGCATGACTGTAGTATTCATACTTTCGCCGTGACAAGAATTATTTCCCTAAAATATTAGACTACACCTGATATATTATATTACATAATAAGTTCAGAAAAAAAAAAAAATCAACTGTAAGATAAGTACAATCAAACTATGAATTTTTCAAAATTTCTCTTACACAAATTTTGGCGTACAAGAGAATTCTAGGAATATTTGAATTCCTTTATGCATACTTTTTGTCTAGGTCCAATGGTTGGATATGTGTCAAGACTATGATGGGTATTGAATATCGAAGAAAATTATACCAAAAAATTTATTTTTTAACAAAAAAAGGTTAGAATAGAAAATTTAAAAATCCCTTAAAAAAATTAAAAATGTAATTTGTTTTAGTAAGTTGTAATAATAAGTAAATTTGATTTAGGTCAAAATAATAAGGAATGGATATTACCAAAGTAATTTAAAAATTATCTTTTGGTTAATAGAAAGCCATTAAGTAATTTTGACAAATAGTTCCTCATGAGTAGTTTAAGTGATAAAAAAGTAAGTATAAAATTTCAGTTATTTACCGTGAATTTTGATTATTAGAAGGAAGGAAGATGTCAATTTGTAATTTCAGAAAAATAGTAGCAACAACTTGGCCATATCTAGAGCACAGTATGAGTGAGCACGGATTAAAGAAATTTGAGAATTCAGAATTTCCGAAATCATATCATATTTCAGAGATTTTAAAAATAAAATTTCTAGTATCGGTATCTAATTTTAAAATTTCAATACATGTACCATCTCATTTTTCAGAACGGTATGGTATGAAAATTCAATTATATCATAACAGATCGGTATGATATGGTTCAAAATGGAATTTAGGAATTTATATAATAAATAAATTTATATTATTAATTAAAATTATATTTATCATCCACAGATAAATTAAAATTATATTCATTATCCACAAATGAAAACGACATAATTTCAGTAAATTATTGTAATGACCTGATATTTTTAAATAAAATAATATTTTTTTGAGATTTGCAGTGTTAATAAAATTTATATTTTATTTTTATATTATTACTAAATTTTAATATTATTCATTTACGTTATTTTAAATATTTTATTTATGTAAAATAATTATTTTTGGAAGTTTATTATTTAAATATTAAAGTTACTATTGATATTATTATTATTGTCATTATTACTTTATGTGGGTTATTATTATAATTATTGCATGTTATTATTATCATGGATATTATTATGTATTATTGTTGTATTATATTTAATTGAATTAAGTGCATATGTGTGTGTATATATATATATATATATATATATATAATATATATATATATATATATATAAGGTCAAAAGGTCATTATTCAGTCAACCCACCTATTTCTTTCCTTCTTCTTTTTCGGTCTCCTTCCCTATTCTTCCCTCACCATCACAGTGCTATCCTTCATCGCCAGCTCCATCACCTTTCTTCCTTCTTCTTCTTCTTCTCTTCTCGCCATCTTCTCCTTCCTCTGCGATGCCAAAAATGTGACAGAACGAGTAGCGACGACAGCGGCTTTAATACGTCACCAGAGACATTCCCGATGGCGGGACCTCGACTTCCTTGGCTCAGTTGACTCCTTGAGCTGTGGGAAAGATGCTCCTAAGCTCCATTCAAGCTCATAGTTGTCCATTTGTAAGTTTTGTTTGATTTTTAGTTTATGTCCATTTTTATTTTTATTTTTTTTAAGCTTGAGTTTGGTTAATTCTTGATATATTCTTTTTGAAATGTTGATCTATGCATCTTAGTCTACTCATAGGTATTTTTTAGTTTATTTTTCTGATTTTATTTAATTTTTGGTTAATTATTGAATATTTTAATAAATTAAAATGAATTTTTGATAATTATGTTAATTAGTTATTTTGGTTGGAAATTTAGTTAATCTAGTGTTATTATTGTATGTTAGTAATTTTAATGTTGAGAAAATAATTTTTGGATATATTATATAATTTTTAGAAATATTTTTGTATTATGGGAATTTTTGGAATTTTGGGTTAAATAAGCATTTTTGTTGAAAATATTGTTTAATTACATGTTTTAGATAATTATGGTATAATATACGGTGATAAAATAATTTTAGTGATTTTATATAATTTTTGAGAAAATTATTAGTATTATGTGATTTTTGATTTTATAAGTTAATTATGAGTTTCTGTTGAGATTCTGGTTAAACTATATATTTTAAATGATTTTGAAATAATAATTGGTATTAAAATGATTTTTTTTAATATATTATTATAAATGTTTGGTTATTGGTGGATTGTGAACCTCAGTTGGGAAATTGTGTAGTTCAGGATCCCAACCCGAGGTGTTGAGCCTTGTGAGTTTTGTAATATCCCGAGTTTTTAAATATTTTTATACTGCATCGGGATATGTAGTGTTAATAATTTTTGTATATATTTATGATATTTTTATGAGTTTGATATTTATTAAAGCTTATTTTATATTATTTTAAGTACTTTACGTAAAATTTTGTCGGAAATTGTATTTTCGGAGAAATTGACACGTAAATAATTTAATATTAATTATTTTGACTAGTTTTACGAATTTTCATGAACTCATATAATTTTTAAGTGCTAAATAAAATGTATATATGTGTATTTATTTAAATTAATTAGAGCTTAATTAATTTCCTTAATTTTATTATTTAGCTTTAATATTTATTAATTAATTTTAACTGTATAAATTATTAAATATAATAAAATATTTGTGTGGTGAGAATTATTTGTGTGGGAATATATATACTATTATAATATAAGGTGGACATATATATATATATATATATATATATATATATACATATATACATATATACATATATACATTATTTTATAACAAAAATCAAAAGTTTTCATTATTTACCAAAATGCCATTGTCTCCTTCATTTTACCTCTTCATCGGTTTCCACCATTTCCAGCTGATTTCTTTGCTATCACTGTGCCTCTCATCCTTCCTCCTCCACCTCCAGCCATTTCCACCACCTGAAGCTCCCTTTTTCCGGTGTGTTTTGATCGGATTTTTCAAGGAGGCCAAAAATTGAAGTCAACTCCGATCAAGCCATTTTTGGCCACCAAATTCGACGCTGCTGGTCTCTATCTTCTACTTGAGCTTCGGTAAGTATGATTCCAAGCTTATTTCACTTGATTTGATCTAGAATTACTTAGATTTCAATTTCTTCATTTCAGCCATTTAGGGTTTTGAATTTTTTTTAGCTTCAATTTGATTGATTCATGAAAACTTCCTTCAAAAACTTTGTTCCTGGAAACTTAATCTACATTTTGTAATTTTTTTGGAATTTTTGGAATTTATTTTGATTTTTGTGAATTTTTGATTATTTTATTAATATTTTCTAATTTTCGAAAATTAATTAATTAAATTATGAAATTGTGTTTTATGGTGATTATAGGTGTTGAAATGAATTATAGAAATTTATTTGTAATTTTTGTGAATTTTTATATATTTATTTGGAATTTATTAAGTTTATGTAATTTTGAAAAATAGGGTTAATTATGTGTTTAATTGATATAATTTGGTTAATTGAGTATATTTATTGATATTATTGAAATATATGTTGAAAAAATTAATTTTTAGTAATTATATTATTTTTGGTGAATTTTTGGATTTATTTTAGTAAATTTATATATATAGGGGTATTTTGGTAATTTTACACTAAATTGGCTAAAAATGTAATTAAATTGGTTTTAATAGTTATTTAGGGTATAAAAATGATTTCTACAAATTATTTAGTATTTTTAACTAATTAAAACTATTTTTCGTAAATTATTTTCAAATTATATATATAATATACGATTTTTCTAAATAAATGAGTTTTTATCGATTTTTAACATGTTTTAGGGTTAATTAAGTAATTTGGATTGATAAAATGTATTTTTATTATATAAGGGCATTTTTGGTATTTTGTGAACATTCTGTGAATTGTAGACCTCGGTCGGTAAATTGTAGTTTGGAGTCTAACTGAGAGGTTTTGGTTGTGAATTTTGTGTTTATTCTTGAAGTGTATTTTTTTGCAGGACCAGCTCTACTCTTTGAGTAGAGAGATGTCCATTTTACAGGGGAAGTTTTGCCCGATTTTCAGTAGAATTCTCGTAAAACGTGATGTCCGGTCGAATTCTTATTCCAATTCTCTGTCTAATATTCTTAGAGTGAGTCTCTAGAATGTTGATAGACTTATTCTGATTCATATTATCATTTGTTTGTTTAGTTGTGCCGAGACCGAGGCCTAACGGATCAGACCCACCGAATTTGTCTCGTGGAGCGCTAACATGTGAGTTATTATTATACTGTATATATATGCATTACATATAGGATGCATGACTTAGGATTTTTCATTTTCATTATATATTTAAACAGTAATTTAATTATAATATGATGTGGTATATTTTCGGTTTATTTTTAGTATATCTTGATATATAAATGTTTGTATATTTTCTATATATATTTAATATATCACTGGTATATTTAGAGTTTATTTTTTATATATGTATGTTAGATATTTAGGTTTATGTTTGTTATAATTTAATATCTATACATGATTTAAATGTACATCGAACCATAATTATTTTATTAAATGATTAGTATAATTTAGGTTTATTCTTAAATAATTGCATGCTATATTATAAACCTATACTTAAATTATTTTTAAGTTTATTTTTGGTTTATTTTTTATTTATTTCCAAATAAATACATGTTTCATTATTAAATTAAACCTAATACATTAGTGGTATATTTAGGGTTTATTTTTGATATATGCATGCTAGATAATTAGGTTTATTTTTAGTATATTTGTGAATATATGTTAAACCTAAACACATATTTAAATGAAAAGTTATACATAAATGTTTTATTAAATGATTTGTGTACTTGGGGCATATCTTTTGTATATTTACGTATATTTTTAAGAAAATGCATGTTATATTATTGTTATACATTTAAATTGTTTTTAACAATATTAATGATTTATCTTTAGTTTATTTCATATTTTATTTGATATATATATACCCGAAATATACTGGGTATATTTTTGGTATATATATATATATATATATATATATATATATATATATATATAGTTGGTTTTACTATTATGAATATTGTTCTACATTAATTATTTTCCGAATGAATGATTTATTCTAAGTGAAGGATATCAATAGAATGTACTTCCTAGTGGGCAACACTAGGGCCGTGTACGTATCGGTGCGAAAGAATAGGGTTGAGTGAGAGTTAATTTTGGGTGATTATAATTGATTTAATTGATTTGACTAAGATTAATGGTATGTTAGATAGTGTGATTACGGGGCCAATCACACTGACTGCTGGAGCTCGATTGACTTAGTGTCTTGGGGCCAGTCTATTGTCCATAAGTGGATTGAATAATCTATTGGGTTGATTGAGATGTGAGGTGATAGATAGTGTGATTGTTGGAGCTTGGTTGACTAAGTGTCTCAGGGCCAATCACATTGACAACCAGACTGCTGGAGCTCGATCGACTTAGTGTCTCGGGGCCACTCTGTTGTCTAGTTTGGAATAAGAGTTCTATTTGGAATCAAATGAGCTTGTATGGCTAGAGTTATGATGGGGTTGATTGGAGATTGCTATTATTAGGGTTCTATGGATCCTTCATGAATTAAAATAAACATTTTCTACATTTAGTATATTTATAAAGGTAGAGTTTGGCATTCGTGTGAAATGTGTGTGTGTGTGTATATATATATATATAAGAATGCCTAATTGTTATGGTTCAGTTTGCATGTGTATATAGTATAATAATTCACTCAGTGAGGTCTGACCCTCCTCAATTATTTTTTTTCAGGAGATCCCATATCGTCAGACCTTAGTTGTAGAATTCCTCGCCGGTGTTCTTTAGTCCTGACTATTTTATGCAAATGTATATTCTGAACTCTGATTTGTATTCTAGAAACTGCAATAGTTGTGTTATTGAATCAGAAGTGTATTATATTGTTTTGATATTGTATACTCTTGAAAATTGTATTTAAAACTATACGAATATGTGTTCATTGATGAAAGGATTTGGAGTATTTATTTTATATATTGATTTGAAAATTTTTAATTCTGTCGTACTTTTTATTATTTATTTCATGATTTTATTTTTTGAAGGCTTGCTATGGGTTTGGGATTCAAAAGAATTCCCATTCCCTAGCGCCGATCATGACTCCTAGTTTGGGTCGTGACAAAGTTGGTATCAGAGTGGAGTTCTGTGTCAGGGCTTAGTTATTTGAGTTGTGGCCCTAGTTTTCAAAGTTGTGTTTTCTGTTAAACTACTACAGTGAATTAGGTTCGGTCATGTCTTTAAAAAGTCTTCCTTGCATTAGGAATTTCGCGTAACTGTTAAGGTGTCTGATGATGTTGTGATTATTTGAACTATTTGTTTATTTTTGCTCCTTACTGATTGCCTTGAGTGTGAGTCGCTCCATCAATCGATGAGATCGATGATAGTTGATCTTTTGAGCATGAGGTTCTACCCCCCTTATGCAACCTGTTAGGCGTAGGGGTAGAGATGGATTTAGAAGGCCTGATGATCGCTGTTGACAGTGGGAACAACTGTATGAGGAGCTAGTGGCTTAGTATTGCGATGATGTTGCTTCTATAACAGGAGATTCGCAAGGTGCAGTGCTGACACCTTCGATCATACAGTAGATGTAATTTCTATTTCAGTCGAGAACTTGGGATATGTCAATTCTGCATATATTTTATATTCTAAATCTTGTTGAGCTTCTATATCTTTTCAGCGTGGTGAGTGTGAATTATTTCTTCTGCAGAGACAATATTGATAATCAGTCTTTTCAAGTTGAGGTTGTGGTTATAGTTCCAGCCCTACTACACCTATCTAGTATAGGGGTAGGTTAGAGGCAACTGTAACTTAAGGGTTAAGGTAGTCATTGTAAGCAGTACAAGCATTTCTTTTGAACTTGAACTTGCAGCAATTGTGACTATGATAGCCGAGACTAATAAAAGCTTGATAGCATTCAATCAAGTTTGACAGTTGTTTGAATATGCTTTGACAGGGGAATTGGAAAATGTCTAATGAAGACGAAGCACTCTTGTATTCCTTATGGAAAGTAGTCAGTTTTGACTGCAACACATAATTTGAGTTAAAGGGGGATTTCTAAGATACTTCCATCCACCTTTAAGGAAGGATAATTACCTATATCAGTTATTGCACAGAGTCAGGGAAGAGCAATCAGTTGAGAAGATTACCTATAAACTCTTCAATCTAATACGTCGTACTGAAGACGTAATACAATATAAGAGGAGACTGGTAGAATTATGTGTTATAGGATTAAGCTTAATATATTGGCATCGGAATGTTATTGTGAATTTAGTCTTTTGGGTGTAATTAATCTTAATGAGATGTGAAAGGGTTGTCAGGAATGTTTGGCTCTAGTCAAGTATACTTCAGTGGAGAAGTTGTCTCTCCCAAATGTTTTAATTGTCTGTGAGTTACCAGGTTTACCACCTTATAGAGATTGAATTCTGTATCGATGTGGTTCCCGATATAACTCCTATTTCAACGTAGCCCTATAGAATGACTCTTGTAGAACTGTAGGAGCAATTACGAGAGCTGTATGACCAAGGTTTTGTCAGACCTTATGTTTCTCTTTGGGGTGCACTAGTCCTGTTGTAAGGAAGAAGGATGGTACCCTGAGACTGTGCATTAACTGCAGAGAGATGAATAGGGCAACAATGAAGGACAAGTATCCTCTTCTGAGGATAGATGACCTGTCTGATCAGCTACAGGGTGCATAGTTCTTTTCAAAAATTGATTTGAAGTCGGGTTATTATTAGTTGTGGGTCAGTTTGTAGTAGTCTTCATTAATGATATACTAGTGTATTCGAAGTGAACGAAAGGGCACATATATCACTTGAGGACTAAACTACAAACACTAAGAGAATGTCAGCTTTATGCTGAATTCAGGAAGTGTGATCATTAGGTGGAGAGTGTTGTTTTTCTTAGAAGTGTGGCGTTTAAAGATAGAATTTGAGTTGATCCAGAAAAGATCAAAGCAGCATCTGAGTGGCCCAGACTGACTGAATCCATTGAGATCTATAATTTTCTGGGTTTAACTAGGTATCATAGGAAATCTTAATAGAATTCTCTAGAATTGTAGCTCCTATAACCTGCATAACTTAGAAGAATGGGAAAAATTATGTGAACAGATGTTTGTTTGAACAGATGTTTATTAGAACAGTTTCCAAATGCTGAAGAAGACCATTGATCTAAAGGGTTACATGAACTTTAGAGGATAAGACCTGATATCATTATAGCATTTCATCATATCATCATAGCATCTCATTACATTATTTCATCACGACATTTCATTCTAGCATTTCATCATAACATTTCATTATACCATTTCATCATGACATTCATCATAGCATGTCATCATGGCATATCACCATAGAATGATTTGCTGATAGGAGATGCACAAGTTAATGATACAGTGTTGATGTTGTAATCTAAAAAAGGGATTCTATATAAGCTATGGAAATGAACTTATAGTGTACATCCAGATGATTACCAAGAATTATCACAGTATTCAGGATTAGTACTAGTGGGTTGGATTATAGAAGGATGTGACTGATTGTATTTCTAAGTGTTTAAATTGCCAGCCGGTGAAAGCTGAACATCAGAAGTCTTTTGGGAAGTTTCGATCTCTTTTGAATTTGGGTGGAAATGAGAAAGAATGGCTATGATTTTTATGGTTGGATACCTCGTTCGAAGGGTGAATATGATTCCGTTGGAATGACTATAGACAAATTAACCAAGTCAGCTAATTTTTGGCTAGTGGAAGCCACTTATTCAATAGTTAAGTGGGCTAAGCTGCATATGAAGCATATTGTGTGCCTGCATGGACTACTTGTGTCCATTGTATATGGTAAAGGTACAATTTTTACCTTTCAATTTTGACAGAGATTATGGGGAGTAATAGACACCTGGTTGAATTTCAATACTGCTTTTCATCCTCCGACAGATGACAGTCTAAGAGGATGATCTAGACACTAAATAATATGTTGAAGATGTGTGTTGTTGGATCTGGGAGGTAGCTAGGTCGACTATTTGCTACTTGTAGAATTCGCTTATAATAACAACTACCATAGTAGTATTGGAATGACACCATTTGAGGCTTTTATGGAAAGAAGTCTTAACTAGATATGAGATGGTTCAGAATATAGCGGAGAAAGTTGCTGTGATCATAAGAGCGATGTGGATCCTAGATGCAGAGATATGGAGTTTCAAATCGAAGACTGTAATTCTGAAGATGTCTTTGAAAAGTGGTGTGATGAGACGCAGTAAGACTGCATATTAGTTGGCTTTGCCTCCAAATCTATTTCATGTGCATCTAGTGTTCCATGTCTCGATTTTGAGTGTCATGACCCAAAACAGGGGCCATGACCGGCGCTAGGGAACGAGAATTCTTTCAAATCCGGAACCCGTAGCAAGCCTAAAAATAAAATAAAACATGCAATAGTAATAATAACAATATATAATGCAGCGGAAATACAAATCATAAATATCACAATAACATTTCCACCAACTGGATTTAAATTAAATACTCATCTCATATATATATAAACTCTTTTAATACAAATCCAGTTCAAATATAATACAACATTTCTTTAATAATTTAATGACTACTGCAGCGTCTAGATAAAATAAAACTCAAGACTCAGGGAAGCAGTTTACATAAAGAAGCCAGGGCGGAAGAAATCCGGTGTACAGACCTACTACTGAGGTCTGAAGATGATGACTCTCCTGAAAAATTAGTCAACAGAGGGGAGTCAGACCTCACTGAGTGAATTACTATAATATATATACACGCATACTAAATGTCAATGCACATAATCAAGTATATATAATATGTATATATATACAAGCAAATACACACAGATGCAATAAATTCATTTTATATATTTTTATTGAAAATCACTGTTCATGAAGGATCAAATAGAACCCTATAATATCATAACCTCAAACAGTGTTAGACAACACTCTAGCCATACAGACTCACTTATTCCAAATATATTCACTTATTTCATTTAGACAGTAGACTGGCCCCGAGACACTAGGTCAACCGAGCTCCAGCAATCACACCTCCAAACCATATCTCACACATCAAATAATTATATCCACTAAATATCCACAAATGGTTAGTAATATAGCCTAAATGCTATAAGCGTACCGGTACGTACTCAGTCCTAGTGCTGCCCACTAGGTAGCACGTTCTATCGATATCCTTCATTAAAATATAAAATATACATTCACAAATAAATGATGCATGAATTTAAATAAAATAACAATATAAACCATATATATACTGGAAATATACCAAAAGTAAACCAGGTATATTTCGAGTATATATACGTCAAATAAATCCAATTAAATTACAAAATAAACTGGAAATATATTCAAAAACATTTTAAACATAATTCATTAATAAAACATGCATATAATTCAAAATATACAGGAAATAAACCAAAATAAACTAAAAATAAATTTAAGTAATCATTAAATCATTTATGCATATTTAATCAAAATAAAACGTATATTTCTAAACTCATGCACCCTAAAACATATATATATAAAATAGTAACTCACACTTAGTGCGCTCCACGAGATGGGTCCGACGGGCTTGGTCCACTAGCCCTCGGTCTCGGCACAAGTAAACAAACAATAAATAACAGACATCAGAATAAACCTAATAGAAAATCCTAGAAACTCGATCTAGAATATTAGATACCGAAACAGAATTAGGGTTCGATCGGACATCACGTTTTACGAGAATTCTATCGAAAATTCCGCAGAACCTCCCCTGTAAAACGGACATCTCTCTACTCAAAGAGTAGAGCCGGCCCTACAAAGAAACACACTTCGAAAAACAGGCACAACAACACATCCACAACCCCTCGGTCGGACTCCAAACTACAGTCTACCGATCGGGGTCCACAATTCACAAAATAATATAAAAATACCAAAAATACCCTTATATCACATAAATACATTTTATACGTAGAAATTACATAATTAACCTTTAAACACAGTAAAAACTGATAAAAACTCATTTTATTAGAAAAATCGTATATTATATATATAATTGAAAATAATTCACGAAAAATAATTTTAATTAATTAAAAATACTAAATAATTTTTAGAAATCATTTTTATACCTTAAATAACTATTAAAACCAATTAAATTACATTTTTAGCCAATTTTATGTAAAATTACCAAAATGCCCTTATATATATAAATATACTAAAATTACTCCAAAAATTCACCAAAAATAGTATAATTATCCAAAATTAATTTTCTCAACATATTTATCAATAATTAAACTCAATTAACCAATTAATTTCAATTAAAAACACAATTAACCCTATTTTCTCAAAATTACATAAACCTAAATAATTCAAAATAAATACATAGAAATTCATAAAAATTCCAAATAAATTTCTATAATTCATTTCAACACCTATATTTATCATAAAACACAATTTCATAATTTAATTAATTAATTTCCGAAAATTAGAAAATAATATTAAAATATTCAAAAATACCCAAAAATCAAAATAATCTCCAAAAATTCCAAAAAAATTCACACATGTAGATTAAGCTAAGGGGAACAACATTTGTGAAGGAATTTTTCATGAATCAATAAAATTAAAGTTTGGCAAAAAATCAAGAACCCTAATAGGCCGAAATTGAAAAATCGAAACCTAAGCAAATCAAGACCATTTTAAGTGAAACAAAGCTTGGAATCACACTCACCGGAGCTCAAGGAGAAGAAAGAGACCAGTGGTGTCGAAAACGGTGGTAGGAAACATCGTGAACGACGGTGAAGAGGAATTCGGCTTCTTCGGCCAAAATCAACCTCCAGACGCCGGAAACGGCTGCAACAGGCGACGAGGAAGGCTGAGTAAGGAGGTGGCACACCGGACGGCACACCAACGGCAAGAAATCGGCATGACAGGTAGCAAAACGGCGATGGAGGCAATCAGGGAAGAAGGAGATGCTCGGGGGCAGAATTGTAATTTTCCAAAATTTGATTTTTTTGACTTATTATATGTATATATATATACTTTATACTATATATTAAAATAATATTAAATTACACACATTAAATATACACCACACACATATAATTTAATATTTTAATAATTTATACTAAATAAAAATAATTAAATAACAATAAAACTAATAAATAAATAATATAATATTAGGGTAATATTAATTAAACCCTAATTAAATAAATAAGTACACATATACACGTTATCTAGTATTTTAAAATATGTATGAGTTCATGCAAGTTCATAAATATATTTAAAATAATTAATAGTAAATTATTTACGTGAAAATTTCCCCGAAAATGTAAGTCCCGAGAAAATTTTACGTAAAGCACTTAAAATAACATAAAATAATAAAAATCAATTTTAATTAAATAACAACTCCTGAAATATCAATATTATATTTAAAAATTATTAACACTGCATATCCCGATACAGTATAAAGATATTTAAAAACACGGGATATTACATTGAGAGAGTGTATTTTGGACACTTCGTACATGTTATAGTTGAACAATATAGAACTGAATGAAGATCTGAAGTTTGAGAAGGAATCAGTTGAGATTGTAAATTATCAAGCTCGATAGTTATGCTCGAACCAGATCCAGATGATCAGGATGTTGTGGTGAAGCAACAACATGGAAGAGCTTACGCGGGAGATTGAAGTTGAGATACGAGCTTCTTACCCATATCTCTTCCTTTCTTGATCTTGTAATTTTCTTTCTGGAATTTGAGGATGAATTCTTGCAAGGGGGGAAGAATGTAATATCTCGAGTTTTTAAATATTTTTATACCGCATCGGGATATGTAGTGTTAATAATTTTTGTATATATTTATGATATTTTTATGAGTTTGATATTTATTAAAGCTTATTTTATATTATTTTAAGTACTTTACGTAAAATTTTCCCGAAAATTGTATTTTCGGGGAAATTGACATGTAAATAATTTAATATTAATTATTTTGACTAGTTTTACGAATTTGCATGAACTCATATATAATTTTTAAGTGCTAAATAAAATGTATATATGTGTATTTATTTAAATTAATTAGAGCTTAATTAATTTCCTTAATTTTATTATTTAGCTTTAATATTTATTAATTAATTTTAAGTGTATAAATTATTAAATATAATAAAATATGTGTGGTGAGAATTATTTGTGTGTGGGAATATATATACTATTATAATATAAGGTGGACATATATATATATATATATATATATATATATACATTATTTTATAACAAAAATCAAAAGTTTGCATTATTTACCAAAATGCCATTGTCTCCTTCATTTTTCCTCTTGATCAGTTTCCACCATTTCCAGCCATTTCCAGCTGATTTCTTTGCTGTCACTGTGCCTCTCATCCTTCCTCCTCCACCTCCAGCCATTTCCACCACCTGAAGCTCCCTTTTTCCGGTGTGTTTTGGCCGAATTTTTCAAAGAGGCCGAAAATTGAAGTCAACTCCGATCAAGCCATTTTTGGCGACCATATTCGACGCTGCTGGTCTCTATCTTCTTCTTAAGCTCCGGTAAATGTGATTTCAAGCTTTGTTTCACTTTATTTGGTCTAGAATTGCTTATGTTTCAATTTCTTCATTTCAGCCATTTAGGGTTTTGAATTATTTGTAGCTTTAATTTGATTGATTCATGAAAACTTCCTTCACAAACTTTGTTCCTGGAAGCTTAATATACATGCTATAATTTTTTTAGAATTTTTGGAATTTATTTTGATTTTTGTGAATTTTTGATTATTTTATTAATATTTTTTAATTTTCAAAAATTAATTAATTAAATTATGAAATTGTGTTTTATGTTGATTATAGGTGTTGAAATGAATTATAGAAATTTATTTTTAATTTTTGTGAATTTTTATATATTTATTTGAAATTTATTAAGTTTATGTAATTTTGAAAAATAGGGTTAATATAAAATTCACAAAAATTTATTTGAAAACTAGGGCCACAACTCAAACAATTAAGCCCTGACACAGAACTCCGCTCTGATACCAACTTTGTCATAATCCAAACTAGGAGTCATGACCGACGCTAGGGAACGGGAATTCATTTTAACACCTATAATCACCATAAAACACAATTTCATAATTTAATTAATTAATTTTTGAAAATTAGAAAATATTAATAAAATAATCAAAAATTCATAAAAATCAAAATAAATTCCAAAAATTCCATAAAAATTACCACATGTAGATTGAGCTACAAGGATCAAAGTTTGTGAAGGGAGTTTGCTTGAATCAATCAAATCGAAGCTCAAAAAAAATTTGAAATCCTAAATGGCTGAAAATGAAAACTAGACAAAAACCTTACCAAATTGAGTTTTAAGCTTAAAGGAAGCTTAGAATCATCTTCTATGGTGTCTGGGGAGTTCAACGGTACCGGAATGACAGGTTTTGGTGGGTGAAAACGTGAGGGAGGAAGAAAAGGCCAACTTTCGGCCAAAACACCAAAATCCACCTCACCGGCGCCGAAAGGGACGTCTGCAAGCGGCGAAACTGCCGGAGGAAGGAGGTGGAACACCGGGAGGCACAATGACAGTAGGTGGCCAGCGTTGCGCAGTGGGGAGAGGGGAAGGGGATGTCGGGAAGGTGAGGTTAGGGGTGAGGGCAATTCTTGTAAATTTAACAAACTATATATATATATATATATATATAATATATATATATATATATAACTTTAACTTTAACTTTAATTATAATATTATATATTATTATATTTCAAATAATTATACACCACATGATTTAAAATAATTAATATATATATATACATAATTAAAAATAATTAATAAACCCTAAAATTATTATATATATATATATATATATATATATATATATATATATTTAATACGACAATTAAAATAATGCATGGACTTATGCAAACTCATAAAACTATTTAAAATAATTAATATTAAATCATTTACGTTTTAATTTCCCTGAAAATAACATTTCCAGGAAAATTTTATATAAAGAACTCAAATATAAAATAATTAAAATTAGCTTTAATAAATATTAAACTCATAAAAATATCATAAATATGTATAAAAATTATTAACACTGCATATCCCGATGCAGTTTAAAATAACTAAAAACTCAAGATATTACAATCTTCCCCCCTTACAAGAATTCGTCCCCGAATTCCATAAAAGAAAATTACAAATATCAAGGAGGAAAGAGATATGGGTAAGAAGCTCGCATCTCAGCTTCAGTCTCCCACGTATGCTCCTTAACTCTGCAAGAGCCATTCCGTAGGGTGGCATAGATATAAGAGTAGTACCTGGAATCACATCGATATAGAACTCAATCTCTCTATGAGGTGGTAAACCTAGCAACTCCTTAGGAAAAACATCAGGAAACTCACAGGCAATAGGAACATCTGTGAGTGACAACTTCTCCACTGAAGTATCCCTGACTAATGCCAAATATCCCTGACATCCTTTCCTCAGTAACTTCCTAGCCGTAATAGCAAGATTCTGAGGTGCTGAACTCCTATCACCCACAAACTTAAATTCTTCTTCACCAGGAATTCTGAAAGTCACCTCTTTATTCTGAAAATCCACCACGGCATAGTGCTGAGATAACCAATCCATACCCAGAATGACATCAAACTCCATCACATCCAACAGAATCAAATCAGCGGATAATTCTCTATCTCCCACGAGAACTGGACAACCAGAAAGAACAATATTGGTATCCAAAGAATCACTTAGAGGAGTGACGACAGACAAAGGAAAAGCCATCCTCGAAGCTTGCCAACAAGACTTGGAAGCAAAAATAGGAGAAACGAATGAATGCGTGGCACCCAGACAAAACCCATGCATCCAGGTAACAAACAGAAATAATACCTGCCACGACTGCATTAGATGCCTGAGCATCTTGCTGAGTGAGATGAAAAACTCTGGCTTATCCTCGACCTCCCTGCTGATTGGTAAAAGCCTGGCCAACTCCTCTAGCACCTCTAGCACCTCCTCTGGCACCTCTACCACGACCCTAGTGTCGAACAAGCTGAGTGGAACTCTGATGCTGGGCTGGAGGCAACTGAAATGGTACGGGTGTAGCACTGGCAATTGACTGCTATGGGAATCACAGAATCTGCAACTGCTGATACCCGGAGTAAGGACACGTTCTGGCATAATGTCCTGTCTGCCCACATCTAAAGCACGTCAGCGATGTTAGGTAATACGGTCCCTGATGGACTTTACCGCAGGTCTGGCAAACACTGGCAGCTGATCCAGAACTACGACCACTGTTATTGCTCAAAGCACTGACCCGAGTCTGAATGGTCTACGCTGACCTCCACGGCTATGTCTACTGCTCTGATGCACTCATTGCTGTTGCCTCTAACTTTACTGAGTCGGACCTCTCAGCTGACTACTCGAACCAACATGAAAACTTGAATACGAAGTAGCCTGCAATCCACTCGATTGAACACCCAACTGGTAATAATCAGGCATAGCTCCCTGCCTGACTAGCCTCAGCTTAATCTCCTTGGACAACTCAATCATAGACTCTAGAGTAAGGCCCGCTGTAGGCATACCAGTAAATGTTGAACCTAATCCAGTGACGTATGTAGTGACTGCGAAATATTAATCTCGCATCAAATCCTTTGCATATCTACCCAGCCAAAGGAACTCTCGGGTGTACTCCTCTACTGATCGATCACCATGAGAAATGCTGGTCAACCGAAGGAGATAACTCATGTGGAGAGGCTCTGGGCAGAATCTCCTCATAAACTGCTCTCTGAATTGAGCCTAGGTCATTATCATCATGTAAGGCTGGATCATCTGAATGAACCAGTCCAAGGCTGGTCCCTCAACAGACATCTCAACAATCATGATCCACTGTTACTCGGTGTGAGCAGTCCGAGTCCTAGTCTGAATCGCATGCAGAAAGTCTAATGGATCGAAAGTCCCATCGAAAGCAATCCTGCCTACTCTGGCATAAAACAGAGTAGCCTTAAGGTCAGACATACCCTGCTGATAGGCAGGCTAAACAGGCTGAACGATCGGAGGTACAGGAATATCCTCAAACTCAGGCTCTACAGGCTCCTCATCCTGTATCTCTCTTTGCCTACAGCGACCTGCAGCTCCTCGAGGTCTACCTCTGCCACGACCTCTATGCCTAATTGGCGGCTCAGGAGGTAAAACCTCATCCTGAAAAGACTCATCATCCTCGGCCTCAACGACCGGTGGAGCGACACGTGCTCACCTCCTCATTCTGAAAAGAGAAACAGAAGGATTCAGACAACAGAGGAATAACGTAGAAAACTAAAGCAAGGAATACTCATCAAGACGTACTCGAACCTAATTCACTGCAATAGTTTAACAGAAAACACAACTTTGAAAACTAGGGCCATAACTCACATAACTAAGCCCTGACACAGAAAACCACGCTCTGATACCAACTTTGTCACGACCTAAAATAGGGGCCATGACCGGCGCTAGGGAATAGGAATTATTTTGAATCCGAAACCCGTAGCAAGCCTTAAAATAAAATAAAATAAAACATGCAATAATATTAATAATAACATAAATACAATATTCTGCAGCGGAAGATAAAATCATAAATATTAAAATAATAATCCACCAAATGGTTATTAAATCAGACATCCTCATCTTATATATAAATATTCCTTTAATACAAATCCAGTTCAAATCTTTAAAGTACATAACTCACATAAATAAATACATAAACTCCATAACTGTTTTCAACTACTGCAGTGTCTAGATTATAAAATAAAACTCAGGTAAGCAGTTTACATAATGAAGCCGGGGCGAAAGAAATCCAGCGTAAGGGTCTGCTACTGAGGTCTGAAGATGATGACTCTCCTGAAAAATAGTCAACGGAGGGTTGTCAGACCTCACTGAGTGAATTGTTATAATATATATACATGCATACTAAATGACAATGCACACAGTCAATCGTATATATAATAACTATATATACAAGAAAATACACATAAATGCAGTAAAATCATTTTATATATTTTACTAAAAATCACTGTTTATGAAGGATCAAATAGAACCCTAGAAAATTGCAACCTCAAAACAGTGTTAGACAACACTCTAGCCATACAGGCTCACTTATTCTAAATAAGTTCACTTGTTCCATTTGGATAGTAGATTGGCCCCGAGACACTAAGTCAACCAAGCTCTAGCAGTCTAACTATCAGTGTGATTGGCTCTGAGACACTTGGTCAATCGAGCAACCGAGCTCCAACAATCACAATCCCAAATCATATCACACATCAAATCAAATCAATCCAATCAATATCCACAAATAGGTTAGTAATGAAGCCTAAATACTATCAGTGTACCGGTACGTACTCGGTCCTAGTATTACCCACTAGGTAGCACGTTCTATTGATATCCTTCATTAATATATATAAAACATACATTCATAAATAAATGATGCATGAATTTCAATAAAATAGCAACATAAACCATATATATACTAGAAATATACCAAAAGTAAACCAGGTATATTTTGAGTATATATACGTCAAATAAATCCAATATAATTGCAAAATAAACTAGAAATATATTTAAAAAAATTTTAAGTATACATGTTTAATAAAACATGCATATAATTTAAAATATATCAAAAATAAACCAAAAATAAACCTAAGTACTAATTAAATCATTTATGCATATTTTATCAAAATAAACCTTACATTTCTAAAATCATGCACCCTAAAACATATATATATATAAAATAATAACTCATTGTTTATTGCGCTCCACGAGATGGATCCGACGGGCCTAGTCCACTAGGCCTAGGTCTCGGCACAACTAAACAAACAAACGACAATAGAAAATTAGAATAAATCTAATGAAAATTCTAAGGACTTGATCTAGAATACTAGACACAAAATTAGGATCTGAATTCGATCGAACATCACGTTTTACAAGAATTCTATCGAAAATTCGGCAGAACCTCCCCTGTAAAATGAACATCTCTCTACTCAAAGAGTAGAGCCGATCCTGCAAAGAAACACACTTCGAAAATAGACACAGAATTTACAACCACAATCCCTCGGTCGGACTCCAAACTACAATTCACCGACCAAGGTCCACAATTCATAAAATAATTACAAAAATATCAAAAATGCCCTTTTATAATAAAAATACATTTTATAAATCCAAATTACATAATTAACCCTAAAACACATTAAAAATCGATAAAAACTCATTTATTTAGAAAAATCGTATATTATGTATATAATTTGAAAATAATTTATGAAAAATAGTTTTAATTAGTTAAAAATACTAAATAATTGTAGAAATTATTTTTATACCTTAAATAACTATTAAAACCAATTTAATTACATTTTAGCCAATTTAGTGTCAATTTACCAAAATACCCCTATATGTTGTGATCAGAAGAGCGATGTGGATCCTAAACGTAGAGATATGGAGTTTCAGATCGAAGACTGTAACTCTGAAGATGTCTCTGAAAAGTGGTGTGATGAGACACGGTAAGATTGCATATTTATTGGCTTTGCCTCCAAATCTATTTCATGTACATCCAGTGTTCCATGTCTCGATTTTGAGAGAGTGTATTTTAGACACTTCGCACATGTTACAATTGAACAATATAGAACTGAATGAAGATCTGAAGTTTGAGAATGAATCAGTTGAGATTGTAAATTATTAAGCTCGATAGTTATGCTCGAACCAGATCCAAATGATCAAGATGTTATAGTGAAGCAACAGCGTGGAGAAGCATAAGTGGGAGACTGAAGTTGAGATACGAGATTCTTACCCGTATCTCTTTCCTTTCTTGATCTTGTAATTTTCTTTCTGGAATTCAGGGACGAATTCTTGTAAGGGGGGAAGACTGTAATATCCCGAGTTTTTTTTAAATATTTTTATAAAGCATCGGAATATGCAGTGTTAATAATTTTTTTATATATTTATGATATTTTAAGAGTTGTTATTTTTTTAAAGCTACTTTTAATTATTTTATATTATTTTAAGTACTTTACGTAAAATTTTTTCGAGAATTATATTTTTGGAAAAATTGACATGTAAATAATTTAATACTATTTATTTTGACTAGTTTTATGAATTTGCATGAACTCATATACAATTTTAAAGTGCTAAAATAAAATTTATATATGTGTATTTATTTAATTAATTAGAGCTTAATTAATTTCCTTAATTTTATTATTTAATTTTTTTTGTATTAATTAATTAATTTTAAGTGTATAAATTATTAAATATATTAAAATATTTATGTGGTGAGTATTATTTGTGTGTGGGAATATATGTATTACTATAATATACGGTGGACATATATATATATACATATATACATTATTTTATAACAAAAAAAAAAACAAAATTTGCAGAAATTACCAAAATGCCATTGTCTCCTTCATTTTTCTTCCCAAACGGATTCCACCATTTCCAGCCACTTTCAAGCTGGTTTTCTTTCTGTTACTATGCCCCTCAGCCTTCCTCCTCCACCTCCAGCCATTTCCACCACCTCAAGCTCCCATTTCCGGCGTTGTTTGGCTGGATTTTCATCAAGAGGCCAAAAGTTGCTCCTAACTCCGATCAAGCACTTTCCGGCCACCAAATTCGATGCCGTTAGTCTCTATCTTCTCCTTGAGCTCTGGTGAGTGTGATTCCAAGCTTTTTTTCACTTTATTTGGTCTAGAATTTCTTAGGTTTCAATTTCTTCAACTCAGCCATTTTGGGTTTCAAAATTTTTTTAGCTTCAATTTGATTGATTAATGCAAAATTCCTTCACAAACGTTGTTCCTGGAATCTTAATCTACATGCTTTAATTTTTTTAGAATTTTTGGAATTTATTTTAATTTTTATGAATTTTTTATTATTTTATTAATATTTTCTAATTTTCGAATATTAATTAATTAAATTCTGAAATTGTGTTTTATGGTGATTATAGGAGTTGAAATGAATTATAGAAATTTATTTGTAATTTTTGTGAATTTTTATATATTTATTTGGAATTTATTAAGTTTATGTAATTTTGAAAAATAGGGTTAATTATGTGTTTAATTGAAATAAATTGGTTAATTGAGTATATTTATTGATATTATTGAACTATATGCTGAGAAATTAATTTTTGAGTAATTATATAATTTTTGGTGAATTTTTGAACATTTATAGTAAATTTATACATATAGGGGTATTTTGGTAATTTTACACTAAATTGGCTAAAAATGTAATTAAATTGGTTTTAATAGTTATTTAGGGTATAAAAATGATTTCTACAAATTATCTAGTATTTTTAACTAATTAAAACTATTTTTCGTAAATTATTTTCAAATTATATATATAATATACGATTTTTCTAAATAAATGAGTTTTTATCAGTTTTTAACGTGTTTTAGGGTTAATTACGTAATTTGGATTTATAAAATGTATTTTTATTATATAAGGGCATTTTTGGTATTTTATAATTATTCTGTGAATTGTGAACCTCGGTCGGTGAATTATAGTTTGGAGTTTGACCGAGGGATTGTGGTTGTGAATTTGGTGATATTCCGAAGTGTGTATTCTTTTTTGGACCGGCTCTACTCTTTGAGTAGAGAGATGTCCGTTTTACAGGAGAGGTTCTGTCCAATTTTCGGTAGAATTCTCGTAAAACGTGATGTCCGATCAAATCCCTATTCTAATTCTGTGTCTAAAATTCTAAATCGAGTCTTTAGAATTTTCATTAAATTTTTTCTGATTTCATGTTGTCATTTGTTTGTCTAGCTGCGCCAAGACTGAGGCCTAACTGATCAGACTCGTCGAGTTTGTCTCATGGAGCACTAACATGTGAGTTCTTATACTATATATATATGCATTGCATATAGGATGCATGACTTAGGATTTTTATTTTCATTATATGTTTAAACAGTAATTTAATTATAATATGATTTTGTATATTTTCGATTTATTTTTAGTATATCTTGATATATAAATGTTTGTATATTCTCTAGATACATTTAATATATCACCGGTATACTTAGAGTTTATTTTTGATATATGTATGTTAGATATTTAGTTTTATGTTTGTTATAATTTAATATTTATACATGATTTAAATGCGCATCGAACCATAATTATTTTATTAAATGATTAGTATAATTTAGGTTTATTCTTAAATAATTGCATGCTATATTATAAACCTACACTTAAATTATTTTTAAGTTTATTTTTGGTATATTTTGATTTATTTCCAAATAAATACATGTTTTATTATTAAATTAAACCTAACACATTAGTGGTATATTTAGGGTTTATTTTTTATATATGCATCCTAGATAATTAGGTTTATTTTTAGTATATTTGTGAATATATGTTAAACACAAACACATATTTAAATGAATATTTATACATAAATGTTTTATTAAATGATTTGTGTACTTAGGGTATATCTTTTATATATTTAAGTATATTTTTAAGAAAATGCATGTTATATTATTGTTACTCATTTAAATTTTTTTTAACCATATTAATGATTTATCTTTAGTTTATTTCATATTTTATTTGACATATATATATACCCGAAATATATTGGCTATATTTTAGGTATATTTTTGGTATATATATATAGTTGATTTTATTATTACTTAAGTGAAGGATATCAATAGAACGTGCTTCCTAGTGGGCAGCACTAGAGCCGTGTACGTACCGGTGTGAAAGAATAAGGTTGAGTGAGAGTTAATTTTGGGTGATTATAATTGATTTAATTGATTTGACTAAGATTAATGGTATGTTAGATAGTGTGATTGCGGGGCCAATCACACTGACAGTCAGACTGCTAGAGCTCAGTCAACTTAGTGTCTCGAGGCCAGTCTACTATCCATAAGTGGATTGAATGATCTATTGGGTTGATTGAGATGTGAGGTGATAGATAGTGTGATTGCTGGAGCTCAATTGACCAAGTGTCTCGGGGCCAATCACACTGACAGCCAGACTGCTGGAGCTCGGTCGACTTAGTGTCTCGGGGCCAGTTTGCTGTCCAGATTGGAATAAGTGTTCTATTTGGATTCAAGTGAGCCTGTATGGCTAGAGTGTTGATGGGATTGTTTGAGGTTTCTATTATTAGGGTTCTATGGATCCTTCATGAATTAAAACAAACGTTTTCCTACATTTTGTATATTTATAAAAGCAGAGTTTGGCATTCATGTGAAATGTGTGTATATACATATATATATATATATATAAGAATGCTTGATTTTTATGGTTTAGTTTGCATGTATATATAGTATAATAATTCACTCAGTGAGGTCTAACCCCCCTCAATTATTTTTTTCAGGAGATCCCATATTGTTAGACCTTAGTTGTAGAGTTCCTCGCTGGTGTTCTTCAGTCCCAGCTATTTTATGCAAATGTATATTCTGAACTCTGATTTATATTCTAGAAACTGCAGTAGTTGTGTTATTGTATCGGAAGAGTATTATATTATTTTGATATTGTATACTCTGAAAAATTTGTATTTGATTATTACGAATATGTATACATTTATGAAAGGATTTGGAGAATTTATTTTATATATTGATTCAAAAAATTTTAATTATATCGTACTTTTTATTTATTTATTTTATTATTTTATTTTCTTAGGCTTGCTATAGGTTCCGGATTCGAAAGAATTCCCGTTCCCTAACGCCAGTCATGACTCCTAGTTTGGATCGTGACAAAGTTGGTATCAGAGCAGAGTTCTGTATCAGGGCTTAGTTGTTTGAGTTGTGGCCCTAGATTTCAAAGTTGTGTTTTCTGTTAAACTACTGCAGTGAATTAGGTTCGGTCATGTCTTTGAAAAGTCTTCCTTGCATTAGGAATTTCGCATAACCGTTAGGGTGTCTGTTGATGTTTGTGATTGTTTGAACTATTTGTTTATTTTTGCTCCTTGATGATTGCCTTGAGCGTGAGTCGCTCCATCGATCGATGAGATCAGTGATAGTCGATCTTCTGAGAACGAGGTTCTACCCCCTATGCATCCTGTAGGCGTAGGGGTAGAGATGGATTTAGAAGGCCTGATGATCGCTGTTGATAGCGGGAATAACTGAATGAGCTGGTGGCTTAGCATTGCAATGATGTTGCTTCTGTAACAGGAGTTTCGCAGGATGTAGTGCTGATACCTTCGATCGTTCAGCAGATGTAATTTCTTTTTTAGTTAAGAACTTAAGACATGTCAATTCTGCGTATATTCTATATTCTGAATTCTGTTGATTTCCATATCTTTTCAGCGCAGTGAATGTGAATTGTTTCTTCTGTAGAGATAATATTGATAATTAGTCTTTTCAAGTTCAAGTTGTGGTTGTAGTTCCAGCTCTACTACACCTATCTAGTATAGGGGTAGGTTAGAGGCAACTGTAACTTAATGGTTAAGGTAGTCATTGTAAGCAGTACAAACATTCCTTTTGAACTTGCAGCAATTATGACTTCGATAGCCGACATTAATAAGAGCTTGATATTATTTAGCCAAGTTTGACAGTTATTTGATTATGCTTGACAAAGGAATTGGGAAAATGTCTAATGAAGATGAAACACTCTTGTACTCTTGATGGTGAAACTGTCAGTTTTGACTGCAACACATAATTTGAGTTAAAGAGGGATTTCTAAGATACTTCCATCCACCTTTAAAGAAGGATAATTAACTGTATCAGCTATTGCACAGAGTAAAGGAAGAGCAATCAATTGAGAAGATTACCTGTAAACTCTTCAATCTAATACGTCATGCTGAAGACGTAATACAGTATAAGAGGAGACTGGTATAATTATGTGTTACAAGATTAAGCTTAATATATTGGCATCTGAACCGAGAATTGAGATTCAGAGAGTTATTGTGAATTCAGTCTTTTGGTTGTAATTAATCTTAATGAGATGTGAAAGGGTTGTCAGGAATATTTGGCTCTAATTAAGTATACTTTAGTGGAGAAGTTGTCTCTCCCAAATGTTTTAATTGCCTGTGAGTTACTAAGATTACCACCTTACAGAGATTGAATTTTTTATCGATGTGGTTCATGATATAACTCCTATTTCAATGTAGCCCTACAGAATGACTCTTACAGAGCTATAGGAGCAATTACTAGAGTTGTATGACCAAGGTTTTGTTAGACCTTATGTTTCTCTTTGGGGTGCACTAGTCCTATTGTAAGGAAGAAGGATGGTACCTTGAGACTGTGCATTGACTGTAAAGAGATGAACAAGGTAATAGTGAAGGAAAAGTATCCTCTTTTGAGGATAGATGACCTGTCTGATCAGCTATAGGGTGCATAGTTCTTTTAAAAAAAGAATTGATTTGAACTCGGGTTATCATTAGTTATGGATCAGTTTGTAGTAGTCTTCATTAATGATATACTAGTGTATTCGAAGTAAATGAAAGGGCACGTATATCACTTGAGGACTATACTACAGACACTAAGAGAATGTCAGCTTTATGCTGAATTCAGGAAGTATGATCATTGGGTGGAGAGTGTTGTTTTTCTTAGAATTATGGCATTTAAAGATAGAATTCGAGTTGATCCATAAAAGATCGAAGCAGCATCTGAGCGGCCCAGATTGACTGAATCCATTGAGATCTATAATTTTCTGGGTTTAATTGGGTATAATAGGAAATCTGAATAGAATTCTCTAGAATTGCAACTCCTATGACTCGTATAACTTAGAAGAATGGGAAGATTGTGTGAACAGATGTTTGTTAGAATAGCTTCCAAGTACTGAAGAACACCGATTGATCTAAGGGTTATGTGAACTTTAGAGGATAAGACCTGATATCATTACAGCATTTCATCATATCATCATAGCATCTCATTACAACATTTCATCACAACATTTCATTCTAGCATTTCATCATAACATTTCATTATATCATCTCATCATGACATTCATCATAGCATGTCATCAGGACATATCACCATAGAATGATCTGCTGATAGGAGATGCCCAAGTTAATGATACAGGGTTGATGTTGTAATCTGAGAAAGGGATTCTATATAAGCTGTGGAAATGAAATTGCAGTGTACATCCAAATGATTACCAAGAATTATCACCGTATTTAGGATCAGTACTAGTGGGTTGGATTATAGAAGGATGTGACTGATTGTATTTCTAAGTGTTTAATTTGCCAGCCGATGAAAGCTGAACATCAGAAGTTTTCTAGGAAGTTTTGATCTCTTTTGAATTTGGGTGAAAATGAGAAAGAATGGCTATGATTTTTGTGGTTGGTTACCTCGTTCGAAGGGTGAATATGATTCCGTGGTAGATTGTGTGTTCCTGATATGGATAATTTGAGAGAAAAGATCCTAGAGGAAGCACATTCTATAGTTTATAGCGTGCATCCGGGTGTCACTAAGATGTACCACAATATTAGAGACTTGTACTAGTGGGATGGACTGAAAAAGGATGTCGTTGATTATGTTGCCAAGTGTTTGACATGTCAGCAAGTGAAAGCTGAGCATCATAAGCCTTTTAAGAAGCTTCAGCCTCTTCCTATTCCTGAGTGGAAGTGGGAAAGAATAGCTATGGATTTTGTGGTTGGTTTACCTCATTCTAAGGATTGATACGATTCCATCTGGGTGATTGTGGATAGGTTGACCAAGTCTGCACATTTCTTGCCCGTGAAAGCCACCTATTTTGTAGCTAGATTGGCGAAGCTGTATGTGAAGCATATGGTGTGCCTTCATGGATTACCTTTGTCCATTATGTTAAACAGAGGTTCAGTGTTTACCTCTCATTTTTAGTAGAAGTTACAGGAAGCGATGGGCACTAAGTTAGACTTCAGTACTGCTTTTCATCCTCAGACAGATGGTCAGTCTGAGAGGACGATCCAGACATTGGAAGATATGTTGAGGATGTGTGTTTTGGATTTGGTAGGTAGCTGGGATGATCATTTTCCACTTGTAGAGTTTGCATATAATAACAACTACTATATCAGTATTGGAATGGCACCATATGAGGCTTTGTATGGAAGGAAGTGTAGATCCCCTCTGAGTTGGGATGAGATTAGAGAGAGAGCTTTGACTGGACCTGAGATGGTTTAGGATGCTACAAAGAAGGTTGCTATGATCAAGGGCAGATTAGAGACCGCAGTTAGCAGGCAGAAGAGTTATGTGGATCCTAGGCGCAGAGATGTGGAGTTCCAAGTTGGAGACTTTATTTTTCTAAAGGTGTCTCTAATAAAGGGTGTAATGAGATTTGGAAGGAAGGGTAAGTTAGCACCAAGATATATTGGACCGTTCGAGATTTTGGAGAGAGTTGGCATTATTGCATATCAGTTGGCTTTGCCCCCGAGTATGTCTCAAGTGCATCCAGTATTTTATATCTCGATGCTGAGGAAGTATGTTTCAGACCCTTCACACATGTTGCAGCCCGATAGCGTGGAAGTGAATGAAGATTTGACGTTCATGGAAGAACCTGTGGCGATAGTTGACTATCAAGTTCGACAGTTACGTTCGAAGTAGATTTCGATGGTCAAGGTTTTGTGGCGCAGCAATAGGGTAGAGGAGCATACTTGGGAGACTGAAGCTGAGATGCGAGCTTCTTACCCATATCTCTTTCCTCTTTGATTTGTATTTCTTCTTTTTTTGGAATTCGGGGACGAATTCTTATAAGGGGGGAAGACTGTTATAACCTGATATTTTTAAATATTTTTATATTGTATCGAGATATGCAGTATTAATAATTTTAATATATATATTTGACTATTTAATTATTTTGTTAATAATTAATGTTATTTTAAATTATTTAAAATTTTCTAAGTAAAATTTTCCCGAGACCTATTATTTTGGGAAATAATATTTAAATAATATGTTATTGATTGATGTTAGTTTATTTTATTAAATTGCATGGTTGCATGCATAAATAATATTTTGTATATTAATACATACAAATACATGTATATATATATATATATATATATATATTATTAGGGTTTAATATTTAAACTGTATATAAATATATTATAATTTTTATTATTATATGTTATGTGTGTGTATATTATTATTTAAATATATTACTAAAGTTAAAGCAAAGTTTTAATATATATATATATATATAAAATAAAAACAAAACTTACTCTCCCTCACCCTCACACCCCTACGCCCCTCACCCCCACCTTCACCGCCTGTTATGTCCGGCCACTTACTATCGGTGTGCCACCATCGTCCCTAGCCAACTCCGTCACCAGCAACACCCTTCTCTGGTGTAATATCCCGTGTTTTTAAATATTTTTATACTGCATCGGGATATGTAGTGTTAATAATTTTGTATATAATTATGATATTTTTACGAGTTGATATTTATTTAAAGCTTATTTTAATTATTGTATATTATTTTAAGTGCTTTACGTAAAATTTTCCCGAGAATTCTATTTTCGAGGAAATTTTCACGTAAATAATTTACTATTAATTATTTTAAGTAGATTTATGCATTTGCATGAACTCATATATATTTTTAAAGTACTAAATAACGTATATATGTGTATTTATTTATTTAACTAGGGTTTAATTAATTACCCTAACTTTTATTATTTATTAAATAGTTTTAATATTATTTAATTATTTTTAGTGTATAAATTATTTAAAATATTAAATTATGTGTGTGGTGTATATTTAATATGTGTGGGAATTTATATTATTATAATATATAGTGTGATATATTTAAATATACATATATATAGTTGAAAATCAAATTATTGGCAAATTACCATTTCTGCCCCTCCCTTCTCCTTCTCTTCCCCAACGTCCCCTTCCCCTCCCGTCACTGCGCAGGTCGGTCACCTACCGTCACTGTGCCTCCCACCGTGCCACGTCCTTCCTCCAGCTATTCCGCCGCCTGCAGACGTCTTCTCCAGCACCGTTTCCCTCTGTTTTGGCCAGAGAAGCTGAAACTTGAGCCACCGTCGTTCACGGCATTTTCGGCCACCATTTTCGACATCGCCAATCTTTTTCTTCTCATTTAGCTCCGGTGAGTGTGATTCCAAGCTTTGTTTCACTTAAAATGGTCTGGATTTGCCTAGGTTTCAATTTTTGCAATTCGACCATTTTAGGGTTCTTGATTTTTTTGAACTTTGATTTGATTGATTCATGAAAAATTCCTTCACAAATGTTGTTCCCCTTAGCTTAATCTTCATGTGTGAATTTTTGTAGAATTTTTGGAATTTATTTTGATTTTTGGGTATTTTTGAATATTTTATTATTATTTTCTAATTTTCGAAAATTAATTAATTAAATTATGAAATTGTGTTTTATGATAAATATAGGTGTTGAAATGAATTACAGAAATTTATTTGGAATTTTTATGAATTTCTATGTATTCATTTTGAATTTAATTAGTTTATGTAATTTTGGAAAAATAGGGTTAGTTGTGTTTTTAATTGAAATTAATTAGTTAGTTGAGTTTATTTATTGATATTATTGATAAATATGTTGAGAAAATTAATTTTGTGCAATTATATTATTTTTGGTGAATTTTAGGAGTAATTTTAGTATATTTATATATATAGGGGTATTTTGGTAATTTGACCATAAATTTACTAAAAATGTAATTAAATTGGTTTTAATAGTTATTTAAAGTATAAAAATGATTTCTACAAATTATTTAGTATTTTTAACTAATTAAAACTATTTTTCGTAAATTATTTTCAATTATATATATAATATACGATTTTTCTAATCAAATGAGTTTTTTTTGGTTTTTACTGTGTTTTAGGGTTAATTATGTAATTTCTAATTATTAAATGTATTTCTATGATATAAGGGCATTTTCGGTATTTTGTAAATACTCTGTGTATTGTGGACCCCGATCGATAAGCTATAATTTGGAGTTCGACCGAGGGGTTGTGATTGAGATTCTATGTCTATTTTTGAAGTGTGTTTCTTTGCAGGGTCGGCTCTACTCTTTGAGTAGAGAGATATCCGTTTTACAGGGGAGGTTCTGCTCGATTTTCGATAGAATTCTCGTAAAACGTGATGTCCGGTTAATTTTGATTCTGTGTCTAATATTCTAGATCGAGTTTTTAGGATTTTCTATTAGGTTTATTCTGATGTCTGTTATTTTTATTTGTTTAGTTGCACCGAGCCCGAGGCCTAGTGGACCAGGCCTGTCGAACCCATCTTGAGGAGCGCACTAAGTGTGAGTTGCTATTATATATATATATATATATATATATATATATATATATGCTTTAGGGTGCATGATTTAGAAATGTATGTTTTATTTTGATTAATTATGCATAAATAATTCAATTAGTATTTAAGTTTATTTTTAGTTTGTTTTTGGTTTATCTTTAGTTTATTTTCGGTATATTTTAAATTATATGCATGTTTTGCTAATAAATTAGGTTTAAAAATGTTTTTGAATATATTTCTAGTTTATTTTGTAATCTATATGGATTTCTTTGACGTATATATACTCGAAATATACCTGGTTTACTTTTGGTATATTTCTAGTATATATATGGTTATTGTTGCTATTATATTTAAATTCATGCATCATTTACTTTTATGAATGTATGTTTTATATATTAATGAAGGATATCAATAGAATGTGCTACCTAGTGGGCGACACTAGGACCGAGTACGTACCGGTACGCTGATAGCATTTAGGCTATATTACTAACCATTTGTGGACCTTGATTGGATATGATTATTTGATGTGTGAGATATGAATTGAAAGTGTGATTGCTGGAGCTCGGTTGACCAAGTGTCTCGGGGCCAATCACACTGACAGTCAGACTGCTGGATCTCGGTTGACTTAGTGTCTCAGGGCCAGTCTACTGTCCAAATGGAATAAGTGAATATATTTGGAATAAGTGAGCTTGTATGGCTAGAGTGTTGTCTAACACTGTTTTGAGGTTGCGATTTTCTAGGGTTCTATTTGATCCTTCATAAACAGTGATTTTCAATAAAAATATATAAAATAATTTTATTGCATCTGTGTATATTTGCTTGTATACATACATATTATATATATTTTGATTGTATACATTGTCATTTAGTATGCATGTATATATATTATAGTAATTCACTCAGTGAGGTCTGACTCCCCTCCGTTGACTATTTTTCAGGAGAGTCATCGTCTTCAGACCTCAGTAGCAGGCCTGTACGCCGAATTTCTTCCGCTCCGGCTTTTTTATGTAAACTGCTCACTTGAGTTTTATTTTTATAATCTAGACACTGCAGTAGTTGTAAATAAATTATGGGTTTTATGTATTATGTTTGTGTGAGTTATGTATTTTAAGAATTTGAACTGGATTTGTATTAAAAGAGTTTATTTATATATATGAGATGAGGATTTGATTTAAATCCCGAGGTGGATTATTATTTTTATATTTATGATTTTATTTCATTGCACAGTATTTTCTTAATGGTGTTGTTATTATTACTATTGCCTGTTTTATTTTATTTTATTTTATTTTAGGCTTGCTATGGGTTCCAAATTCAAAAGAATTCCCATTCCCTAGTGCCGGTCATGGCCCCTGTTTTGGGCCGTGACATCCGGCGTCGTTCAACTCGATTTTAGCCGGAAAGCCGAAAATTGACCTCACCGTTGTTCACCTTAATTCCGACCACCAAATTTGACACCGCCAATCTCATTCTCTTCCTTGAGCTCCAGTGAGTGCATTTCTAAGCTTGGTTTCACTTGTTTTGGTCTAGATTTTTGTGGTGAGCTTGATTTCTAATTCGGCCATTTTAGTTTCTTGATTTTTTTGAACTTTGATCTTTAATATTCAAGCTAAATTCCTTCACAAAAATTGATTCTACTAGCTTAATCTACATCTTGGAATTTTTGTGGAATTTTTAGAATTTATTTTTATTTTTGTGAATTTTTGATTATTTTATTATTATTTTCTAATTTTCGTAAATTAATTAAATAAATTGTGAAATTGTGATTTTTGGTGTTTATGGTGGTTGAGAATAATTATAGAATTCAATTTCTAATTTTTATGATTTATGTGTAATTAATATAATTTTATTTAGTTTATGTGAATTTTAGAAATATAGGTTATATGTGTATTTTGGTAAAATTAATTGGATAATTGAGTATAATTATTGATTTTATTGAATTATATTTTTTGAAAATAATTTTTGAGTAATTATATAATTTTTAGTGAATTTTTGAATAATTATTGTATATTATGTGAATTTTATATATTAGGGGTATTTTGGTAATTTGGTAGTAATTTTAGTTAAATATTAAGTTAAATTGGTTTTAATAATTATTTGAGGTATAAAAATGATTTTTTACAAATTTTTTACTATTTTTAACTAATTAAAACTATTTTTCAAAATTTTATTTTCAAATTATATATAATATACTATTTTTGTAAATAAATGAGTTTTTAGTAATTTTAGTATGTTTTTGGGCTAATTGAATAATTTGGGTTTATAAAACAAATTTCTATTAGTATTGGTGTATTTATCGAGTTATTATTGATTTTTATTAATATTTTATTAATATTAGGGTTTTTAACTAAATATCGGTGATAAAATTATTTTTTAGTGTTTAAATATGTAAATTGCTATATTTTGGTATATAAATGGTATGTTTGGAATTTTAATGTATTTTATGGATATCTCGTGAATTGTGAACCTCGGTCGGTGGAATTTTAGTTTAGGAATCCGACCGAGGGGTTGTATGGGTATTCTGTTTCGAAGTGTGTGTTCTTGTAGGACCGGCTCTACTTTCTGAGTAGAGAGATGTCCATTTTACAAAGGAGGTTCTGCTGAATTTTCGGTAGACTTCTCGTAAAATGTGACATTCGGTCAAATTCCTATTCCTTATTTGTCTCTAGAATTCTAGATCGAGTTTCTAGAAATTAAGTTAGATTTATTCTAATTTCATGTTATTTAATTATTTATTAGTTGTGCTGAGACTAATGCATAGTGGACTAGGCCCATCGGATCTGTCTCGTAGAGCACACAACTATGAGTTGTTATTTTATATATACATGCATTTAGGTTGCATGTTTTTAGAAATATATGTTTTAATTGTATGAATTATGCATAAATAATTTACTAAATGATTAGTATATTTTAGGTATATTTTTAATATATTTTTTATATATCTTGAATTAAATGCATGTTTTACCTTTGCTTTATACCTAAGTTGTTTTTAAAAGTATATATGTGGTTTATTTTTTGTTTGTTTTATAATTGAACTGAATTTATTTGACATATATATACTTGAAATATACTTGGTTTATTTTTGGTATATTTCTAGTATATATATGGTTTATATTGCCATTTAAATTAATATCATCATCATTTATTTATGAATGTATGAGTTTATTTTAATGAAGGATATCAATAGAACGTGTTACCTAAGTGGGCAGCACTAGGATCGAGTACATACCGGTACGACGATAGAATTTAGATTAAATTACTAACCTATTTGTGGATTATGATTGGATTGATTTGATTGATGTGAGATGTGATTTGAGAGTGTGATTGCTGGAGCTCGGTTGACCAAGTGTCTCAGGGCTAATCACACTGACAGTTAGACTGCTGGAGCTCGGTTAACTTAGTGTCTTGGGGCCAGTCTATTGTCCAAATGGAATAAGTGAATTTATTTGGAACAAGTGAGCCTGTATGGCAAGAGTGTTGTCTATTATTATTTGAGGTTGCGATCATTTAGGGTTCTATTTGATCCTTCATAAACTGATATTTTTCAGTATTATATATAAAGTGATTTCAGCATCTGTGTGTATTTGTCTGTATATATATTTATTATATATATTCTATTGAGTGTCTGAATTTGACATTAGTTATGCACGTATATATACTATAACAATTCACTCAGTGAGGTCTGACTCCCCTCTGTTGATATTTTTCAGGAGAGTCTTCATCCTCAGACCTCAGTAGCAGGCCTATACGCCAGATTTCTTCCGCTCCAGCCTTATCATGTAAACTGCTTACTTGAGTTTATTTTGTATTCTAGACACTACTGTAGTTGTTGTAGTAAGCTGTATTTATGATATGTGTGTATGAGATTTAAATTTCAGAAGTTTAAATCGAAAATTTGTACTTAAATATTTTGTTATATATGAGATGGATTTTATGTTATTTAAATGAGTTGAGTAATTATTACTTTTATATTTGAGATTAAATTTTGGCTGTATAATATTTTATTCATTTTATTATATTGTATGCTTTTATTTTTAAGGCTTGCTATGGGTTCCGGATTCGAAAGAATTCCCGTTTCCTAGCGTCGATCATGGCCCCCTGTTTTGGCTCATGACATTAAGGAAAATTATGAAATAATAATAGAATAAAAATACTAAAATAATCATGCAAGTCAAACGACCAAAAATACTATTTTTACGTGGAAAATTTTATTTAAACATAAAATAATAATAATTAATCGTAAAACAGTAAAATAAGAATAAAATAATCAAATTTAACTTTAATTTTTTTTTAACATTGCATATCTCTTTTTAAAATAAAATAATTTAAAAATATAGGTCGTTACAATAATATACACAAACATTAAACTAATAATAACACATAAAATAAAATTTACATAAACAATAATATAAATAGTATTTATCACATAATTTAATAATAATACAAGTGATGTAAATTAATAAAAATAATAATACAAATATTGTAAATTACTAAAACAATAATAGACATAATAATGCACTAAAATTAATATAAATATTATAATATTAACAATTTAGAATTTAATAATATTAGTAAAATAATTGAATAATAAAAATGATAATCTCAAAAATATTAAACAATAAAAATAATATTAATGATAATAAAAATAATGTAATATTGACAAATAATAATACTAATATGTTATAACCTGAGTTTTTAAATGTTTTTATATTAAATTGGGATATGCAGTGTTATTAAATTTTAAAACTATATATTTGGTTATTTGATTATTTTGTGAATAATTAACGATATTTTATGTTTATTTATAGTTTTCTACATAAAAATCATCCCGAAACTTATTATCTCGGAAAATAATATTTTAATAATATTTAAATTTAGTGCATTAATAATTTTAATATTATTTGTAATATCCCGTGTTTTTAAAATATTTTTACACTGTACCAGGATATGCAGTGTTAACAATTTCTGTATATTAGATGATATTTTTATGAGTTGTTATGTATTTAAAACCTATTTTTATTATTGTGTATTATTTACAGTGTTTTACGTAAAATTTTCCCGGGACTTGCATTTTCGGGGAAATTTTCACGTAAACAATGTATTATTAATTATTTTAAATGTATTTTCAGACTTGCATGAACTCATGCGTATTTTTAAAATACTAAATAAAGCCTATGTGTGTGTATATTTATTTAATTAGGGTTTAATATATATTACCCTAATATTTTATTATTTGTTTATTTATTTATTGTTATTTAATTATTTTATTTATTATTAAATTATTAAAATTATTTTATTATTATTTAATTACTTTTTTTTTCTCTTTTTTCTTTTTTCTTTTTTTTTCTTTTCTTTTTTTCTTTTTCTTTTCTTTTTCTTTTCTTTTTCTTTCCTTTCTTTTTTCTTTTTTTTTTCTTCTTCTTCTTCTTCTCCAGTGCGCCCGACCACCACCCCTCACCGTCTGCAACTCCGGTCACCTACCGTCGGTGTGCCTCCCGGCTTGCCACCAGCCGTCCTCCGCCGCCAACAGCTCCCTTCCCCGGCGCCGGCAGCCCCTGTTTTCCTTTTTGGCCGAAAATCATCCATTTGCCATTTCTCCCATTTTCGTTCACCATTTTCGACACCGTCGGTCTCTTTCTTCTCCTTGAGCTCCAGTGAGTGTGATTCTAGCTTTGGTTTGAGCTAAAATGGTTTAGATTTGCTTAGGTTTCAATTTTTTGAATTCGGCCACATTAGGGTTTTTGATTTTTTTGAGATTTGAATTGATTGATTCATGAAAACTCCCTTCACAAATGTTGTTCCTAGTAGCTCAATCTACATGTATGAATTTTTTTAGAATTTTTGGAGATTTTTTGGATTTTTGGGTATTTTTGAATATTTAATATTATTTTCTAATTTTCGGAAATTAATTATTTAAATTATGAAATTGGGGTTTATGGTTAAATTAGGTGTTTAAATGAATTATAGGAATTTATTTGGAATTTTTATGAATTTTTATGTATTTATTTTGAATTATTGAAGTTTATGTAAATTTGAAAAATTAGGTTAAATGTGTTTTTAATTGAATTTAATTGGTTAATTGAGTTTAATTATTAATATTATTGATAAATATGTTGAGAAAATTAATTTTGGATAGTTGTATAATTTTTGGTGAATTTTTGAAGTAATTTAAGTATATTTTATATATATAGGGGTATTTTGGTAATTTTACCCTAAATTGTCTAAAAATGTAATTTAATCGGTTTTAATAGTTATTTAAGGTATAAAAATGATTTCTACAAATTAATTGGTATTTTTAACTAATTAAAACTATTGATTGGATATTATTTAATTGATGTGTGAGATATGGTTTGGAGGTGTGATTGCTGGAGCTCGGTTGACTAAGTGTCTCGGGGCCAATCACACTGGCAGTCAGACTGTTGGAGCTCGGTTGACTTAGTGTCTCGGGGCCAGTCTACTGTCTAAATGGATTAAGTGGATATATTTGGATTAAGTGAGCCTGTATGGCTAGAGTGTTGTCTAACACTATTTTTGAGGTTATGATATTTTAGGGTTCTATGTGATCCTTCATAAACGATGATTTTCATTAAAACATATAAAATGATTTTTCTGCATCTGTGTGAAATTGCCTGTATATATATTAGATATATATATATTGTTGATTGTATGCATTGTCACTTAGTGTGTATGTATATATATTGTAGTAATTCACTCAGTGAGGTCTGACTCCCCTCCGTTGACTATTTTTCAGGAGAGTCAACATCTTCAGACCTCAGTAGCAGGTCGATACGCCAGATTTCTTCCGCCCCGGCTTCTTTGTGTAAATTATCTACTTGAGTCTTATTTATTTTATCTAGACACTGCAGTAGTTGTGAATTAAAGTATTGGATTTCATGTATTTTATTTTAAAGAGATGTATTATATTGAAACTGGATTTGTATTAAAGATTATATATATGTGATGAGATTTGATTCAAATCCAGTGATGAAAATGTTATTATTATATTTATGATTTTTATTTCCGCTGCATATTATATGGTTATTGTTATTATTGCATGATTTATTTTATTTTTAGGCTTGCTACGAGTTCCGGATTCGAAAGAATTTCCGTTCCCTAACGCCGGTCATGGCCCCTATTTTGGGTCGTGACATTATTATTGTAGGAAATTACATTATTGACCTTTGTTTCATGAGTCAATATATATATATATATATATATAAAATAAAACTACTTCTTCTTCCCCTATCCTCCCTGACACCAAACCACACCCCCCCATTACTATCCGTTCTGCCGTTCCCCTCAATTTAGTGTGCCTCCCGGAGCTCCGCCTCTTCCTCTAGTAGCTTCGCCACCTCCTGTCGTCCCCTTCGGCGTCGATGAAGCCATAGAACGCGTTTTGGCCAAAAATCATCCTCTCCTCCGTTCACCAACTTTTTGGCCACCAAAATTGGTGATTCTGGTGCTGTTGGACTCTTAGAACTGCATAGAAGTCGATTCCAAGCTTCTTGTAGCTTGAAAACTCGATTTGGTAAGGTTTTAAGCTAGTTTTCAATTTCAGCCATTTTTTATTCTTGATTTTTTTTGAACTTCATTCTTTAAGATTCAAGCTTAGTTCCTTCAAAAATTATATTTCCCTTAGCTTAATCTACACTTTGGAATTTTTGTGTAGTTTTTGGAATTTATTTTGATTTTTGTGAATTTTTTATTATTTTATTATTATTTTCTAATTTTTGTAAGTTAATTAATTAAATTGTGATTTTTAGTGTTTATGGTGGTTGAAATTAATTTTAGAAGTAAATTTATAATTTTTGTGTAATTTTTATAATTTTATTTAGTTTATGTCAATTTTGGAAATATAGGTTATATATGTGTTTTGTTAAAATTAATTGGTTAATTGAGTATGATTGTTGATTTTATTGAATTATATGTTGAGAAAATAATTTTAGAGTATTTATATAATTTTTAGTGAATTTTTGAGTATTTTTAATATATTATGTGAATTTTTATATACTAGGGGTATTTTGGTAATTTGATAGTAATTTTAGTTGAATATTAAGTTTAATTGGTTTTAATAATTATTTGAAGAATAAAAATGATTTTTACAAATTATTTTCTATTTTTAACTAATTAATACTATTTTTTGAAAAATATTTTCAAATTATATACAATATACTATTTTTGTAAATAAATGGGTTTTTAGTAACTTTTAGTATGTTTTTAGGCTAATTGAGTAATTTGGATTTATAAAACGAATTTTCATTAATATTTGTGAATTTATCGAGATATATCGATTTTTAATAATATTATATTAATGTTAGGGTTTTTAAGTAATTACGGGTAAAATAATTATCTTTAATGTTTAAATATTTAAATTGCTATATTTTAGTACTAAAGGGCATTTTTGGTATTTATGGAATTTTAATATATTTTGTATATTTTTTTGTGAATTGTGAACCTCGGTCGGTAGAATTTGCAGTTTGAGGTCCGACCGAGGAGTTTTGTGAATTGTATTCGAAGTGTGTTTTTCTTGCAGGACTGACTCTACTTTTTAAGTAGAGAGATGTCCATTTTACAGAGGAGGTTCTGCCAAATTTTCGATAGAATTCTCATAAAACATGACATCATGTATAATTTATATTTTCTATTTATGTTTAGAATCTTAGATCGAGTCTCTAGAAGTTAAGTTAGAATTATATTGATTTTCATTTTATTATTTATTATTAATTGCACCGAGACTGAGACCTAGTGGACCAGCCCCGTTGGACCCGTCTCGAGGAACGCACAACTGTGAGTTATTATGATATATATGCATTGCTTAGGGTGCATGTTTTAGAATTTGACGTTTTACATGTAAACTTTGCATAATTGCCTACTTGAACGTTTAAGTATATTTTAAGTATACTTTTAGTATATTTTTGGTATATTACGAAATAAATGTATGTTTTCCTTTTCAATTAAATATGGCTTGTTTTTAAATATATTATTGGTTTAATTTAATATGTTTTGTGATTATTTGAGTTGATTATACGTATATATACCTGAAATATACTTAGTTTATTTTAGGTATATTTCTGGTATATATATGGTATATTTTCTTATTTTAAATACCATTATGCATCCTTTATTTTCTTGATTGTATGTTTTATATTAAAATGAAGGATATCAATAGAACGTGCTTCCTAGTGGGCAGCACTAGGATCGAGTACGTACCGGTACGATAGTAGATTTTAGGTTAAATTACTAACCTATTGGTGGATTATGACTTGTTGATTGATTGGATTGATATGAGATGTGATTGAGAGTGTGATTGCTGGAGCTCGGTTAACCAAGTTTCTCGGGGCCAATCATACTGACAGTCAGACTGCTGAAGCTCGATTGACTTAGTGTCTCGGGGCTAGTCTACTGTCTAATTGGACTAAGTGAATTATTTGGAACTAAGTGGGCCTGTATGGCTTATGTGAGTTCTATTGATATTTGAGGTTACGAAAATATAAGGTTATATTTGATCCTTCATAAACCAATGGTTTTCATTATAAAATGGTTTTCTTTGCATCTGTGTGTATTTGCCTATATATATATTTATTATATATACCTTTGAGTGATTGCATTTGTCATTTAGTTATGCATGTATATATATTATAATAATTCACTCAGTGAGGTCTGACTCCCCTCTGTTGATATTTTTCAGGAGAGTCTTCATCTTTAGACCTTAGCAGTAGGCCTGTCCATTGAATTTCTTTCGCTCCAGCTTTATTGTGTAAATCATTTATTTGAGTTTTATTTTGTACTCTAGACACTGTAGTAGTGGTTGTATTTAAATCTATTGTGGGTTGTATTTGTTATTATAATTGTATGAGATTTTAACTCAAAGTGTTACACTAAAATTTGTACTTAAAGATTTTACTTATATATGATATGATTTTGTGATATTAAAGGATGTTGAGAAGTTATTTTATTTTGTGAGATTTAATTTTTGCTAAATAATATTTTATTTATTTTATTTTATTGCATGCTTTTATTTTTAAGGCTTGCTATAGGTTCCAGATTCGAAAGAATTCTCGTTTCCCAGCGTCGGTCATGACCCCCTATTTTGTGTTGTGACATAATAATACTAGTGAAATAATTTAATAATAAAATAATGCTCACAATTGTAATATCCCGTGTTTTTTAAATATTTTAATACTGCATCGGGATATGCAGTGTTAATAATTTTGTATATAATATTGATATTTTATGAGTTTGTTATTTAATTAAAGCTTATTTTAATTGTTTATATTATTTTAAGTAATTTACGTAAAATTTTCTAGGGACTTGCATTTCCGAGGAAATTGACACATAAATTATTTATTATTAATTATTTTAAATAGATTTCCACATTTGCATAAACTCATATGTATTTTAAAAGTGCTAAATAGAGTGTATATATGTGTATATATTTAAATTAAAATAGGGTTTAATTAATTACCCTAATATTTTTATTATTTATTATAAGTTTTAATATTATTTAATTAATTGTTTTTAGTGTATAAATTATTAAAAACATTAAATTATATGTGTGTGAGTTTATATTATTTTAATATATAGTGTAAAAGTATATATATATATATATATATATATATATATATATATATATATACATATACATTTATTATTTAAACAAAATATAAAGTTTGAGTTATTTACGAGATTGCCATTCTTCCTTCTCCTTCTTCCCCAATCACCTCCCTCACCATCACTGCCATCTGTCAGCCATCCCCTTGTCGTCGGTGTGCCTCCCAGTGTGCCACCTCCTTCCCCAGCCTTCCCCGTCGCCAGCAACCCCCTATTTCGTCGTGGTTTGGCCGGAATAAGCTCGGGAAGCTGAAACTTGAGTCACCATCGTTCACAGCATTTTCGGCCACCGTTTTTGACACTGCCGGTCTCTATCTTCTCCTTGAGCTTCGATGAGTGTGATTCCAAGCTTTGTTTCACTTAAAATGGTCTAGATTTGCCTAGATTTCGATTTTTGCAATTCAGCCATTTTAAGGTTCTTGATTTTTTTGAACTTCACATTGATTGATTCATGAAAAATTCCTTAACAAATGTTGTTCCCCTTAGCTTAATATACATGTATGAATTTTTTTAGAATTTTTGGGAATTATTTTGATTTTTGGGTATTTTTGAATATTTTATTATTATTTTCTAATTTTCGAAAATTAATTAATTAAATTATGAAATTGTGTTTTATGGTAATTATAGGTGTTGAAATGAATTATAGAAATTTATTTGGAATTTTTGTGAATTTTTATGTATTTATTTTGAATTTAATTAGTTTATGTAATTTTGGAAAAATAGGGTTAATTGTGTTTTTAATTGAAATTAATTGGTTAATTGAGTTTATTTATTGATATTATTGATAAATATGTTGAGAAAATTAATTTTGTGCAATTATATTATTTTTGGTGAATTTTTGGATTAATTTTAGCATATTTATATATATATGGGTATTTTGGTAATTTTACCCTAAATTGGCTAAAAATGTAATTAAATTGGTTTTAATAGTTATTTAGGGTATAAAAATGATTTCCATAAATTATTTGGTATTTTTAAGTAATTAAAACTATTTTTCATAAATTATTTTCAATTATATATATAATATACGATTTTTCTAATAAAATGAGTTTTTATCGGTTTTTATTGTGTTTTAGGGTTAACTATGTAATTTCTACTTATAAAATGTATTTCTATGATATAAGGGTATTTTTGGTATTTCTATATTATTTTGTAAATTGTGAACCTCGGTCGGTAAACTGTAGTTTGCAGTCTGACCGAGGGGTTGTGAATGTGTTTCTGTGCCTATTTTTGAAGTGTGTTTCTTTCAGGGCCGGCTCTACTCTTTGAGTAGAGAGATGTCCATTTTACAGGGGGGGTTTTGTCGGATTTTCAAAAGAATTCTCGTAAAACGTGATGTCCGATCGGGTTTTAATTTTTAATTCTGTGTCTAATATTCTAGATCGAGTTTCTAAGATTTTCTGTTAGGTTTATTCTGATGTCTGTTATTATTGTTTATTTAGTTGCGCTGAGACCGAGGCTGTAATATCCCGAATTTTTAAATATTTTTATACTGCATCGGGATATGCAGTGTTAATAATTTTTGTATATATATTTATGATATTTTATGAGTTTGTTGTTTGTTTAAAGCTAATTTTAATTATTTTATATTATTTTAAGTACTTTACGTAAAATTTTTCCGGAAATTATATTTTCGGGGAAATTGACACGTAAATAAATTAATACTATTTATTTTGACTAGTTTTATGAATTTGCATGAACTCATATATAATTTTAAAGTGCTAAAATAAAATGTATATATGTGTATTTATTTAAATTAATTAGAGCTTAATTAATTTCCTTAATTTTATTATTTAATTTTTGTATTAATTAATTTTAAGTTTATAAATTATTAAACATATTAAAATATGTGTGTGGTGTATATTTAATGTGTGTGAAATTTTATATTATTATAATATATAGTGTAAATATATATATATATACATATATACATAAATTTTTATCAAAAAACCAAAACTTTCATTTATTTACAGTTTTGCCCCTCCTTCATCTTCTTCCTCCCAAAACGTTTTCTTCCATTTCCAGCCACTTTCAAGCTGGTTTTCTTCCTGTTACTATGCCTCTCAGCCTTCCTCTTCCACCTCCAACCATTTCCACCACCTAAAACACTCTTTTCCGGTGAGTTTTGGCCGGATTTTCTTTAAAGAGCTAAAAATCAACTTAACTCCGACCAAGCACTTTCCGGCCACCAAATTTGATGCCGTCGGTCTCTATCTTCTCCTTGAGCTCTGGTAAGTATGATTCCAAGCTTTGTTTCACTTGATTTGGTCTAGAATTGCTTAGGTTTCAATTTCTTCAAATCAGCCATTTTGGGTTTCGAATTTTTTTTAGCTTCAATTTGATTGATTCATGAAAACTTCCTTCACAAACTTTGTTTCTGGAAGCTTAATCTACATGCTGTAATTTTTTTAGAATTTTTGGAATTTATTTTAATTTTTGTGAATTTTTGATTATTTTATTATTATTTTCTAATTTTCGAAAATTAATTAATTAAATTATGAAATTGTGTTTTATGGTGATTATAGGAGTTGAAATGAATTATAGAAATTTATTTGTAATTTTTGTGAATTTTTATGTATTTATTTGGAATTTATTAAGTTTAGGTGATTTTGAAAAATAGGGTTAATTATGTGTTTAATTGAAATAAATTGGTAAATTGAGTATATTTATTGATATTATTGAATTATATGCTGAGAAATTAATTTTTGAGTAATTATATAATTTTTGGTGAATTTTTGAACATTTATAGTGAATATATATATATAGGGGTATTTTGGTAATTTTACACTAAATTGGTTAAAAATGTAATTAAATTGGTTTTAATAGTTATTTAGGGTATAAAAATGATTTCTGCGAATTTTTAGTATTTTTAACTAATTAAAACTATTTTTCGTAAATTATTTTCAAATTATATATAATATACTATTTTTCTAAATAAATGGGTTTTTATTGATTTTTAGTATGTTTTAGGGTTAATTACGTAATTTGGATTTATAAAATGTATTTTTATTATATAAGGGCATTTTCGGTATTTTATAAATATTCTGTGAATTGTGAACCTCGGTCGGTGAATTGTAGTTTGGAGTCCGACCGAGGGATTTTGATTGTAATCTTGTGTTTATTCCGAAGTGTATTTCTTTGCAGGACCGGCTCTACTACTTTTGAGTAGAGAGATGTCCGTTTTATAGGGGAGGTTCTGCCGGATTTTCGGTAGAATTCTCGTAAAACGTGATGTCCGGTCAAATTCCTATTCTAAAGCTGTGTCTAAAATTCTAGATCGAGTCTTTAGAATTTTTGTTAAATTTATTCTGATTTCATGTTGTCATTTGTTTGTCTAGCTGCGCCGAGACCGAGGCCTAACGGATCAGGCCCGTCGAGTTTGTCTCGTGGAGCGCTAACATGTGAGTTATTATACTGTATATATATGCACTGCATATAGGGTGCATTATTTAGAATTTTTCATTTTCATTGCATGTTTTAAAAAATGATTTAAATTATAATATTTTTGGTATATCTAGGGTTGCATTCTTATATATATGCATATTAAATAATTATGCATGTTAGTTTGATATATGCACATTAAACAATTAGGTTTAGGTTTAATACATTTGAGTAATATACACATGTTTTAAAATGTACACTTAGACATAATTATTTTATTAAATGATTAGTATACTTTAGGTATAGTTTCAGTAGATTTTAGGTTTATTCTTAAATAATTGCATGTTAAATTATAAACCTACACTTAAATTATTTTTAAGTTTATTTTTGGTATATTTTTTTATTTATTTCCGAATAAATAAATGTTTTATTATTAAATTAAACCTAACACATTAGTGGTATATTTAGGGTTTATTTTTGATATATGCATGCTAGATAATTAGGTTTATTTTTAGTATATTTGTGAATATATGTTAAACACAAACACGTATTTAAATGAATATTTATACATAAATGGTTTATTAAATGATTTGAGTACTTAGGGTATATCTTTTGCATATTTAAGTATATTTTTAAGATAATGCATGTTATATTATTGTTACTCATTTAAATTGTTTTTAACTATATTAATGATTTATCTTTAGTTTATTTCATATTTTATTTGACTATATATATATATATACCTGAAATATACTGGGTATATTTTAGGTATATTTTTGGTATATATATATATGGTTGGTTTTACTATTATGAATATGGTTCTACATTAATTAATTTTTTCGAATGAATGATTTATTCGAAGTGAAGGATATCAATAGAACGTGCTTCCTAGTGGGCAGCACTAGGACCGTGTACGTACCGGTACGGTAGATAAGGATTGAGTGAGAGTTAAAATTGGTTGATTATAATTGATTTAATTGATTTGACTAAGATTAATGGTATGTTAGATAGTGTGATTGCTGGAGCTCGGTTGACTAAGTGTCTCGGGGCCAATCACACTGACAGTCAGACTGCTGGAGCTCGGTTGACTTAGTGTCTCGGGGCCAGTCTACTGTCTATAAGTGAATTGAATGATCTATTGGGTTGATTGAGATGTGAGGTGATGGATAGTATGATTGCTGGAGCTCGGTTGACCAAGTGTCTCGGGGCCAATCACACTGACAGCCAGACTGCTGGAGCTCGGTCGACTTAGTGTCTCGGGGCCAGTCTGCTGTCCAAATTGGAATAAGTGTTCTATTTGGAATCAAGTGAGCCTGTATGGCTAGAGTGATGATGGGATTGTTTGAGGTTGTTATTATTTAGGGTTCTATGGATCCTTCATGAATTAAAACAAACGTTTTCTACATTTAGTATATTTATAAAAGCAAAGTTTGGCATTCGTGTGAAATGTGTGTATATACATATATATATAAGAATGTCTGATTGTTATGGTTTAGTTTGCATGTATATATAGTATAATAATTCACTCAGTGAGGTCTGACCCCCCTCAATTATTTTTTTCAGGAGATTCCATATCGTCAGACCTTAGTTATAGAGTTCCTCATCGGTGTTCTTCAGTCCCGGCTGTTTTATACAAATGTATATTCTAAACTTTGAATTGTATTCTAGAAACTGCAGTAGTAGTGTCACTATATTGGAAGTGTATTATTTTGTTTGGATATTAAATACTCTGAGAATTTGTATTTGAACATTGTACGAATATGTATTCATTTATAAAAGGATTTGGAGTATTTATTTTATATATTGATTCAAAAAAATTTTAATTTGGTCGTACTTTTATATAATTATTGTATGATTTTATTTTCTTAGGCTTGCTACGGGTTCCGGATTCGAAAGAATTCCCGTTCCCTAGCGCCGGTCATGACTCCTAGTTTGGGTCGTGACAGAGGCCTAGTGGACCAGGCCCATCGGACCCATCTCGAGGAGCGCACTAAGTGTGAGTTACTATTATATATATATATATATGTATGCTTTAGGGTGCATGATTTAGAAATGTATGTTTTATTTTGATTAATTATGCATAACTAATTCAATTAGTATTTAAGTTTATTTTTAGTTTATATTCGGTAAATTTTGGTATATTTTCAAATTATATGCATGTTTTCTTAATAAATTATTCTTAAAATGTTTTCATGTATATCCTTGGCATATTCTTAGTTTATTTTGTAATTATATTAGATTTATTTTACGTATTGTCACGACCCAAAACAGGGGCCATGACGGCGCTAGGGAACGAGAATTCTTTCGAATCTGGAACCCGTAGCAAGCCTAAAATAAAATAACACATGCAATAGTAATAATAACACAATTAAGTAAAATACTGTGCAGTGAAATAAAATCATAAATATAAAAATAATAATCTACCATGAGATTTAAATCAAATCCTCATCTCATTTATATAAATAAACTTTTAATACAAATTCAGTTCAAATATTTAAAGTACATATCTCATGACTTTATACAACTACTGCAGTGTCTAGATTATAAAAATAAAACTCAAGTGAGCAGTTTACATAAAGAAGCCGAGGCAGAAGAAATCCGGCGTACAGGCCTGCTATTGAGGTCTGATGAAGATGACTCTCCTAAAAAATAGTCAACGGAGAGGAGTCAGACCTCACTGAGTGAATTACTATAATATATATACATGCATACTAAATGCCAATGCACATAGTCAACAATATATATATATATATAATATGTATGTATACAAGCAACTACACACAAATGCAATAAAAATCATTTAATATATTTTTATTGAAAATCACAGTTTATGAAGGATCGAATAGAACCATAGAATATCGCAACCTCGAAAATAGTGTTAGACAACACTCTAGCCATACAGGCTCACTTATTCCAAATATATCACTTATTCCATTTTGACAGTAGACTGGCCCCGAGACACTAAGTCAATCGAGCTCTAGCAGTCTGACTGTCAGTGTGATTGGCCCCGAGAAACTTGGTCAATCGAGCTTCAGCAATCACACTCCCAAATCATTTCTCACATATCAAATAATCAGATCCAATCAATATCCTCAAGCAGTTAGTAATATAGCCTAAATGCTATAAGCGTACCGGTACGTACTCGGTCCTAGTGCTGCCCACTAGGTAGCACGTTCTATTGATATCCTTCATTAAAACATAAAACATACATTCATAAAAATAAATGATGCATGAATTGAATAAAATAGCAACATAAACCATATATATACTAGAAATATACCAAAAATAAACTAGGTATATTTCAAGTATATATATGTCAAATAATTCCAATATAATTGCAAACTAAATTAGAAATATATTTAAAAATATTTTAAGTATAAATGTTTAATAAAATATGCATATAATTTAAAATATATCAAAAATAAACAAAAGACAAACCAAGAATAAACTAAAAATAAACTTAAATACTAATTGAGCTATTTATGCATATTTTCTCTCTCAACAACAACAACGGAGGGAGGAGGAAAAGAGAGAGATTCTCTCTTTCCTCCTCCTCCGTTGTTGTTGTTGAGAGAGATAGATGGGTCCGATGGGCCTGGTCCACTAGGCCTCGATCTCGGTGCAACTAAACAAACAATAGATAATAGAAATCAGAATAAACCTAATAGAAAATCCTAGAAACTCAATCTAGAATATTAGACACAGAATCAAAATTAGGGTTCGACTGGACATCACGTTTTACGAGAATTCTACCAATAATTCGGCAGAACCTCCCCTGTAAAATGGACATCTCTCTACTCAAAGAGTAGAGCCGGCCCTGCAAAGAAACACACTTTGAAAAATAGACACAGAAACACATCCATAACCCCTCGGTCGGACTCCAAACTACAGTTTATCGACCGGGGTCCACAATTCACAAAACAATATAGAAATATCGAAAATACCCTTATATCATAGAAATACATTTAATAAGTAGAAATTACGTAATTAACCTTAAAACACATTAAAAACCAACCATTTATTTAGAAAAATCGTATATTATATATATATTTGAAAATAATTTATGAAAAATAGTTTTAATTAGTTAAAAATACTAAATAATTTGTAGAAATCATTTTTATACCTTAAATAACTATTAAAACCGATTTAATTATATTTTTAGCCAATTTATGGTAAAATTATCAAAATACCCCTATATGTATACTAAAATTAATCCAAAAATTCACCAAAAATAATATAATTGCAAAAAATTTATTTTCTCAACATATTTATCAATAATATCAATAAATAAACTCAATTAACCAATTAATTTCAATTAAAAACACAATTAACCCTATTTTTTCAAAATTACATAAACTAATTAAATTCAAAATAAATACATAGAAATTCATAAAAATTCCAAATAAATTTCTATAATTCATTTCAACCCCTATATTTATCATAAAACACAATTTCATAATTTAATTAATTAATTTTCGAAAATTATAAAATAATAATAAAATATTCAAAAATACCCAAAAATCAAAATAATTCCCAAAAATTCTACAAAAATTCACATATGAAGATTAAGCTAAGGGGAATAACATTTTTGAAGGAATTTCTCATGAATCAATCAATTAGAAGTTCAAAAAAATCAAGAACCCTAAAATGGTCGAATTACCAAAATCGAAACCTAAGCAAATTAAGACCATTTTAAGTGAAACAAAGCTTGGAATCACACTCATTGGAGCTCAAGGAGAAGAAAGAGACCGGCGGTTTCAAAAATGGTGGTCGGAAACGCCGTGAATGACGGTGAGAAGAGTTTCAGCTTCTCCGGCCAAATCGAGCTTCCTGATGCCAGAAATGGACTCTGCTGGTGGCGGAACAGCTGGAGGAAGGAGGGTGGCATGCCAGGAGGCACACTGACGGCAAGAGAACGGCACGAAAGTGGCCGGATTCGCGTGAGGGACGATCAAGGAAGAAGGAGAAGCTTCAATGGCAATTTCGTAAATAACTCAAACTTTATTTTTTTGTTTAATATTAAATGTATATGTATATATATATACTTTTACACTATATATTAAAATAATATAAACTCACACACATTAAATATACACCACACACATATAATTTAATATTTTTAATAATTTATACACTAAAACTAATTAAATAATATTAAAACTAATTAATAAATAGTAAAATATTAGGGTAATTAATTAAACCCTAGTTAAATAAATAAATACACATATATACGTTATTTAGTACTTTAAAAATATATATGAGTTCATGCAAGTCCGTAAAATTGTTTAAAATAATTAATAATAAATAATTTACATGTCAATTTTCCCAAAAATATAAGTCCCGGGAAAATTTTACGTAAAGTGCTTAAAATAATATAAAACAATTAAAAATCAATTTTAATTAAATAGCAACTGATGAAATATTATAAATATATACAAAAATTATTAACACTGCATATTCCCGATACAGTATTAAAATATTTAAAAATACGGGATATTACACGTATATATATTTGAAATATACCTGGTTTACTTTTGGTATATTTGTAGTATATAGTTGGATTTTTATAATATTATATTATTATTTTTGAATTTTTACGTATTTATTGTGAAATTAATTATATTTAGTGTTTTAATGATTAAATATGTAATATTTTGCTATTTTGAGGATATTTATGGAATTTATTGATTTTTTTAATATTTATTATATTATTTGTATTTTTGGTGAATTGTGGATCTCGATTGGGGAAATTGTGTAGTGGTCCCAACCGAGGGTGGTGTGAATTCCGATATTAGAAGTGTGCTTTTCTTGCAGGACCAACTCTACTTTTTAGTAGAGAGATGTCTATTTTACAGAGGATAATCTGTCGAATTTTTGATAAAATTCTTGTAAAACGTGACATCGAATCAATTCTAAATTCTGTGTCTGTCAGTGTTTTGAAATCTTAGATCAAGTTTCTTTAGAGGTTTAAGATAGATTTATTCTGATTTATGTATTTATTTTATTTGTTTAGTTGCACTGAGACAGAGACTTAGTGGATCAGGCCTGTCGAATCAGTCTCGAGAAACGCAAACTTGTAAGTTGTTATTTTATGTATACATTGCATTTAGGATGCATGTTTTAGCACATACACTGTCACGACCCAAAACAGGGGCCATGACCGGCGCTAGGGAATGGGAATTCTTTTGAATCCGGAACCCGTAGCAAGCCTAAAAATAAAATAAAACATGCAATAATAACAATAACAATATTAAATTTACAGCGGAAATAAAAATCATAAATATTACAATATCATTTCATCACTGGATTTAAATCAAATCTCATCTCTTCACATATATATAAAATCTTTCAGTACAAATCCAGTTTCAATATAATACATCTCTTTAAATAAAATACATGAAATCCCACATTTTAATTCACAACTACTGCAGTGTCTAGATTATAAAAATAAGACTCAAGTAAATAATTTACACAAAGAAGTCGGGGCGAAAGAAATCCGGCGTATTGACCTGTTACTGAGGTCTGAAGATGTTGATTCTCCTGAAAAATAGTCAACGGAGGGGAGTCAGACCTCACTGAGTGAATTACTATAATATATATACATGCATACTAAATGACAATGCATACAGTCAATAATATATATCTAATATGTATATATACAAGCAAATTCACACAGATGCAGTAAAATCATTTTTATATATTTTATTGAAAATCACAGTTTATGAAGGATCACATAGAACCCTAGAATATCGCAACCTCGGAAATAGTGTTAGACAACACTCTAGCCATACAGGATCACTTATTCCAAAATATATCCACTTAATCCATTTGGACAGTAGACTGGCCCCGAGACACTAAGTCAACCGAGCTCCAGCAGTCTGACTGCCAGTGTGATTGGCCCCGAGACACTTGGTCAACCGAGCTCTAACAATCACACCCAAATCACATCTCACACATCAAATAATCATAGCCAATCAATATCCATAAATAAGTTAGTAATATAGCCTAAATACTATAGGCGTACCGGTACGTACTCAGTCCTAGTGCTGCCCATTAGGTAGCACGTTCTATCGATATCCTTCATTAATAATATAAATCATTCATTCATAAAAATAAATGATGCATGAATTTCAATAAAATAACAACATAAACCATATATATACCAGAAATATACCAAAAGTAAACCAGGTATATTTCGAGTATATATATGTCAAATGAATTCAATCAAATCATAAATTAAGTCGGAAATATATTTAAAAACATTTTAAATATATTTTATTTACAAAACATGCATATAATTTAATATATACCAAAAATAAACCAAAAATATACTTAAATACAAATCATATTATTTATGCATTTTAATCGAAATAAAATATATATTTCTAAATCATGCATCCTAAGCATATATATATATAGTATAGTAACTCATCCTAGTGCGCTCCACGAGACGGGTCCGACGGGCCTGGTCCACTAGCCTTCGGTCTCGGCGCAACTAAACAAGCAATAACGACAGACATTAGAATAAACCTAACATAAATCCTAGAATTCGATTTAGAGTATAAAACACAGAATCGATATCAGGGTTCGACCGGATATCACATTTTACGAGAATTCTATCAAAAATTCGACAGAACCTCCCCTGTAAAATGGACATCTCTCTACTCAAAAGAGTAGAGCCGACCCTGCAAGGAAATACACTTCGAAAAATAAGCTCAACACTCAACCACAACACCTTGGTCGGACTCCAGACTACAATCTACCGACCGGGGTCCACAATCACAGAATAATATTGAAATATCAAAAATACCCTTATAACATAGAAATTCATTTTATAAGTATAAATTACATAATTAACCTTTAAACACAATAAAAATCGATAAAAACTCATTTTATTAGAAAAACCGTATATTATATATATATTGAAAATAATTCACGAAAAATAGTTTTAATTAGTTAAAAATACTAAATAATTTGTAGAAATCATTTTTATACCTTAAATAACTATTAAAACCAATTAAATTACATTTTTAGCTAATTTTGTGTAAAATTACCAAAATACCCCTATATATATAAATATACTAAAATTACTTCAAAAATTCACCAAAAATTATACAATTATAAAAAATTAATTTTCTCAACATATTTATCAATAATATCAATAATGAAACTCAATTAACCAATTAATTTCAAATAAAAACACATTTAACCCTAATTTTCCAAAATTCCATAACTTCAATAATTCAAAATAAATACTTAGAAATTCATAAAAATTCCAAATAAATTCCTATAATTCATTTCAACACCTAATTTAACCATAAAACACAATTTCATAAGTTAAATAATTAATTTCCAAAAATTATAAAATAATATTAAAATATTCAAAAATATCCAAAAATCCAAAAAATCTCCAAAAATTCCAAAAAAATTCATAGATGTAGATTAAGCTACTAGGATCAACATTTTTGAAGGGATTTTTCATGAATCAATCAATTCGAAGCTCAAAAAAATCAAAAACCCTAATGTGACCAAATTGGAAAATTCGAAACCTAAGCAATTCTAGACCATTTAGACCATTTAAGCTCAAACCAAAGCTAGAATCACACTCACCGGAGCTCAAGGAGAAGAAAGAGACCGGTGGTATCAAAAATGGTGGCCGGAATCGTCGTCGACGACGAGGAGAAGAATTTCGACCAAAATGGAAGAAAAGGGCTGCCGGCGCCGGGGGAAGGAGGCTGTTGGCGGCGGAGGACGACTGGGAACGACGGTGGAAAGCCGGGAGGCACACCGACGGTAGGTGATCGAAGTGACAGACGGTGGTGAGGGGTGGTCGGGCGCTCAGGAGAAGAAGAAGAAGAAAAAGAAGAAAAAGAAAAAGAAAAAAAAGAAAAAGAAAAGAAAAAGAAAAAGAAAAAATAAAATAAAATAAAATAATAAAATAATAAAAAAATAATTTTAATAATTTAATAATAAATAAAATAATTAAATAACAATAAATTAATAAATAAATAAATAATAAAATATTAGGATAATATATATTAAACCCTAATTAAATAAATATCGCACACATACACGATGTTTAGTAATTTTAAAAATACGTATGAGTTCATGCAAGTCCGAAAATATATTTAAAATAATTAATAATAAATTATTTACGTGAAAATTTCCCCGAAAATGCAAGTCCCGGGAAAATTTTACGTAAAGCACTGTAAATAATACTCAATAATTAAAACAGGTTTTAAATACATATCAACCTCGTAAAAGTATCGTAATATATATTCAAAATTTATTAACACTGCATATCCCGGTACAGTGTAAAAATATTTTAAAAACACGGGATATTACATACACATATTTTGATTGTATTTATTCATAAAATGTTTCATTAAATGCTTAAGTATACTTTAGGTATATTTTTTTGGTATAATTTTTATATATTTCTAAATAAATGCATGTTATATTATTGATTTATACTTAAATTATTTTTAAGTATAGTATTGGTTTATTTTTGGTAGATTTCATGTTTGATTTGAATTTATCTGACATATATATTCTCGAAATATACTTAGTTTATTTTAAGTATATTTCTGGTATATATATGGTTTATTTTGCTATTATGAATGTCATTATGCATTATTTATTTTCCCGTATATATGTTTTATTTTAAATGAAGGATATCGATAAAACGTGCTATCTAGTGGGTAGCACTAGGACCGTGTACGTACCGATGTGATAGATTTAGGGTTGAGTGAGAATTAATTGTAATATCCCGAGTTTTTAGATAATTTTAAACTGCATCGGGATATGCAGTGTTAATAATTTTCATATATATATTTATCATTATTTGATGAGTTTGTTATTTATTAAAGACATTTTTAATTATTTTTAATTATTTTAAGTTCTTTACGTAAAATTTTTCCAGGAATTTTATTTTCGGGGAAATTAAGACGTAAATAAGTTAATATTAATTATTTGAAATAGTTTTATGAATTTGCATGAGTTCATGCATAATTTTAAAGTGTTAAATAATATGCATATATGTACATTTATTTAAATTAAAATTAGGGTTTATTTTATAATTAAATTATATAATATAGTTTTTATATTAATTAATTAAATAAGTGTATATGTGTATATATATATATTATTAAATATGTGTATGGTGCACATTTATTGTGTGTGTTAATTATATATATTAAAATAATAAAGTGATATATATATTTATATATATATATAACAAAAAAAATGAAGTTTACAATATTTACAACTATGCCACTATCTCCTTCTTCTCCTCCCGATCAATTTTCTCCCATTTCCAGCCACTGTGACCTCCATTTCTTGCCGTCACTGTGCCTCTCAGCCTTCCTCCTCCCTTGCTAGCCATTCCCAACACCTCAAGCCTTCTTCTTCGATGTGGTTTGGCCAGAATTTATGTAAGAGGCTGAAAGTTTCTTCATCATCGGTCAAGCCATTTTCGGCCACCAAATTAGCCACCACCAGTCTCTATATTCTCCTTGAGCTCCGGTGAGTCCATTTCCAAGATTTTTTTTACTTGAAATTGTCTAGATTTCCCTAGGTTTTGATTTTACATTTTCAGCCATTTAGGGTTCTTGAATTTTTTTGAGCTTCTATTTCAATGATTCATGCAAACTTCCTTCACAAAGATTGATCCTTGTAGCTTAATCTACCTCTGTGAATTTTTTTGGAATTTTTGGGAATTATTTTGATTTTTGTGAATTTTTTATTATTTTATTAATATTTTCTAATTTTCGAAAATTAATTAATTAAATTATGAAATTGTGTTTTATGGGGTTTATAGGTGTTGAAATGCATTTTAGAAATTCATTTGTAATTTTTGAGAATTTATATATTTATTTTGAATTTATTTAGTTTATGTAATTTTTGAAAAATTAGGTTAATTATGTGTTTTATTGAAATTAATTGGTTAATTGAGTATATTTGTTGATATTATTGAATTATATGTTGAGAAATTAATTTTTGAGTAATTATACTATTTTTGGTGAATTTTTGAACATTTATATTGAATTTACGTAACTAGGGGTATTTTGGTAATTTGACACTAAATTTGCTAAAAATATAATTAAATTGATTTTACTAGTTATTTAAGGTATAAAAATGATTTCTACAAATTATTTAGTATTTTAAACTAATTAAAACTATTTTTCATAAATTATTTTCAAATTATATATAATATACGATTTTTCTAAATAAATGAGTTTTATTGATTTTTAGTAAGTTTTAGGGTTAATTATGTAATTTGGATTTATAAAATGTATTTTGGTCAATATTTATGAATTTATTGAGAATTACCAATTTTAATAATATTTTATTAAAATTAGGGTTTTTGTGTATTTATCGGTTAAATAAATATTTTTAGCGTTTGAATATTTAAATTTGTTATATTTTGAGTATTGAAGGGCATTTTTAGAATTTTTCATGTGTTCTGTATTATTCTGTGAATTGTGAACCTCGGTCGGTGAATTGTAGTTTGGAGTTCGACTAAGGGGTTATGAATTTTGTTTATTCTTGAAGTGTATTTCTTTGCAGAATCGGTTCTACTCTTTGAGTAGAGAGATGTCCATTTTACAGGGGAGGTTCTGTAGAATTTTTGATAGAATTCTCGTAAAACGTGATGTCTGATCGAATTCTAATTCTAATTCTGTGTTTAATATTTTAGATCGAGTCCTTAGAATTTTCGTTAGAATTATTCTAATTTCCTATTATCGTTTGTTTGTTTAATTGCGTCGAGACCGAGGCTTAGTGGACCAGACCTGTCAGATCCATCTCGAGGAACGCAATAACAGTGAGTTGTTATTTTATATATATATATATATATTTTAGGGTGCATATTTTATAAATATATGTTTTCATTATATAAAATATGCATATATAGTTTAATCATTACTTAGGTTTATTTCGGTATATTTCCGATATATTTTCAATATATTTCCAAATTATATCCATGTTTTATTTTGAATTCATACTTAAATTGTTTTAAGTATATTTATAGTTTATTTCCAGTTTATTTTGTAACTATATTGGATTTATTTGACGTATATATACTCGAAATATACTTGGTTTACTCTTTGTATATTTCTAGTATATATATGGTTTATGTTGCTATTTTATTCAATTACATGCATCATTTAATTATGAATGTATATTTTATATTATAAATGAAGGATATCAATAGAACGTGCTACCTAGTGGGCAGCACTAGGACCAAGTACGTATTGGTACGACGATAGAATTTAAGTTAAATTACTAACCTATTTACGGATATCGATTAGATTGATTTATTTAATGTGAGATGTGATTTGGAAGTGTGATTGCTGGAGCTCGGTTGACCAAGTGTCTCGGGGCCAATCACACTAACAGTCCGACTGCTGGAGCTCGGTTGACTTAATGTCTCGAGGCCAGTTTACTGTCCAAATGAAACAAGTTAATATATTTGGAATAAGTGAGCCTGTATGGCTAAAGTATTGTCTAACACTGTTTGAGGTTACGATTTTCTAGGGTTCTATTTGATCCTTCATAAACAGTGATTTTCAGTAAATATATATAAAATGATTTTGTTGCATTTGTGTGTATTTGCTTGTATATATATTTATTATATATATTATTGACTTGTGCATTATCATTTAGTTATGCATGTATGTATATTATAACAATTCACTCAGTGAGGTCTGACTCCCATCCGTTGACCATTTTTCAGGAGAGTCATTTTCTTCAGACCTCAGTAGCAGACCCATACGTCAGTTTTCTTCTGCCCCGACTTCATTATGTAAACTACTTATCTGAGCTTTATTTTATAATCTAAACATTGCAGTAGTTGTAAACAGATCTGGGGTTTATGTATTATATTTGTGTGAGTTATGTATTTTAAGGATTTGAACTGGAATTTGTATTAAAGGATTATTTATAAATAAGATGAGGATGTATAATTAATTTCATTGGCAGATTATTATTTTATTTTTATTTTTGATTTTATTTCCACTGCAAAATATTTTAATTATGTTGTTATTATTATTATTATTATTATTATTATTATTATTATTATTATTATTATTATTATTATTATTACATGTTTTGTTTATTTTAAGGCTTGCTACGGGTTCCGGATTCGAAAAAATTCTCGTTCCCTAGCGCCGGTCATGGCCCCTGTTTTGGGTCGTGACATTAATTGTGGTGATTATGATATGATGATTTGATTGAGATGTGATATAATTGATAGTTTGATTGCTGGAGCTCAGTTAATCAAGTGTCTCAGGGCCAATCACACTGACAATCAGACTGCTAGAGCTCTGTTGACTTAGTGTCTCGGGGCCAGTTTACTGTCCATATGGAATAAGTGAATTTATTTGGAATTAAGTGAGTCTGTATAGCTAGAGTGATATTATTGTTGATCGAGGTTGTGTTATATAGTGTTATATTTGATCCTTCATAAACTTATGTTTTTCAATATTATTATATGAGTGATTTTCAGTTCCTGTGTGAATTGCTTGTATATACATATTTATTATTTACAAATGTTTGATTACATTTGACATTAGAAATGCATGTATATATATTATAACAATTCACTCAGTGAGGTATGACTCCTTTCAGTTGACATTCTGTACAGGAGAGTCTTATTCTTTAGACATCAGCAGTAGATTTATTCGTCAGACTTCTTCCACCCCAGCTCGCTTATGTAATGTCACGACCCTAAACAGGGGCCATGACCGGCACTAGGGAACGGGAATTCTTTCGAATCCGGAACCCGTAGCAAGCCTAAAAATAAAATAAAACATGCAATAATAATAATAACAATATCAAATTTGCAGCGGAAATAAAAATCATAAATCAAATCATAAATATAATAATAACATTTTCACCACTGGATTTAAGTCAAATCTCATCTCATATATATAAATCTCTTAATACAAATCCAGTTCAAATAATACAATATCTCACATAAATAAAATACATAAAATCCACAATTAATTTACAACTACTGTAGTGTCTAGATTATAAAAATAAGACTCAAGTAAGCAGTTTACACAAAGAAGCCGGGGCGGAAGAAATACGGTGTATAGGCCTGCTACTGAGGTCTGAAGATGTTGACTCTCCTGAAAAATTGTCAACGGAGGGGAGTCAAACCTCACTGAGTGAATTACTATAATATATATACATGCATACTAAATGAAAATGCATACAGTCATAGTATATATCTAATATGTATATATACAGGCAAATACACATAGATGCAGTAAAATCATTTTATATATTTCTATTGAAAATCACAATTTATAAAGGATCAAATAGAACCCTAAGATATCGCAACCTCAGAAATAATGTTAGACAACACTCTAGCCACATAGGCTCACTTAATCCAAATATATCCACTTAATCCATTTAGATAGTAGACTGGCCCCGAGACAATAAGTCAACCGAGCTCCAGCAATCTGACTGACAGTGTGATTGGCCCCGAGACACTTGGTCAACCGAGCTCCAGCAATCACACCTCCAAACCATATCTCACACATTAAATAAATCAATTCCAATCAATATCCACAAATAGGTTAGTAATATAGCCTAAATACTATAGGCGTACCGGTACGTACTCGGTCCTAGTGCTGCCCACTAGGTAGCACGTTCTATTGATATCCTTCATTAATAAATAATAAAACATACATTCATAAAAATAAACGATGCATGAATTTCAATAAAATAACAACATAAACCATATATATACTAGAAATATACCAAAAGTAAACCAGGTATATTTCGAGTATATATACGTCGAATAAATCCAATACAACTACAAAATAAACTAAAAAATACCAAAATATACATAAAAGCATTTTAAGAATAATTTAGTTATAAAACATGCATATAGTTGAAAATATACCAAAATATACCAAAAGTAAACCTAAGTAATACTTAAATCATTCATGCATATTTTATTAAAATAAAGCATATTTTTCTAAAACATGCACCCTAAAACACATATATATAAAATAATAACTCACCCTAGTGCGCTCCACGAGATGGATCCGACGGGCCTGGTCCACTAGCCTCGGTCTCGGCACAACTAAACAAACAATAAATAGCCGACATTAGAATAAACCTAATAGAAATCCTAGAATTCGATCTAGAGTATTAAACATAGAATCAATATCAGGGTTCGACCGGACATCACGTTTTACGAGAATTCTACCAAAAATTTGACAGAACCTCCCTTGTAAAACGGACATCTCTCTACTCAAAAGAGTAGAGCCGACCCTGTAAAGAAATACACTTCGAAAAACAAGCTCAACACTCAACCACAACCCCTCGGTCGGACTCCTGACTACAATCTACCGACCGGGGTCCACAAACACAGAACAATTATGAAAATACCAAAAATACCCTTATAACACAGAATTTCATTTTATACGTAGAAATTACATAATTAACCTTAAAACACTGTAAAAACCGATAAAAACTCATTTTATTAGAAAAACCGTATATTATATATATAATTGAAATAATTTACGAAAAATAGTTTTAATTAGTTAAAAATACTAAATAATTTGTAGAAATCATTTTTATACCTTAAATAACTATTAAAACCAATTAAATTACATTTTTAGCCAATTTAGGGTAAAATTACCAAAATACCCCTATATATATAAATATACTAAAATTATTTCAAAAATTCACCAAAAAATATACAATTATCCAAAATTAATTTTCTCAACATATTTATCAATAATATCAATAATTAAACTCCATTCACCAATTAATTTCAAATAAAAACACAATTAACCCTAATTTCCCAAATTACATAAACTTCAATAATTCAAAATAAATACATAGAAATTCATAAAAATTCCAAATAAATTCCTATAATTCATTTCAACACCTAATTTAACCATAAAACATAATTTCATAATTTAAATAATTAATTTCCAAAAATTAGAAAATAATATTAAAATATTCAAAAATACCCAAAAATCCAAAAAATCTCCAAAAATTCCACAAAAATTCATATATGTAGATTAAGCTACTAGGATCAATATTTGTGAAGGGATTTTTCATGAATCAATCAATTCGAAGCTAAAAAAAAATAAAAAACCCTAATATGGCCGAAATTGAAAATTCGAAACCTAAGCAAATCTAGACCATTTAAGCTCAAACCAAAGCTAGCATTACACTCACCGGAGCTCAAGGAGAAGAAAGAGACTGGCGGTATCAAAAACAGTGGCCAAAATCATCGTCGACGGCGAGAAGCTCAACTTGCTGCATTACACTCACCGGAGCTCAAGGAGAAGAAAGAGACTGGAGGTATCAAAAACAGTGGCCAAAATCATCGTCGACGGCGAGAAGCTCAACTTGCTGCCATGGCGGATTCCGGGCGTTCAAGCGGGCTTCCAGCAGCCTGGTCACGTCGGAGAGGAAGAGGAAGGAAGGGGAAGAAGGTTGGCGGCAGTTGGTGGCAGCATCTGGTGGCGGCGAAGGGCGGTCCAACGTGCTGGAATGGGAGGCACAATGACGGTAGACGATCGGGAGAAAAGAAGGAGAAGGGAGGGGCTAACCGGTAATTTTCCAAATCCTTTTGTTTTAATAATCTATATGTATATATATATATACTTTATACTATACAATAAAATAATAATAAAATCACACACATTAAATTTACACCACACACATATAATTTAATATTTTAAAATATAATAATAAATAAAAATAATTAAATAACAATAAATTAATAAATAAATAATAAAATGTTAGGGTAATATTAATTAAACCCTAATTAAATAAATATTTACACACATAGACTTTATTTAGTATTTTAAAAATATGTATGAGTTCATGCAAGTCCATAAATATATTTAAAATAATTAATAATAAATTATTTACGTGAAAATTTCCCCGAAAATGCAAGTCCAGGAAAATTTTATGTAAAACACTGTAAATAATACACAATAATTAAAAATAGATTTTAAATACATATCAACTCATGAAAAAATCATAATTTATATACGAAAATTATTAACACTGCATATCCCGATGTAGTATTAAAATATTTAAAAACACGGGATATTACAGTCTTCCCCCCCTTACAAGAATTCATCCTCAAATTCCAGAAAGAAAAGATTACAGGATCAAGAAGGAAAGAGATACGGGTAAGAAGCTCGTATCTCAGCTTCAGTTCTCCCACGTATGCTCCTCGACTCCATCGCTACGCCACAGAACCTTGACCATCGGAATCTGCTTCGATCGCAACTGTCGAACTTGATAATCAACGATCGCCACAGGTTCTTCCACAAACGTCAAATCTTCACTCACTTCTACACTGTCGGGCTATAACACGTGAGAAGGGTCTGAGATATACTTCCTCAACATTGAGATATGAAATACTGGATGCACTTGTGACATACTCGGAGGCAAATCCAACCGATATGCAACAGTGACAACTCTCTCCAGAATCTCAAACGGTCCAATGTATCTCGGTGTTAACTTACCCTTCCTACCAAATCTCATCACACCCTTCATCGGAGATACCTTCAGAAAAATAAAATCTCCAACCTGAAACTCCACATCTCTGCGCCTAGGATCCGCATAACTCTTCTATCTGCTAACTGCGGTCTTTAATCTTCGCTTAATCAAGGCAACTTTCTCTACAGCATCCTAAAACCATCTCAGGGTCCAGTCAAAGCTCTCTCACCAATCTCGTCCCAACTCAAAGGGGATCTACACTTCCTTCCATACAAAGCCTCGTACGGTGCCATACCAATACTGCTATGGTAGCTGTTATTATATGCAAACTTAACAAGCGACAAATGATCATCCCAGCTACCTCCTAAATCCAGGACACACATCCTCAACATATCTTCTAGTGTCTGGATCGTCCTCTCAGACTGACCATCTGTCTGAGGATGAAAAGCAGTACTGAAGTCCAACCTAGTGCCCATCGCTTCCTGCAACTTCTGCAAAAAATGAGAAGTAAACAACGAACCTCTGTCTGACACAATGGACACAGGTACTCCATGAAGGCACACAATATGCTTCACATACAACTTCGCCAATCTAGCAACTGAATAGGTGGCTTTCACAGGCAAGAAATGTGCAGACTTCGTCAATCTATCTATAATCACCCAGATGGAGTCGTATCCATCCTTCGAATGAGGTAAAAACGACCACAAAATCCATAGCTATCCTTTCCCACTTCCACTCGGGAATAGGAAGAGGCTGAAGCTTCCCAGAAGGCTTCTGATGTTCAGCTTTCACTTGCTGACACGTTAAGCACTTAGCAACATAATCAGCGACATCCTTCTTCAATTCGTCCCACCAGTATAGATCTCTGATACTGTGGTACATCTTAGTAACACCTGGATGAACGCTGTAAGCTGTAGAATGTGCTTCCTCTAAAATCTCCTCTCTCAAATCATCCACATCAGGAACACACAATCTACCACTGATCCATAACACACGATCATCATCGAGTGTGAAATCAATGAACTTCCCTGCTCGAACATTCTCTGTAAGCTCTTCTAGAATAGGATCTCGACTCTGAGCTGCTTTAATTCTATCCCTCAGTACAGATCATACTTTAAACTGGGCTAGCAGTCCACCTGATCTACTGATCTTCATCATCATACCTTGATCCACCAACAGATGCAACTCCTGGATCAATGGTCTCCTCTCAACACCGATGTGAGCAAGACTACCTGAGGACTTCCTACTCAATGCATCTGCTACCACATTAGCTTTACCCGGATGATATAAGATCTCACAATCATAATCATTCAACAGTTCCAACCATCTCCTCTGCCTCAAATTCAGATCTCGCTGCTGAAAAATGTACTTAAGGCTCTGTGATCAGTAAATATCTCACAAGTCACCCCGTACAAATAATGTCTCCAGATCTTCAAAGCAAAGATCACTGCAGCCATCTCAAGATCATGTGTAGGATAGTTCTGCTCATGCTTCTTCAACTGCCTCGAAGCATAGGCTATCACCCTTCCATTCTGCATTAATACACAACCAAGACCAATTCTAGAAGCATCACAGTAAACTGTGAACTTATCCACACTATTAGGCAAAGCTAATACTGGCACTGTGGTTAACTTCTCCTTCAACAACTGAAAACTATTCTCACAAGCTTCTGACCACTCGAATCTAACATTCTTCTGAGCCAAGCGAGTCATAGGGGCTGCTATTCTGGAAAAAATCTTGCACAAACCACCTATAATACCCGACTAAACCTAGAAAACTCCGAATCTCTATGACAGAAGTCGGTCTAGGCCATTTAGATACTGCCTCAATCTTTTGTGGATCAACCTCAATACCTTCTTTAGACACTATGTGTCCAAGAAAAGAAACACTCTCCATCCAGAAATCACACTTCGAGAATTTAGCATAAAGTTGATGATCTCTCAGTGTCTGTAGTACAATCCTCAAGTGATATACATGCTCCTCCATACTTCTCGAATATACCAGTATATCATTAATGAAGACTACCATAAACTTAAAATCTTCTTCACCAGGAAATCTGAAGGTCACCTCTTTATTCCTGCAATCTACCACGGCATAGTGCTGAGATAACCAATCCATTCCCAGAATGACATCAAACTCCATCACATCTAACAAAATCAGATCAGCGATAATTCTCTACCTCCCACGAGAACTGGATAACCAGAAAAGAACAATATCAGTGTCTAAGGAATCGCTCAGAGGAGTGGCAACGAACAAAGGAAAAGCCATCCTCGAAGCTTGCCAACAAGATTTAGAAGCAAAAACGGGAGAAATGAATGAATGCATGGCACCCGGATCAAACAAAACCCATGCATCCAGGTAACAAACAGAAACAATACATGCCACGACTACATTAGATGCTTGAGCATCCTGCTGAGTGAGATGGAAAACTCTGGCCTGACCTCGACCTCCCTACTGACTGGTAGAAGCCTGGCCAACACCTCTGGCACCTCCTCTAGTACCTCTACCATGACTCCGCTGTGGAACAAACTGAGTGGAACTCTGATGCTGGACTGGAGGTAACTGAAATGGCACGGGTGCAACACTAGCAATCGACTGCTATGGGAATCGCGGAATCTGCTACTGCTGATACCCGGAATAAGGACACGATATGGCAAAATGTCCTGTCTGCCCGTATCTGAAGCATGTCAGTGGTGTCAGATAACACGGTCCCTGATGGACTCTACCGTAAGTTTGACAAACACTGGCCGTTGATCCAGAACTGCGACCACTACTGCTGCTCGAAGCACCTGACCCAAATCTGAATGATCTACGCTGACCTCCACGGCCATGTTTACTACTCTGATGCACTCACTGCTGTTGTCTCTGACTCTGCTGAGTTGGACCTCGCTGCTGACTACTCGATCCAACATGAAAACTCGAATACGGAGTAGCCTGCAATCCACTCGACTGAACTCCTAGCTGGTAGTAATCAGGCATCGCTCCCTGCCTAACTAGCCTCAGCTCAATCTCCTTGGCTAACTCAATCACAGACTCGAGAGTAAGGCCTGCTGTAGGCATACCAGCAAAAGCAGAACCCAAACCAGTGACATACGTAGTAACCGTGAAATACTGATCTCGCATCAGATCCTCAGCATATCTACCCAGACGAAGAAACTCTCGGGTATACTCCTCTACAGATCGATCTTCATAAGAAATACTGGTCAGTCGAAGATGATAACTCATACGGAGAGGCTCTGGACAGAATCTTCTCATAAATCGCTCTCGGAACTGAGCCCAGGTCATCGTCATCATATAGGGCTGGATCATCTGAATGAACCAACCTAGAGCTGGTCCCTCGACAGACAACTCAACGATCATAATCCGCTGGTACTCGGTATGAGTAGTCCAAGTCCTAGTCTCAATCGCATGCAGAAAATCTAATGGATCGGAAGTACCATCAAACGCAATCCTGCCAACTCGGGCATAGAACAAAGCTGCCTCAGGGTCAGACATACCCTGCTGATAGGCAGGCTGAACAGGCTGAACAACTGGAGGAACAGGAACATCAAACTCAGGCTCAATAGGCTCCTCGTCCTGTAACTCTCTCTGCCTATGGCGACTTGCCGCTCCTCGAGGTCTACCTTTGCCACGACCTCTATGTCTAACTGGCTGCTCAGGAGGTAAAACCTCATCTTGGAAAGACTCATCATCCTCGGCCTCAACGACCAGTGGAGCGACACGCGCTCGCCTCCTCATACTGAAAAGACAAATGAAAAGATTCAGAAAAAACAGACAACGGAGGAATAACGCTGAAAACTAAGCAAGGAATACTTATCAAGACGTACTCAAACCTAATTCACTGCAGTAGTTCAACAGAAAACACAACTTTAAAACTAGGGCCATGACTCACACAACTAAGCCCTGACACAGAACTCCGCTCTGATACCAACTTTGTCACGACCCAAAACAGGGGCCATGACTGGCGCTAGGGAACGAGAATTCTTTTGAATCCGGAACCCGTAGCAAGCCTAAAAATAAAATAAAACATGCAATAATAATAATAACAATATCAAATTTGCAGCGGAAATAAAAATCATAAATCAAATCATAAATATAATAATAACATTTTCACCACTGGATTTAAGTCAAATCTCATCTCATATATATAAATCTCTTAATACAAATCCAGTTCAAATAATACAATATCTCACATAAATAAAATACATAAAATCCCATAATTAATTTACAACTACTACAGTGTCTAGATTATAAAAATAAGACTCAAGTAAGCAGTTTACACAAAGAAGCCGGGGCGGAAGAAATCCGGCGTACAGGCCTGCTACTGAGGTCTGAAGATGTTGACTCTCCTGAAAAATTATCAACGGAGGGGAGTCAAACCTCACTGAGTGAATTACTATAATATATATACATGCATACTAAATGACAATGCATACAGTCACAGTATATATCTAATATGTATATATATAGGCAAATACACACAGATGCAGTAAAATCATTTTATATATTTCTATTGAAAATCATAGTTTATGAAGGATCAAATAGAACCCTAAGATATCGTAACCTCGAAAATAGTGTTAGACAACACTCTAGCCACACAGGCTCACTTATTCCAAATATATCCACTTAATCCATTTAGACAGTAGACTGGCCCTGAGACACTAAGTCAACCGAGCTCCAGTAGTCTGACTGCCAATGCGATTGGCCCCGAGACACTTGGTCAACCGAGCTCCAGCAATCACACCTCCAACCATATCTCACACATTAAATAATAATAAATATATCAATATCCACAAATGGTTAGTAATATAGCCTAAATGCTATAGGCGTACCGGTACGTACTCGGTCCTAGTGCTGCCCATTAGGTAGCACTTTCTATCGATATCCTTCATTAATAATATAAAACATTCATTCACAAATAATTGATGCATGAATTTAAATAAAATAACAATATAAACCATATATATACCAAAAGTAAACTAGGTATATTTCGAGTATATATACGTCAAATAAATCCAATCAAATTATAATTTAAGCTAGAAATATATTTAAAAACATTTTAAATATATTTTATTAACAAAACATGTATACAATTTATTATATACCAAAAATAAACCAAAATAAACTAAATGTAAATTAAGAAATAATCAAATTATTTATGCATATTTAATCAAAATAAAACATGCATTTCTAAATCATGAATTTCAATAAAATAACAACATAAACCATATATATACTAGAAATATACCAAAAGTAAACCAGTATATTTCGAGTATATATACGTCAAATAAATCCAATACAATTACAAAATAAACTAAAATATACCAAAATATACATAAAAGCATTTTAAGAATAATTTAGTTATAAAACATGCATATAGTTGAAAATATACCAAAATATACCAAAAGTAAACCTAAGTAATACTTAAATCATTCATGCATATTTTATTAAAATAAAGCATACTTTTCTAAAACATGCACCCTAAAACACATATATATAAAATAGTAACTCACCCTAGTGCGCTCCACGAGATGGATCCGACGGGCCTGGTCCACTAGCCCTCGGTCTCGGTGCAACTAAACAAATAATAAATAACCGACATTAGAATAAACCTAACAGAAATCCTAGAATTCGATCTAGAGTATTAAACATAGAATCAATATCAGGGTTCGACCGGATATCACGTTTTACGAGAATTCTACCAAAAATCCGATAGAACCTCCCCTGTAAAACGGACATCTCTCTACTCAAAAGAGTAGAGCCGACCCTGCAAAGAAATACACTTCGAAAAACAAGCTCAACACTCAACCACAACCCCTCGGTCGGACTCCAGACTATAATCTACCGATCGGGGTCCACAAACACAGAACAATTCTGAAAATACCAAAAATACCCTTATAACACAGAATTTCATTTTATATGTAGAAATTACATAATTAACCTTAAAACACTGTAAAAACCGATAAAAACTCATTTTATTAGAAAAACCGTATATTATATATATAATTGAAAATAATTTACGAAAAATAGTTTTAATTAGTTAAAAATACTAAATAATTTGTAGAAATCATTTTTATACCTTAAATAACTATTAAAACCAATTAAATTACATTTTTAGCCAATTTAGGATAAAATTACCAAAATACCCCTATATATATAAATATACTAAAATTACTTCAAAAATTCACCAAAAATTATAAAATTATCCAAAATTAATTTTCTCAACATATTTATCAATAATATCAATAATTAAACTCAATTAACCAATTAATTTCAATTTAAAACACAATTAACCCTAATTTCCCAAAATTACATAAACTTCAATAATTCAAAATAAATACATAGAAATTCATAAAATTCCAAATAAATTCATATAATTCATTTCAACACCTAATTTAACCATAAAAACATAATTTCATAATTTAAATAATTAATTTCCAAAAATTAGAAAATAATATTAAAATATTCAAAAATACCCAAAAATCCAAAAAATCTCCAAAAATTCCAAAAAAATTCATACATGTATATTAAGCTACTAGGATCAATATTTGTGAAGGGATTTTTCATGAATCAATCAATTCGATGCTCAAAAAAATCAAAAACCCTAATATGGCCGAAATTGAAAATTCGAAACCTAAGCAAATCTAGACCATTTAAGCTCAAACCAAAGCTATAATTACACTCATCGGAGCTCAAGGAGAAGAAAGAGACCGGCGGTGTCAAAAATGGTGGCTGGAGTCGTCGTCGACGACGAGAGCTCAACTTGCTGCCATGGCAGATTTCGGGCGTTCCAGTGGGCTTCCGGCGGCTTGGTCACGTCGGAGAGGAAGAGGAAGGAAGGGAAGAAGGTTGGCGGCAGCTGGTGGCGGCGAAGGGCGGTCCGGCGTGCTGGAATGGGAGGCACAGTGACGGTAGACGATCGGGAGAGAAGAAGGAGAAGGGAGGGGCTAAACGGTAATTTTCCAAATCCTTTTGTTTTAATAATCTATATGTATATATATATATATAATTTATACTATATAATAAAATAATAATAAAATCACACACATTAAATTTACACCACACACATATAATTTAATATTTTAAAATATAATAATAAATAAAAATAACTAAATAACAATAAATTAATAAATAAATAATAAAATGTTAGGGTAATATTAATTAAACCCTAATTAAATAAATATTTACACACATAGGCTTTTATTTAGTATTTTGAAATATGTATGAGTTCATGTAAGTCTATAAATATATTTAAAATAATTAATAATAAATTATTTAAGTGAAAATTTCCCCGAAAATGAAAGTCCCGGGAAAATTTTACGTAAAGCACTGTAAATAATACAAAATAATTAAAAATAGGTTTTAAATACATATCAACTCATGAAAATATCATAATTTATATACGAAAATTATTAACACTGCATATCCCGATTGCAGTATTAAAATATTAAAAACACGGGATATTACATGTAAATTATCTACTTGATTTTATATTATACTCTAGAAAACTACAGTAGTTGGTTGTACTTTGTATCTGTATGTTGGTTGCGAATTCAAAGGTCTTTCTCTGAATATTGTATTAATATATTATATTTTATGATATGAGAGAGTTACATTTTTATTATATTGATTTGAGATTTTAATTATGATGCATATTTATTTATTTTATTTTATTATTGTATGCTTTTATTTTAAAGCTTACTACGGGTTCCGGATTTGAAAGAATTCACATTCTCTAGCGCTGGTCATGACTCCTTGTTTTTTGTCGTGACAACAACATTGTTAAAATTATTTTTTGTGGTCCTATACTCATAATTTTTTTTATAGAGTCTTCATACTTTGATTTTTGTATAAATTAAATCTTGCAATAAAAAATACTGATTTGAGTTTTCTAACAATCAAACACTCTGAGTGATGGTATATATACCAAAATAAAAGTGAAATGTATATATCCAATGGCTTCATAATGTGGTTTAATAAAAGTTAAGTATAAGAGTATTGATATAAAATTGTTACAAGTTTTAATTAGTTTCAAATTCATACTTGCAAAATCGTTACAATAATAAATAGATTAGAAATTTAAAACTGTTGAAATTAATGTGAAGGTTACTAGGAATTTATTAAAATTTTGTCAGAGTAAAAAAGATGTGTGTGAAGGAGCTTTAGCAGCATATATTTCTAAGCATGGCTACTGGGGGCTGGACTATCTTTTCTCTCATTTTCCTTTTAACATTTCATCACATAGTTGTTGCATGGCAACCCCAAATCCAAGTAAGCGAAAAGGTAAGGATAAATTTTTGCTTCAAGTTTACGGTTCATGTAATGAATGGCCTGAGCAACAATCAACATCCATTGTCCATCCATTGCCAATCAAGAGACGATGATCTTGGAAGCCATATTCTATACAAAGGAGGCGATTTCCATTTTCACTTTGGAGTAAAATTCTTGGGTCCTAAAACATGGTTCACTTGCGACATGACATGGGGTTTAAACCATCAGCATGTTGATGTTTTCAGGCAGAATATAGAGGGCTCAATATGTTGTAACGATGGAGGAAATATATGCTATTGGCAAGCTCAAGATGATGGCATCTATTTAAGCGTGGACAATGTTTATTGGCTTAAACGATATAATTGGACTCAGTAATATGCAAATATATGAAGAATTACTTCAGAAACGGTGCTCTAATGTTCAAGTGAGAAAATAAATATATTTGACGCCATTGTATGGATCCAAATCCAAAAATTTTCTATGTAAAAGAGATCTATCATGTTTCTCTGTGCTGCTAACACGTATAATTTCGAAAATTTATATAAGGAATAATAGCCAAGAACAATTATTGGTATATTAGTATATTGTGGAGCTTTCGAGTTTCAGTTAATACTACTGCCATCCATTAATATTGGAGGAAATTTATGGACTTTATGCTGATTTATAAGAAGATAGTTCCTTATTTATTAAGTTTTTACATTAGAAACTATTATGCATATTTAATTAAGTTTTATTAAGTGGACTTCATCCTTTGCTTTTCCCTTGTGACGGAGGATTAACCACTTCAACTAGCTAAAAAAATCTAAAAAAGTATCCACAAATCCTTTTAATTTAATGCTTGATTAATTAGAACTACCATTTTAAATCTCCTCATAATTAATTCAGATCTATCATCAATTAATGCTTCTCTATATGTAAGTCCTCCGTGATCATCTTGACCAACAACCATAAACAAATTATATAATTATCAATCATAAAATAACATGTCGTCCTCGTGTCCTTCCTCTTGTTCATTAGCTTAGCAATGTGCATGGTTCATGCACGAGAACCCAACTTTAGTCTTCGCAAAACGTACCGAGTGCACATCATTAATGGCTGCCCATCTGGGTACATAATTGGAGTCTGCAACTCCCCAACTCACCATCACTTTCATGGTAACTTTACTTTCTTTCGTTTAGGGGACGAATTTCTTTGGCGTTTCGAGGTGAAAGTGCGAGAGCATGCAATCTTCAATTGTTTATTAAGCAACGGACATGACAAGCACAAGAACATGGTAGCATTTGATCAAGCTATTCATGGTCAACAGGCTAAGTGTGGAGGCACTGGTGATTTCTTTTGGAAGTTGAATGAGGATGGCATCTATTTTACTAATGATAATGCTACTTGGGCTAAAGAGTTAGATTAGGATCTTGGTTATGTTCAGCCTTTGATTGCCTGAAATTTTGAATGCTACCCAGCTTTTTAATTAGAGTTTTCAAATCTCTAAACAAATATTAATGTTGTAGGTGCACATGATGATTAATAAAAAAAAATTGTAATTTCAAGCATATTCATAAAATGAATGGAAGGTGAAATTATTCAAATTTTTTTTATGAGTTGATCTTATGGGACAAAATTCAGTTCGGAATTGTTGTTTGTGAGACATATTATTGCAAATATACTGAATACTAGCCAGAATATAATTTATGAACGGGGAAAAGAAAAACATATAAATTATGTTTGAACTTGTACTAAATTTATATGCTAACATAAATGCATTCTAATTATATCAAATACTTTTTTTTATATAGATATATAAATATTATTGTAAATAGATTTGATATAAAAATTTTCTCAATTTTAAGATATTATAATTTATTTTTTTATATGTACTATAAATATTTAAAATTTACTGAAATCTAATTAAAATAAAGGTATAAAAACTATAAGAATTTTCTAACAACTAAACGCAATACCAAAATAGCTTTTTTTTTTTTTGGAGGGAAGTGGAAAACCTCAACTTACACCCAATCTTATAATTAGTTCAAGTGAGGGCATCTTAAATGTGAAGGATTTGTCCCATTCCATTAATTTTAGGTACAAAATCTTGCATATCTACGACTAAGATTTTATCACTTGAAAATGTCCAACCCTTCAACTGTTACTAACAGTTAGTTGATAACTGCTATTGATAGCTAATATAGCTGGTAACTGATGGACAACTGATAGTAAATGTTTGGTAAAATTATAAAAATAGTTGTTGATAATATATTTAATTATATATATAGATATTATATGTATAATATATAATATAAATATTAATAATAATATGTATGGTAAAAAATTATTTAATGTTTATATTAAGAAATATTATAGGTAGTTTTACTTATATAATTTTAAAAAATAAATATATATGCTTTTATTATACAATTTATTTTAAATAAATACTAATATTATTTCTATTATTAATATTAGAAATAATGAGTTAGTAAATTTTTTTTATTAACAAAATAATTAATTTTTTATTTATTTATGTGGTTAATTGTGACACGACACCCCGCCCCACTGATATTCCCAATAATGTATTACTATCAACGGCCACTATAGGACATACCAATGAGACAAGGTAGCACTTATTATTATTATCCTCTCTTAGAATAGTAGAATAATAAAATAAATTTTAATTAAAGTAACTATATGCGACTATCTAATCCATTAGATATAGGATACTCTATATTATTTAAAATTTTTATTTATGAATAGTAATCATCAATCACCAAATTGTACGGAGAGAATGGCAAGTGAGATTTAGCAACCTCTATTTAAATATTTACATTATATTTACTCCATATTATTAAAGATTATGGCATAGGAAACAATTCAAATAGATATAAAATTATACACCAAAATAATGGGGACAGTATCATATTAGTCCTGTGCAACTCTTTAATTCAAATATATATAAAATTATACACCAAAATAAAGGGGACTGTATCCTATTAGTCCTGAGTAACTCTTTACAGTAAACTACATACATAAGAGAACTACACATCAAAAAAAAAAAAAAAAAGGATCATCCATTCACCCTGACATCACTGCGTTAGCACAAGAGACACGTTAACGTTAAATGTGGTATCATAATATACCCACCTCGTACAGAAAATGTGCTTCCCGTGATGCTCTTTCAGAATGTGCGCTCGGAAAGGAGTACTAGTTGGTTTATCCTCAAATCATAATCTAATTCAGTGGTTACATCATTCCTTAACAGTACTTGATCTTAATCTCATTCCCCTCTCACAATCTGCCACATAACCATCCACTAGTATGACCCGTTGAATATCTATGTATATTTACAAATAAATAAGCACTCAACCTGAGAAAAACAAACAGTGAGGTGTGAGTATTTTCTTTGAGTGAATAGAATAACAAGAAGTAGGGTTTGAATACTAGTAACAGTAGCAACATTGATATTTTTCTTTTCCACTGGTTATGCTCATACATTATTTATAATATTAATTTATAAACCAACAACGGAATTCCATACGTTAAAATATTATCTTAAGGATTCGTAAATAAAACTAAATAAATTATCATTTAGCACCAAAATTTATAACCATGTTTAAATTTAAATCACACTTAAAATAATCCATCAACAAATCAATTAGCACATATTTACATATACATGCGGATATTGATGTGACAGGTACAATTCAGCACATAGAAGGTCTAACTAGTATGTATGCATATGACAACTTAAGTATGATTAGCACTTAAGCCAATAATAATATGTCTTATTTTTGTCAATTCATTCAGATAGTCATATTGCTATGATCTGAAATTTTCATATAAATTATTAAATTAAATTATAAATATGCAGTATTAATAAATATTTTGTTAATGATTATTTTAATATTTTAATTTTATTATGATTCTAATTATTTATTTTAGTAAATTGTAGCATTTAGTTATTGATGAGATTAAATTTTATTTCAAAAGTTATTATTTATTTTATTATAAATTGATAATTATTGTTAAATTAAAGATTTAAGTTAAATTTTATTGTTGTTTATTATTTAATATTATTAATATTAATTTGGAAATTATTTAGTGTTAATTAATATTTGATTATTTATTTGATTATTATTATTATTTGTGGTATGCTTTTATTAAATCTAAATTAGTTTTTGTATAAATATGTGTATATATATATAAGGACAAAAAGCTTTTTTTTTTTTCGGTGTCAGATTCCTTTCTTTATTTCTTTCTTTCATTCTTTCTCTATAATTGTAATAACCCTAATTTTTAAATTATTTTATTAAATAATGAGATATGCAGTGTTAATAAAATTTAAATAATTATTTTACTATTTTGTGATTTATTATCATTATTTTATGTTTAATTGAATTTTCTATGTAAATATATTAATTTGAAATTTATTATTTTGGATGTTTAAATTCCATTATGTATATTTATTATTCTCGAATACTATTATTTTAATAACATCAATTTAGTGCATTGTAAATTATTTTATAAATATTGTTGTTATTGTTGTTATTTTCAAATGTGTTGGGTATTATTATCATCATGGTTATTATTTTTATTATTAATATTATTAGTATTATTTTAATGATATTAGTTTATGTGCATTATTATTTTTATGATTTTTTTATTATTTTATTGAATATACATTATTTGTATTATTAATTATTTAATAATTATGGTTATTATTATTATTACTTTTAAATGATATTTTAGGTGTTATTATATATATATGCACATATATATAATGGGGTTTATTATTTTAATTGTGTGTGTTATTTGTTATTATGTGAGTCTATATATGTGTGTGTCTGTTTGTGTGTGTGTGTGTGTGTATATATATATTAATGTATATACTTGTGGTAGAGATTAACACACATAAATATATTATATAATTATAATATATAGTATAATATATACATGTCAAACAAAAACAGGACCCCTCTCCTTTCTTCCCCGCGACTCGACTTCCCTGCCCTCACTGTGCTTCTTCCCGTAGCTCGTCGAACCGCCTCTCATTGCCACCACCTTCTTCCCTCTTCTTCCTTGTCTTCTCCATTGTTGTTTGTGTCACGACCCAAAATAAGGACCATGATCGACGCTAGGGAACGAGAATTCTTTCGAATCTGGAACCCGTAATAAGCCTAAAAATAAAATAAAACATGCAATAATAATAATAACATAATTAAAATATTCTGCAGCGGAAATAAAATCATAAATAATTAAATAATAATCCACCACGGGATTTAAATCAATAACTCATCTCATATATATAAATAAACTTTTAATACAAATCTAGTTCAAATATTTAAAATACACAACTCACACAAATATAATACAACATCCTTTTTCAATTTTACAACTACTGCAATGTTTAGATTATAAAAATAAAACTCAAGTAAGCAGATTACATAATAAAGCCGGGGCGAAAGAAATTCGGTGTATGAGTCTGCTACTGAGGTCTGAAGACGATGACTCTTCTGAAAAATAGTCAATGGAGGGGAGTCAGACCTCACTGAGTGAATTGCTATTATATATATACATGCATAACTAAATGACAATGCACACAGTCAATAGAATATATATAATAAATATATATACAGACAATTACACATAGATGCAACAAAATCATTTTTTATATTTTGTAAAAATTACTATTTATGAAGGATCAAATAGAACCCTAGAAAATCGCAACCTCAAAACAGTGTTAGACAACACTCTAGCCATACAGGCTCACTTATTCCAAATATATTCACTTGTTCCATTTGGATAGTATACTGGCCCCGAGACACTAAGTTAACCGATCTCCAGCAGTCTGACTGTCAATGTAATTGGCCCCGAGACACTAAGTCAATCGAACTCCAACAATCACACTCCTAAAATCATATCACACATCAAATCAAATCCCATCAATCCAATCATAATCCACAAACAAGTTAGTATTATAGCCTAAATGCTATCAGCGTACCGGTACGTGCTCGATCCTAGGGTTGCCCACTAGGTAGCACGTTGTATTGATATCCTTCATTAAAATATAAAACATACATTAATAAATAAATGATGCATGAATTTAAATAAAATAGCAACATAAACCATATATATATATACTAGAAATATACCAAAAGTAAACCAGGTATATTTTGAGTATATATATACGTCAAATAAATCCAATATAATCATAAAATAAACTAAATATATATTTAAAAACATTTTAAATATAAATGTTTAATAAAGCATGCATATAATTTAAAATATATCAAAAATAAACCAAAAATAAACTTAAGTACTAATTAAATCATTTATGCATATTTAATCAAAATAAAATATATATTTCTAAAATCATGCACCCTAGAGCATATATATATAAAATAATAACTCACTATTTATTGCGCTCCTCGAGATGGGTCCGATGGGCCTGGTCCACTAGGCCTCGGTCTCAACGCAACTAAACAAACAAATGACAACAGGAAATCAGAATAAATCTATCAGAATTTCAAAGACCCGATCTAGAATACCAGACACAAAATTAAAATCAGAATTTGACCGGACATCACGTTTTACGAGAATTCTATCAAAAATTCGGCAGAACCTCCCTTGTAAAATGAACATCTCTCTACTCAAAGAGTAGAGCCGGCCCTGCGAAGAAATACACTTCGAAAATAGACACATAATTCAAATCAAAATCCCTTAGTCGGACCCCAAACTACAAATCACCGACCGAGGTCCACAATTCACGAAATATTACAGAAATACCGAAAATACCCTTATATAATAAAAATAAATTTTATCAATCCAAATTATGTAATTAACCCTTAAACATATTAAAAACCGATAAAAACTCATTTATTTAGAAAAATCGTATAATATACATATAATTTAAAAATAATTTACGAAAAATAGTTTTAATTAGTTAAAAATACTAAATAATTTTTAGAAATCATTTTTATACCCTAAATAACTATTACAACTGATTTAATTACATTTTTAGCCAATTTAGTATAAAATTACCAAAATACCCCTATATATATATATACACTATAATAAATCCAAAAATTCTCCAAAAATAATATAATTACTCAAAATTAATTTTCTCAACATATATTTCAATAATATCAATAAATATACTCAATTAACCAATTAATTTCAATTAAACACACAATTAACCCTATTTTCAAAATTACATAAACTAAATAAATTCAAAATAAATACATAAAAATTCATAAAATTTACAAATAAATTTCTATAATTCATTTCAACACCCATATTTACCATAAAACACAATTTCATAATTTAATTAATCAATTTTCAAAAATTAGAAAATATTAATAAAATAATCAAAAATACCCAAAAATCAAAATAAATTCCAAAAATTCTACAAAAATTCACATAGGTAGAATGAGCTAAGGGAGAAACATTTGTTAAGGAACTTCTCATGAATCACAAGGGAAAAGCTTAAAAAATTCAAAAAAGTCATAGTGGCCTAATAGAAAAATTGAAACCTAGGGAAATCTAGACCATTTTAAGTGAAACAAAGCTTGGAATCACACTCACCGGAGCTTAAGGAGAAGATAGAGACTGGCGACATGAAGAATGGTGACCGAAATCACTGTGATCGATGGTAGGATAAATTTTCAGTTTTCTGGCAATAATAGAGGGAAACGGCGCCAGAGAAGAGAAGAAAAGGCGACGGAGCTCAGGGTGGCACACCAATGGCCTGAAAATGAGATGACAGGCGGTGGTGATGGTGGAAATCGATCGGTGATGGTGAAGAGGAGTCGGGGGTAGTTTTGGTAAATATGCTAAAGTATATATATATATATATGTTAATTAAATAACAACTATATAATATATACATACATAATTAAAATAATTACTAAGCCCTAAATTATTATTAAATATGTGTATATATATATACACGTATATGTATATATCTAATATGACAATTAAAATAATGCATGAACTCATGCAAATGCGTAAATCTATTTAAAATAATTAATATTAAATTATTTACATGTCAATTTCCCCAAAAAATGCAATTTCAAAATTTTTTTTACATAAAGTACTTAAAATAATGTAAAATAATTAAAATTAACTTTAAACAAATAACAAACTCATAAAATATTATAAATACATATAAAAATTATTAACACTACATATCCCAATGCAGTATAAAAATATTTAAAAACTCAGGATATTACAGTCTGTACGTCGGAGCGTCACCAGAGCTTGCAGAATGGCAGCAACAGCAAGAATGTAATATCCCGTGTTTTTAAATATTTTAATACTGCATCGGGATATGCAGTGTTAATAATTTTTAAATAAGATATTGATATTTCATGAGCTTTCATTTAATTTAAATTGAATTTAAATTGTTTATTATTATTTTAAGTGCTTTACGTAAAATTTTCCTGGGACTTGCATTTTCGGGAAATTTTTCACGTAAATAATTTACTATTAATTATTTTAAATAGATTTACGGACTTGCATGAGCTCATACATATTTTTAAAATACTAGATAACGTGTATATGTGTACGTATTTATCTAATTAGGGTTTAATTAATATTACCCTAATATTTTATTATTTTTTTATTAGTTTTATTGTTATTTAATTATTTTTATTTATTATTAAATTTTAAAATATTAAATTATATATGTGTGGTGTGTGATTTTCCCAAGTATTTTATTAATATACTATATTAAAATATATATATTTTATTATTATTATTTTTCTTTTTTCTTTTTTCTTTTCTTTTTCTTTTCTTTTCTTTTCTTTTCTTTTTCTTTTCTTCTTCTTCCTCCTTTCTTCCTGAAACTCGTCCTCCATCAACCCTCACCGCTGCAAATCCTGACCACTTACCGTCGATGTGCCGCCAGCAGCTCCGCCCTTCCCAGCCAGCTGCTCCACCGCCCCTAGTCTCCTTCCCCGGCGTCGGCCAACTCCCTTCTTCCATTTTTAGCCGAAAATCCCATTTTCTTCACAACTTACTATTCCGGCCACCAAACTTCACGTTTCCGATGTATTTGGACTCCTCTAGAAACGGTAATCATGATTCTAGCTTTGTTTTGAGCTTAAATGGCCTTGAATTTCTTGTTTTTTGATTTTTCTCAATTTGGCCGAATTAGGTTTTTGATTTTTTTTTTGAATTTTTCTTGTTGATTCATGAAAAGTACCTTAACAAATGTTGATCCTAGTAGCTTAATCTACATGTATGAATTTTTTTTTAGAATTTTTTGAGATTATTTTGATTTTTGGGTATTTTTGAATATTTTAATATTATTTTCTAATTTTCGGAAATTAATTAATTAAATTATGAAATTGTGTTTTATGAGAATTATAGGTGTTTAAATGAATTATAGAAATTTATTTGGAATTTTTATGAATTTTTATGTATTTATTTTGAATTATTTAGGTTTATGTAATTTTGGGAAATTTAGGTTAATTGTATTTTTAATTGAAATTTATTGGTTAATTGAGTTTAATTATTGATATTATTGATAAATATGTTGAGAAAATTAATTTTGAGTACTTATATAATTTTTGGTGAATTTTTGAAGTAATTATAGCATATTTATATATATAGGGGCATTTTGGTAATTTTACACAAAATTAGCTAAAAATGTAATTTAATTGGTTTTAATAGTTATTTAAGGTATAAAAATGATTTCTACAAATTATTTAGTATTTTTAACTAATTAAAACTAATTTTTGTGAATTATTTTTAATTATATATATAATATACAATTTTACTAATAAAATGAGTTTTTATCGATTTTTATAGTGTTTTAAGGTTAATTATGTAATTTCTACTTATAAAATGAATTTCTATGTTATAAGGGTATTTTTGGTATTTCTGAAATTGTTCTGTGATTGTGGACCCCGGTCGGTAGACTGTAGTTTGGAGTCCGACCGAGGGGTTGTGGATGAGTTGTTGTGCCTATTTTTTCAAAGTGTGTTTCTTTGCAGGGTCGGCTCTACTCTTTGAGTAGAGAGATGTCCATTTTACAGGGGAGGTTCTGCCGAATTTTTGGTAGAATTCTCGTAAAACGTGATATCCGGTCGAACCCTAATTTCGATTCAGTGTTTAATATTCTATATCGAGTTCTAGGATTTTCTGTTAGGTTTATTCTGATTTCTGTCGTTATTGTTTGTTTAGTTGCACTGAGACCGAGGCCTAGTGGACCAGGCCCGTCGGATCCATCTCGTGGAGCGCACTAAGTGTGAGTTACTATTCTATATATATATGCTTTAGGATGCATGATTTAGAAATATATGTTTGATTTGATTAAATATGCATAAATAACGTGATTAGTATTTAAGTATATTTTTGGTTTATTTTTGGTATATATTAAATTATATGCATGTTTTATTAATAAATTATATTTAAAATGTTTTTAATTATATTTCTAGCTTAATTTATAATTTGATTGGATTTATTTGACATATATATACTCAAAATATACCTGTTTTATTTTTGGTATATTTCCAGTGTATATATGTGGTTTATATTGTTATTTTATTTTATTTAAATTCATGCATCATTTAATTGTGAATGAATGTTTTATATTATTAATGAAGGATATTAATAGAATGTGCTACCTAGTGGGCAGCACTAGGACCGAGTACGTACCGGTACGCTTATAGCATTTAGGCTATATTACTAACCATTTATGGATATTGATTGAATATGATTATTTGGTGTGTGAGATATGGTTTGGGGGTGTGATTGCTAGAGCTCGGTTGACCAAGTGTCTCGGGGCCAATCACACTGACAGTCAGATTGCTGGAGCTCGGTTGACTTAGTGTCTCGGGGCCAGTCTACTGTCTAAATGGATTAAGTGGATATATTTGGATTAAGTGAGCCTGAATGGCTAGAGTGTTATCTAACACTGTTTGAGGTTGCGATATCATAGGGTTCTATTTGATCCTTCATGAACTGTGATTTTTAATAAAAATATATAAAATGATTTTACTGCATCTGTGTGTATTGCCTGTATATATACATATTAGATATATACTGTTGATTGTATGCATTATCATTTAGTATGCATGTATATATATTATAGTAATTCACTCAGTGAGGTCTGACTCCCCTCCGTTGACTAATTTTTCAGGAGAGTCATCATCTTCAGACCTCAATAGTAAGCCTGTACGCCAGATTTCTTCTGCCCCGACTTCTTTGTGTAAACTGCTTCCCTGAGTCTTGAGTTTTATTTTATCTAGACACTGCAGTAGTCATTAAATTATTAAAGAGATATTGTATTATATTTGAACTGGAATTGTATTAAAAGATTTTATATATATATGTGATGATGAGGATTTGATTTAAATCCAGTTGGTGCATATGTTATTATTATATTTATGACTTTTATTTCCATTGCATTACATATTGTTATTATTACTATTGCATGTTTATTTTATTTTTAGGCTTGCTACGGGTTCCGGATTCGAAAGAATTCCCGTTCCCTAGTGCCGGTCATGGCCCCTGTTTTGGGTCGTGACAAAATAGCTTCTTATCACCATCGCTTCATCCTCTAGCCACCACAGCTCAACTTCCCAGTGCGGTTCGACTCCCGGAGTTGTGATGAAGCCAATTCTAGGCTCGAATCAAGCTCAAACTCAGTTTTTTGGTAAGATTTTGCTTGGTTTTTAGATTATGGTTATTTGAGTTTTTTTTTTTTTAGTTAGAAATTGTTGATTTATTAATTTTTGTTTTTGAAAAATTTTTCTTGGTAGCTCAAGCTTGCTAAAAATAATTTGTGTTAATTTTTTTGAATTAGTTTAATTTATGGGTAATTTTGATTATTTTATTATTATTTAATTAATTTTTGTTAATTAATTATGAATTTAATTAAATTATTGTTGTTATATATTGTTAGTAATTATATTGTTGAGAAATTAATTTTTGGGAATTATTATATAATTTTTAGAAATATTTATAGTTTATGTAAATTTTGGAATATTGAATGAAATGTACATTTTGATTGAATTTAGGGTTTAATTTTGTGTTTTAGTTGATATTAGAAGGTTATTTATTGAAAAAATAAATTTTATGAATTTATATAATTTTTATGGAATTTTATACAATTTATGTGTATTTTGAATTATTAGATTAAATATGTATTTTTATAGAAATTGTTGGATAAATATGTGTTTTGGTTGATATTAGTATAAAATATGTTGATTAAATAATTTTAATGATTTTATAATTTTTGAGGAAATTAATTAGTTGTCACGACCCAAAACAGGGGCCATGACCGGCGCTAGGGAATGGGAATTCTTTCAAATCCGGAACCCGTAGCAAACCTAAAAATAAAATAAAGCATGCAATAATAACAATAATAATATAATATGCAGCGGAAATAAAAATCATAATATCATAATATTATCCACATCAACTGGATTTAAATCAAAATCTCATCACATATATAATAATCCTTTTAATACAAATCCAGTTTCAATATAATACATTTCTTTAAAATAAAATACATGAAATCCAACACTTTAATTCATAACCACTGCAGTGTCTAGATAAAATAAATAAGACTCAAGTAGATAATTTACACAAAGAAGCCGGGGCGGAAGAAATCCGGCGTATCGACCTGCTACTGAGGTCTGAGGAAGTTGACTCTCCTGAAAAATAGTCAACGGAGGGGAGTCAGACCTCACTGAGTGAATTACTATAATATATATACATACACACTAAGTGATAATGCATACAGTCAACAGTATACATATAATATGTATATATACAGGCAATTACACACAGATGCAATAAAATCATTTTTATATATTTTATCTGAAAATCATCTTTTATGAAGGATCACATAGAACCCTAGAATATCGCAACCTCAGAAATAGTGTTAAACAACACTCTAGCCACATAGGCTCACTTATTCCAAGTATATCCACTTAATCCATATGGACAGTAGACTGGCCTCGAGACACTAAGTCAACCGAGCTCCAGCAGTCTGACTGCCAGTGTGATTGGCCCCGAGACACTTGGTCAACCGAGCTCCAGCAATCACACCCACAAACCACATCTCACATATCGATAATCACATTAAATCAATATCCACAAATAAGTTAGTAATATAGCCTAAATACTATAGGCGTACCGGTACGTACTCGGTCCTAGTGCTGCCCACTAGGTAGCACGTTCTATTGATATCCTTCATCATTAATAATGCAAAACATTCATTCACAAAAATAAATGATGCATGAATGTAAATGAAATAACAATATAATCCATATATATACCGAAAATATACCAAAAGTAAAACAGGTATATTTCGAGTATATATATATCAAATACATTCAATCAAATTATAAATTAAGCTGGAAATATATTTAAAAACATTTTAAATATATTTTATTCACAAAATATGCATATAATTTAGTATATACCAAAAATAAACCAAAAATATACTTAATGTAAACTTAAGAAATAATCAATTTATTTATGCATATTTAATCAACATAAAACATGCATTTCTAAATCATGCATCCTAAGCATATATATATAGTATAGTAACTCACCTAATGCGCTCCACGAGACAGGTCCGACGGGCCTGGTCCACTAGCCCTCGGTCTCGGCACAACTAAACAAGCAATAAATAATCGACATCAGAATAAACCCTAATAGAAATCCTAGAATTCAATCTAGAGTATTTAACACAGAATCAGAAATTAGGGTTCGACTAGACATCACGTTTTACGAGAATTCTACCAAAAATTCGACCGAACCTCCCCTGTAAAACGGAAATCTCTCTACTCAAAAGAGTAGAGCCGACCCTGCAAGGAAATACACTTCGAAAAATAGGCTCAACACAATCAAAATCCCACGGTCGGACTCCAAACTACAGTCCATCGACTGGGATCCACAAACACAGAACATATTCCAAATATACCAAAAATATCCTCACAACATAGTAATACATCTCATAGGTAAAAATTACATAATTAACCTTAAAACACTGTAAAAATCGATTAAAACTCATTTTATTAGAAAAATCGTATATTATATATATAATTAAAAATAATTCACGAAAAATAGTTTTAATTAGTTAAAAATACCAAATATTTTGTAGAAATCATTTTTATACCTTAAATAAATATTAAAACCAATTAAATTACATTTTTAGACAATTTAGGGTAAAATTACCAAAATACCCCTATATATATAAATATACTTAAATTACTTCAAAAATTCACCAAAAATTATACAATTATCCAAAATTAATTTTCTCAACATATTTATCAATAATATCAATAATTAAACTCAATTAACCAATTAAATTCAATTTAAAACACAATTAACCCTAATTTCTCAAAATCACATAAACTTCAATAATTCAAAATAAATACTTAGAAATTCATAAAAATTCCAAATAAATTCCTATAATTCATTTCAACACCTAATTCAACCATAAAATCCAATTTCATAATTTAAATAATTAATTTCCGAAAATTAGAAAATAATATTAAAATATTCAAAAATAACCAAAAATCCAAAAAATCTCCAAAAATTCTACAAAAATTCATACATGTATATTAAGATACTAGGAACAATATTTGTGAAGGGAGTTTTCATGAATCATCCAATTCGAAGCTCAAAAAAATCAAAAACCCTAATAGGCCGAAATTGACAAAATCGAAACCTAAGCAATTCTAGATCATTTTAGCTCAAACCAAAGCTAGAATCACACTCACCGGAGCTCAAGGAGAAGAAAGAGACCGGCGGTGTCAAAAACGGTGGCCGAAATCGGCGTGATCGATGGTGGATCGATTTTCGGCTTCTCCGGCCAAAATCGACTTCCAGGCGCCGGAAACGGCCTCCTCAGGCGGCGGAATTGGTCGGGGAAGACGGTGGCACACCGGACGGCACACCCACGGTGAAGAAACGGCGTGACAGACGCCCGGACGGCGAGGAGAAGAATCGGGAGGAAGAAGGAGACTCGGGGGCAAATGTGTAATTTTCCAATTCTTTTGATTTTTGACAAATATTAATGTATATATGTATATATATATACTTTACACTATATAATAAAATAATATTAAATTACACACATCAAATATACACCACACACATAAAATTTAATATTTTAATAATTTATACTAAATAAAATTAATTAAATAACAATAAAACAAATAAATACTTAATAAAATATTAGGTACTAATAAACCCTAATTAAATAAATATACACACACATGCTTTATTTAATAATTTAAAAATACGCATGAGTACATGCAAGTCTGTAAATACATTTAAAATAATTAATAATACATTGTTTACGTGAAAATTTCCCCGGAAATGCAAGTCTCGGGAAAATTTTACGTAAAACACTGAAAATAATACACAGTAATTAAAATAGGTTTTAAATACATATTAACTCGCAAAAATATCATATAAAATACAAAAATTATTAACACTGCATATCCCGGTACAGTGTAAAAATATTTTAAAAACACGGGATATTACAGTCTTCCCCCCTTACAAGAATTCGTCCCCGAATTCTAGAAAACAAGATCAAGAAGGAAAGAAATACGGGTAAGAAGCTCGCATCTCAGCTTCAGTCTCCCACGTATGCTCTTCAACTCTGTCGCTATGCCACAGAACCTTGACCATCGGAATCTGCTTCGATCTCAACTGTCGAACTTGATAGTCAACGATCGCCACAGGTTCTTCCATAAACGTCAAATCTTCACTCACTTCCACACTGTCAGGCTGCAACACGTGTGAAGGGTCTGAGATATACTTCCTCAACATCGAGATATGAAATACTGGATGCACCTGTGACATACTCGGAGGCAAATCCAACCGATATGCAACAGTGCCAACTCTCTCCAGAATCTCAAACGGTCCAATATATCTCGGTGCTAACTTACCCTTCCTGCCAAATCTCATCACACCCTTCATCGGAGATACCTTCAGAAAAATAAAATCTCCAACCTGAAACTCCACATCTCTGCGCCTAGGGTCTGCATAACTCTTCTGTCTGCTAACTGCGGTCTCTAATCTGCGCTTGATCACGACGACTTTCTCTGCAGCATCCTGAACCATCTCTGGTCCAGTTAAAGCTCTCTCACCAATCTCATCCCAACTCAACGGGGATCTACACTTCCTTCCATATAACGCCTCGTATGGTGCCATGCCAATACTGCTATGGTAGCTGTTATTATATGCAAACTCAACAAGTGGCAAATGATCATCCCAGCTACCTCCCAAATCCAAGACACACATCCTCAACATATCTTCCAGTGTCTGGATCGTTCTCTCAGACTGACCATCTGTCTGAGGATGAAAAGTAGTACTGAAATCCAACCTAGTGCCCATCTCTTCTTGTAACTTCTGCCAAAAATGAGAAGTAAACACCGAACCTCTATTTGACACAATGGACACAGGTACTCCATGAAGGCACACAATATGCTTCACATACAGCTTCGCCAATCTAGCAACTGAATATATGGCTTTTACAGGCAAGAAATGTGCAGACTTCGTCAACCTGTCAACAATTACCCAGATGGAATCGTATCCATCCTTCGAACGAGGTAAACCGACCACAAAATCCATAGCTATCCTTTCCCACTTCCACTCGGGAATAGGAAGAGGCTGAAGCTTCCTAGAAGGCTTCTGATGTTCGGCTTTCACTTGCTGACACGTCAAGCACTTAGCAACATAATCAGCAACATCCTTCTTCAATCCATCCCACCAGTATAGATCTCTGATACTGTGGTACATCTTAGTAACACCCGGATGAACGCTGTAGGCTGTAGAATGTGCTTCCTCTAAAATCTCCTCTCTCAAATCATCCACATCAGGAACACACAATCTACCACTGATCCACAACACACCATCATCATCAAGTGTGAAATCAGTGAACTTCCCTGCTCTGACATTCTCTGCAAGCTCTTCTAGAATAGGATCTCAGCTCTGAGCTGCTTTAATCCTATCCCTCAGTACAGATCATACTTTAAATTGAGCTAACAGTCCACCTGATCTACTGATCTTCATCATCAGACCTTGATCCACCAACAAATGCAACTCTTGGATCAATGGTCTCCTCTCAACACTGATGTGAGCAAGACTACCTGAGGACTTCCTACTCAAGGCATCTGCTACCACATTAGCTTTACCCGGATGGTAAAGAATCTCGCAATCATAATCCTTCAACAGTTCCAACCATCTTCTCTGCCTCAAATTCTGATCTCGCTGCTGAAAAATGTACTTAAGGCTCTTGTGATCAGTAAATATCTCACAAGTCACCCCGTACAAATAATGTCTCCAAATCTTCAAAGCAAAGATCACTGCAGCCATCTCAAGATCATGTGTAGGATAGTTCTGCTCATGCTTCTTCAACTGCCTCGAAGCATAGGCTATCACCCTTCCATTCTGCATCAACACACAACCAAGACCAATTCTAGAGGCATCACAGTAAACCGTGAACTTATCCACACTATTAGGCAAAGCTAATACTGGCGCTGTGGTCAACTTCTCCTTCAATAACTGAAAACTATTCTCACAAGCTTCTGACCACTCGAATCTAACGTTCTTCTGAGTCAAGCGAGTCATAGGGGCTGCAATCCTGGAAAAATCCTACACAAACCGCCTATAATACCCGGCTAAACCCAGAAAACTCCGAATCTCCGTAACAGAAGTAGGTCTAGGCCACTCAGATACTGCCTCAACCTTCTGTGGATCAACCTGAATACCTTCTTTAGACACTACGTGTCTAAGAAAAGAAACACTCTCCATCCAGAAATCACACTTCGAGAATTTAGCATAAAGTTGATGATCTCTCAGTGTCTGTAGTACAATCCTCAAGTGATATACGTGCTCTTCCATACTCCTCGAATATACCAGTATATCATCAATGAAGACTACCACAAACTGATCCACATACGGTCTGAATACTCTGTTCATCAGGTCCATAAAAGCTGCTGGTGCATTAGTCAAACCAAAAGACATCACCAGAAACTCATAATGGCCATATCTAGTGCGGAACGCTGTCTTAGGAACATCGGCCTCACTGATACGCAGCTGATGATAACCCGACCTCAAGTCAACCTTAGAAAAGAACTGTGCACCCTGTAGTTGATCAAACAAATCATCTATCCTCGGGAGAGGATACTTGTTCTTCACTGTCACCTTATTCAACTCTCTGTAGTCAATGCACAGTCTCAGGGTACCATCCTTCTTCTTCACAAACAGGACTGGTGCACCCCAAGGAGAAACACTAGGTCTGATGAAACCTTTATCCAATAACTCTTGCAACTGCTCCTTCAACTCTCTCAACTCTGCAGGAGCCATACGATAGGGTGGCATAGATATAGGAGTAGTACCTGGAGCCACATCTATACATAACTTAATCTCTCTGTGAGGTGGTAAACCTGGCAACTCCTCGGGAAAAACATCAGGAAACTCACAAGCAACCGGAACATCTGTGAGTGACAACTTCTCCACTGACGTATCCCTAACCAATGCCAAATATCCCTGACAACCTTTCCTCAATAACTTCCTAGCCGTAATAGCAGAAATAAGATTCTGAGGTACTGAACTCCTATCACCAACAAACTTAAACTCTACTTCATCAGGAATTCTAAAAGTCACCTCCTTATTCCTGCAATCTACCACGACATAGTGCTGAGATAACCAATCCATTCCCAGAATAACATCAAACTCCATCACATCCAACAAGATCAAATCAGCGGGTAGTTCTCTATCTCCCACGAGAACTGGACAACCAGAAAGAACAATATCGGCGTCCAAAGAATCGCTCAGAGGAGTGGCAACAGACAAAGGAAAAGCCATCCTCGAAGCTTGCCAACAAGATTTAGAAGCAAAAATAGGAGAAACAAACGAATGCGTGGCACCTGGATCAAACAAAACCCAAGCATCCAGGTAACAAACAGAAACAATACCTGCCACGACTGTATTAGATGCCTGAGCATCCTGCTGAGTCAGATGAAAAACTCTGGCTTGACCTCGACCTCCCTGCTGACTGGTAGAAGCCTGGCCAACACCTCTGGCACCTCCTCTAGTACCTCTACCACGACTCTGCTGTGGAACAAACTGAGTGGAACTCTGATGCTGGGCTGGTGGTAACTGAAATGGCACGGGTGCTGCACTAGCAATCGACTGCTGTGGGAATCGCAGAATCTGCTGCTGCTGATACCCAGAATAAGGACACGATCTGGCAAAATGTCCTGTCTATCCACATCTGAAGCATGTCAGCGGTGTCAGATAACACGATCCCTGATGGACTCTACCACAAGTCTGACAAACACTGGCCGCTGATCCAGAACTACGACCACTGCTACTGCGCGAAGCACCTGACCCAAATCTGAATGATCTACGCTGACCTCCACGGCCATGTCTACTGCTCCGATGCACTCGCTGCTGCTGTCTTTGACTCTGCTGAGTCGAACCTCGCTGCTGACTACTCGAACCAACATGAGAACTCGAATATGGAGTAGCCTGCGATCCACTCAACTGAACTCCCAACTGGTAATAATCAGGCATCGCTCCCTGCCTAACTAATCTCAGCTCAATCTCCTTAACCAACTCAATCACAGACTCCAGAGTAAGACCTGCTGTAGGCATACCAGCAAAAGCTGAACCCAAACCAGTAACGTATGTAGTGACTGCGAAATACTGATCTCGCATCAGATCCTCAGCATATCTACCCAAACGAAGAAACTCTCGGGTATACTCCTCTACAGATCAATCTCCACGAGAAATACTAGTCAAACGGAGACGATAGCTCAAACGAAGAGGCTCTGGACAAAATCTCCTCATCAACCGCTCTCGAAACTGAGCCCACGTCGTCGTCATCATATAGGGCTGGATCATCTGAATGAACCAATCTAGAGCTGGTCCCTCGACAGACAACTCGACGATCATGATCCGCTGGTACTCGGTATGAGCAGTCCGAGTCCTAGTCTCAATCGTATGCAGAAAGTCTAAAGGATCAGAAGTACCATCAAACGCAATCCTGCCAACTCGGGCATAGAACAAAGCTGCCTCAGGGTCAGACATACCCTGCTGATAGGCAGGCTGAACAGGCTGAACAACTGGAGGAACAGGAACATCAAACTCAGGCTCAATAGGCTCCTCGTCCTGTAACTCTCTCTGCCTACGGCGACCTGTCGCTCCTCGAGGTCTACCTCTACCAAGACCTCTACGTCTAACTGGCTGCTCAGGAGGTAAAACCTCGTCCTGAAAAGACTCATCATCCTCAGCCTCAACGACCGGTGGAGCGACACGCGCTCGCCTCCTCATTCTGAAAAGACAAACGAAAAGGTTCAGACAAAATAGACAACGGAGGAATAACGCTGAAAACTACAGCAAGGAATACTCATCAAGACATACTCAAACCTAATACACTGCAGTAGTCCAACAGAAAAACATAACTTTAAAACTAGGGCCACAACTCACATAACTAAGCCCTGACACAGAACTCCGCTTTGATACCAACTTTGTCACGACCCAAAACAGGGGCCATGACCGACGCTAGGGAACGAGAATTCTTTCGAATCCGGAACCCGTAGCAAGCCTAAAAATAAAATAAAGCATGCAATAATAACAATAATAATATAATATGCAGCGGAAATAAAAATCATAATATCATAATATTATCCACATCAACTGGATTTAAATCAAAATCTCATCACATATATAATAATCCTTTTAATACAAATCCAGTTTCAATATAATACATTTCTTTAAAATAAAATACATGAAATCCAACACTTTAATTCATAACCACTGCAGTGTCTAGATAAAATAAATAAGACTCAAGTAGATAATTTACACAAAGAAGCCGGGGCGGAAGAAATCCGGCGTATCGACCTGCTACTGAGGTATGAGGAAGTTGACTCTCCTGAAAAATAGTCAACGGAGGGGAGTCAGACCTTACTGAGTGAATTACTATAATATATATACATACACACTAAGTGATAATGCATACAGTCAATAGTATACATATAATATGTATATATACAGGTAATTACACACAGATGCAATAAAATCATTTTTATATATTTTATCTGAAAATCATCTTTTATGAAGGATCACATAGAACCCTAGAATATCGCAACCTCAGAAATAGTGTTAAACAACACTCTAGCCACATAGGCTCACTTATTCCAAGTATATCCACTTAATCCATATGGACAGTAGACTGGCCTCGAGACACTAAGTCAACCGAGCTCCAGCAGTCTGACTGCCAGTGTGATTGGCCCCGAGACACTTGGTCAACCGAGCTCCAGCAATCACACCCACAAACCACATCTCACATATCGATAATCACATTAAATCAATATCCACAAATAAGTTAGTAATATAGCCTAAATACTATAGGCGTACCGGTACGTACTCGGTCCTAGTGCTGCCCACTAGGTAGCACGTTCTATTGATATCCTTCATCATTAATAATGCAAAACATTCATTCACAAAAATAAATGATGCATGAATGTAAATGAAATAACAATATAATCCATACATATACCGAAAATATACCAAAAGTAAACCAGGTATATTTCGAGTATATATATATCAAATACATTCAATCAAATTATAAATTAAGCTGGAAATATATTTAAAAACATTTTAAATATATTTTATTCACAAAATATGCATATAATTTAGTATATACCAAAAATAAACCAAAAATATACTTAATGTAAACTTAAGAAATAATCAATTTATTTATGCATATTTAATCAACATAAAACATGCATCCTAAGCATATATATATAGTATAGTAACTCACCTAATGCGCTCCACGAGACAGGTCCGACGGGCCTGGTCCACTAGCCCTCGGGCTCGGCACAACTAAACAAGCAATAAATAATCGACATCAGAATAAACCCTAACAGAAATCCTAGAATTCAATCTAGAGTATTTAACACAGAATCAGAAATTAGGGTTCGACTGGACATCACGTTTTACGAGAATTCTACCGAAAATTCGACAGAACCTCCCCTGTAAAACGGAAATCTCTCTACTCAAAAGAGTAGAGCCGACCCTGCAAGGAAATACACTTCGAAAAATAGGCTCAACACAATCAAAATCCCACGGTCGGACTCCAAACTACAGTCCATCGACTGGGATCCACAAACACAGAACATATTCCAGATATACCAAAAATATCCTCACAACATAGTAATACATCTCATAGGTAAAAATTACATAATTAACCTTAAAACACTGTAAAAACCGATTAAAACTCATTTTATTAGAAAAATCGTATATTATATATATAATTAAAAATAATTCACGAAAAATAGTTTTAATTAGTTAAAAATACCAAATATTTTGTAGAAATCATTTTTATACCTTAAATAAATATTAAAACCAATTAAATTACATTTTTAGACAATTTAGGGTAAAATTACCAAAATACCCCTATATATATAAATATACTTAAATTACTTCAAAAATTCACCAAAAATTATACAATTATCCAAAATTAATTTTCTCAACATATTTATCAATAATATCAATAATTAAACTCAATTAACCAATTAAATTCAATTTAAAACACTATTAACCCTAATTTCTCAAAATCACATAAACTTCAATAATTCAAAATAAATACTTAGAAATTCATAAAAATTCCAAATAAATTCCTATAATTCATTTCAACACCTAATTCAACCATAAACTCCAATTTCATAATTTAAATAATTAATTTCCGAAAATTAGAAAATAATATTAAAATATTCAAAAATATCCAAAAATCCAAAAAATCTCCAAAAATTCTACAAAAATTCATACATGTAGATTAAGCTACTAGGAACAACATTTGTTAAGTGAGTTTTCATGAATGATCCAATTAGAAGCTCAAAAAAATCAAAAACCCTAATAGGCCGAAATTGGCAAAATCGAAACCTAAGCAATTCTAGATCATTTTAGCTCAAACCAAAGCTAGAATCGCACTCATCGGAGCTCAAGGAGAAGAAAGAGACCGGCGGTGTCGAAAACGGTGGCCGGAATCGGTGTGATCGATGGTGGATTGATTTTCGGCTTCTCCGGCCAAAATCGACTTCCAGGCGCCGGAAACGGCCTCCTCAGGCGGCGGAATTGGTCGGGGAAGACGGTGGCACACCGGATGGCACACCCACGGTGAAGAAACGGCGTGAAAGACGCCCGGACGGCGAGGAGAAGAATCGGGAGGAAGAAGGAGACTCGGGGGCAAATGTGTAATTTTCCAATTCTTTTGATTTTTGACAAATATTAATGTATATATGTATATATATATACTTTACACTATATAATAAAATAATATTAAATTACACACATCAAATATACACCACACACATAAAATTTAATATTTTAATAATTTATACTAAATAAAATTAATTAAATAACAATAAAACAAATAAATACTTAATAAAATATTAGGGTACTAATAAACCCTAATTAAATAAATATACACACACAGACTTTATTTAATAATTTAAAAATACGCATGAGTACATGCAAGTCCGTAAATACATTTAAAATAATTAATAATACATTGTTTACGTGAAAATTTCCCCGGAAATGCAAGTCTCGGGAAAATTTTACGTAAAACACTGAAAATAATACACAGTAATTAAAATAGGTTTTAAATACATATTAACTCGTAAAAATATCATGTAAAATACAGAAATTATTAACACTGCATATCCCGGTACAGTGTAAAAATATTTTAAAAACACGGGATATTACATTAGTATATTGGATATTTTATATTATAGGGGTAAATGTGTAATTTGTGTTAATTATAGTTAAATATTATGTTTTAGTTGATTTTATAATTATTTAAGGTAATAAATATTTTTACAAATTAATTACTATTTTTAACTAATTAATACTTTTTTTCAAAAAAAAATTCAAATGATATATTATATATATTATTTTGGAAATAAAATGGGTTTTAAACAAATTTTATTATATAATTAAGCTATTTAAGCAATTAAATATGAATTTTATTATGTTATTCTGAATAATTGTAAAATTGAATTTTTATTAATATTATATAATATTTGAGATTTTATTAGTTAAATTGTGGTAATTTTAGAATATTATGTAAATAATAAGTGTATTTATTATTTTGAGGCTAAATGTGTATTTATTATTTTAAATGATGTTAAATTGTGATTTTAAATATTATTTACAATCTATGTTAATTTAATTGTAAAATGGGAATTTTATTCCATTTATGAATTTTTATTCTCAAATATTATTTAAATTAGAATTTTATATTTTAATTAGAAAATAAAGGTTTTTAAATATTTTTATGGGTTTTTTATTATTTTGATTATTTTACTGTTTAACATTGTTTGTGTATTGTGAACTTGAGTTGGGGATTTGTAGAGTTTGGAGTCCCAACCCGAGGTGTTGTGCTTTGAGATTTTAGAAGTGTATTTTCTATGTAGGATCGGCCCTACTTTTATAGGGAGTTGTCCGTTTTACAGAAGAGACTCTGCAAAAATTTTGGTAGATTTCTCATAAAATTTGACAACCGGTCCGAGTCTAGTTTTGAATTTTTGATTGAGTCTTTCTATGGTAATCCTAGAAGCGTAGAGTTAGAAATTTATTCTGATGGTTGTTGTTATTTTATTTTTCTAGCTGCACTGAGACCAAGGCCTAACGGACCATGCCCGTTGAGTCTATCTTGTGGAGCGCTAATTAGTGAGTTATTATACTATATATATATATGCATTGCATATAAAATGCATGACTTAGGATTTTTCATTTTCATTAAATGCTTTTAAAAGTGATTTAAATTATGATATGATTTGGTATAATTTTAGTTTATTTTTTTTGTATATTTTGATGTATATGTCTGCATATTTTCAATATATACATTTACGATATCTTTGGTATATTTAGGGTTTATTTTGATAAATGCATGTTAGGTAATTAGGTTTATTTTTAGTATATTTTAGTATATATATATACATGTTTTAAATGTATATGTATTCATAATTATTTCATTAAATGATTAGTATGCCTTCAGTATAATCTTAGTATATTTTAGGTATATTCTTAAATAAATGCATGTCATATTATTGATTTATACTTAAATTGTTTTTAAGTATATTTTTGGTACATTTTTTATATACTCTCAAATAAATGCATGTTTTATTATTGATTTAAACCTAACATGTTTTTAATATATTATGGGTTTATTTTAGTATATTTTATGATTGATTATATATATATATATATATATATATATATATATATATATATATATATATATATATATATATATACTTGAAATATACTTAGTTTATTTTAAGTATATTTTTGGTATATATATAGTTTATTTTGTTAGTATGAATGACATACTACATTATTTATTTTCTGGATGTATGATTTATTATAAATGAAGGATATCAATAGAACGTGCTACTTAGTGGGTAGCACTAGGACTGTGTATATACCGGTGCGATAGATTTAGGTTTGAGTGAGGAATTAATTATGGTGATTACAATTTGATTGATAATGATTTGATTGAGATATGATGTGATTGATGGTGTGATTGCTGGAGGTAGGTTGACCAAGTGTCTTGGGGCCAATCACATTGACAGTTAGACTACTAGAGATCGACTGACTTAGTGTCTCGGGGCTAGTCTACTGTCAAAAATGGAATAAGTGATTTACTTGGATTTAAGTGAGCCTGTATGGCTAAAAGGATGATATGATTGATTGAGGTTGCGATTAATAGGGTATTATTTGATTCTTTATGTATTAAAATAACTGTTTTATGCATTTATTATCTTTATAAAAGTAGAGTTTGACATTTGTGTGAAATGCATGTGTGTGTGTGTGTATATATATATATATATAAGAATGTTTGACTGGATATGGTTAGATTGCATGTATATATAGTATAATAATTCACTCAGTGAGGTCTGACCCCCTTTAATTATTTTTTTCAGGAGATCATATATCATAAGACTTTAGTACTAGAGTTCTTCGTCGGTATTCTTCCGTCTCGACTATTTTATGTAAATGTATATTTTGAACTCTGATTTGTATTCTAGAAACTACAGTAGTAGTGCTATTGTATCAGAATAGTATTATTTTGTTTAATACTTTATACTCTGAGAATTGTATTTGAACACTGTATGAATATATATTTATTTATGAAAAGATATTGAGTATTTATTTTTATATATTGATTCAAAAAATTTTAATTCAATCGTGCTTTTATTTATGTAATGCATGTTTTTATTTTTTTAAGGCTTGTTATGGGTTATGGATTTGAAAGAATTCCCGTTCCCTAGCGCTGGTCATGACTCCTAGTTTTGGGTTGTGATAGTAACAATCGCCGTGCATGCCACCATCCAAACCACCACAGTGCCACCACCTTAGCACCGGACAGCCACTAGCAGCAGTAACAATAACAGCAGCAGTAGCAGTGCATGATAACACTATGTGAACAATGCTGTAGATAGCAGGGTTTAGTGCGCGTCCAAGATTTTAGCAACCATGACACTATTTAGGGTCAGGGCTTTAGAGAACACACTAACCACTGTCACAAAGACATGGCGTGGAGATAAAGAGTCGCCACCTAGGGTAATAACTGGGAAAAATAAAAAAAGTGGTACTCGATTCCTTAAAAGAAAGCTAGCACCACAACCAGGAGATTCTGGATACGGAATACTAACTTCTCTTAGTCTCATATTCATTTAGAATAATTTTATAAATGATTATTTCATCCTCTAATTACATGTAATTTTATTAAACCCTATTTGACATCCATCTAACCCTAGGCATTTATTCAATAAAATTGCATATAAAAAATGTACTCAAGATCGCATTGTTCTTAGGTCTAAACTATGTTAATTTTATTAAAAAGTTAGCTAGATTTATTTACAAGTGAGAAATGGACTAAAGGTGGGCCTATATTTTTTATTAATTAGTGAGCCTAGATCTGTTTATTTTAGTTTATCTAAAGAATGGGCTTAAGTCTATTCAATTTTAAAGGAAAGTTAAATTAGTGGGCCTAAGTCTAACTTGGTTTTATTTTAAGTGAAATATGGGCCTATGTTTATTTATTTTAAAAGAAATGAATTTAAGTGGGCTGAGCTAAGTCTAAACAAGTTTTAATTAACTAAGTGGGCATAAAATCTAATTAACATAATGGGCCTAAATTGATTTTAATTATTTAAAGTCCTAAACCATTTTTGAGCCTATTTTTTAAGTGAGTTAGAACTAAATGTGGGCTTAGGGCCCAAAAACATTAAAAAAAATCATAAAATAAAATCAAAATACATTCACATATGATTTCTAAAAAACCTAATTTAATTACATACAAACCCTAATTAACTAAAGCCACTATTAATTTTAATTAATTTTACCTAGTGAACCTAGTTTTACTAATTAATTTTAAAGTGCAGAAAATTAAATCTTTTACTATTCCCACTACTGGGGCTATTACAAACTACGTACAAAATCAAAAATTAAATAATTATATATCCATAAATAAAAAAAACACAGAACACCAAAATAAAAATAAAGATAAAACCCTAAATTCTACTATGAAACAACACAGGTTCTTCCATGGCATTACATGGACCTTCTGTTCATTTGAACACAGGCAGCATCGTCCTCAGTCCACATTCGCATATCCAAACACAAACACATAAATAATTAGATTAGTAATGAAATTGAATAATAAAATTTTCACAACCCAAAACAAGGGTCATGACCGGCGCTAGGAAACGAGAATTCTTTCGAATTCGGAACCTGTAGCAAGCCTTAAAAATAAAATAAAAGCATGCAATATAAATAACAACATAAATAGAATATTTTGTGGTGGAAATAAAACTCATAAATAAAATAAAATAATAATCCGCCAATAGATTTAAATAAACAAACTCATCTCATATATAAATAATCTTTTAAATACAAATCTCAATTCAAATCTTTAGAATACAAATCTTATACAATCATAGTACATAAATCTCGCAATTGACTACAACTACTGTAGTGTCTAGATTATAAAATAAAGTCAAGTGAGCAGTTTATATAGTAAAGCCGGGGCAGAAGAAATTCGATGTAAGGGTCTGCTACTGAGGTCTGAAGATAAAGACTCTTTTGAAAAATAGTCAACGGAGGGGAGTCAGACCTCACTGAGTGAATTATTATAAAATATATACATGCATACTAAATGACAAATGCCACACATTCAATAATATATATAATAAATATATATACAGGAAAAATCACACAGATGTATCAAAATCATTATATATATATATATATATATTGAAAATAACATCCGATTATGAAGGATCAAATAGAACCCTAGAAAATTACAACCTTAAACAGTGTTAGACAACACTCTAGCCATACAGGCTCACTTATTCCAAATAAATTCACTTGTTCCATTTGGACAGTAGACTGGCCCCATGACACTAAGTCAACGGAGCTCCATCAATCTGATTGTTAGTGTGATTGGCCCTGAGACACTTGGTCAATCGAGCTCCAGCAATCACACTCCCAAATCACACCTCACATCAAATAAATCAATCCAATCAATATCCATAAATAGGTTAGTAATTTAAACTAAATTCTATCGTTGTACCAGTACATACTCGGTCCTAGTACTGCCCACTAGGTAGCATGTTCTATTGATATCCTTCATTTAAAATAAATCCATACATTTTTAAACCTAAATCCAAAAATAAACCTAAGCAATTTTTAAACCATTTATGCATAATTTATAAAATAAATCATACATTTATAAAACATGCAATCCTAATACAAGTATATATAGAATAACAACTCATAGTTATTGCGCTTCACAAGACGGGTCTGACGGGCTTGGTCCACTAGGCCTCGATCTCGGCGCAACTAAACAAACAAACGACAATACAAAATTAGAATAAGTCTATCGAAATTCTAGAGACTTGACCTAAGAATAGGAGACACAAAATCAGAATAGGAATTCGATCAGATGTCACATTTTACAAGAATTCTACCAAAAATCCGGCAGAACCTCCCTTGTAAAATGGACATCTCTCTACTCAAAGAGTAAAGCCTGTCTTGCAAAGAAACACACTTCAAAAATATATAGCCACAACCCCTCGGTCGGACTCCCAACTACAATTCTACCGATCGAGGTTCACAATTCACGAGATAACACATAACACATTTAAAATGCCAAAAATACCCTTTAATAAATCAAAGTATAGCAAACTAGGTATTTAAAACACTAAAAATAATTATTTATCCGATAATTATAATCAAACCCTAATTTAAATAAAATATTATTAAAAATCGATAATTCTCAATAAATTCATAAATATTGACCAAAATACATTTTAAAAATCCAAATTACTTAATTAACCCTAAAACATATTATAAATTGATAAAAACTCATTTATTTACAAAAATAATATATTATATATAATTTGAAAATAATTTATGAAAAATAGTTTTAATTAGTTAAAAATACTAAATAATTTATAGAAATCATTTTTATACCTCAAATAACTATTAAAACCAATTTAATTATATTTTTAGCCAATTTAGTGCCAAATTACCAAAATACCCCTACTATATATAAATTCACTATAATTATTCATAAATTCACTAAAAATAATATAATTATTCAAAAATTAATTTCTCAACATATAATTCAATAATATCAATAAATATACTCAGTTAACCAATTAATTTCAATAAAACACATAATTAACCTAATTTTCTAAAAATCACATAAACTAAATAAATTCACAATAATTATAAAAATCATAAAAATTACAAATAAATTTCTATAATTCATTTTAACACCTATAAACACAATAAATCATAATTTCATAATTAATTTAATTAATTTTAAAAAATTAGAAAATATTAATAAAATAATAAAAAATTCACAAAAATCAAAATAATTCCCAAAAATTCCACAAAAATTATAGCATGTAGATTGAGCTACAATAAGCAACTTTTGTAAAGGAATTAAGCTTGAATAATTAATATTAAAGTTCAAAAAAATTGAGAAACAAAAATGGTTGAAATTGAAAACTAGATAAAAACCTTACCAAATCGAATTTTAAGCTAAAAGGAAGCTTAGAATCGGCTTCTATGGAGTTCTATGAGTTCAACAGCATCGGAATCACTAGATTTGGTGGTCAGAATCGTGAGGTACAATGGAAGAATCAACTCTCGGCCAAATTGGGTTCCTCAGCTTCACCGGTGTCGGAGAGGATGACAGGAGGCGGTGGAGCTGCTGGAGGAAGAGGGTGGACGTCCAGGAGGCACACTGACGGTAGTCGGTCAAAGTTGCAGCGGTGAGGGAGATGGTGAGGGTGAGGGATGAGATGGGGAAGAAGGAGAAATAAGGTTTTGTGTGTGTGTGTGTGTGTGTGTGTGTTTGTGTGTATATATATATATATATAACACAAATAAAACACATTATATACACATTATATAATTATTAACCCTAATATTATTCATGCATGCAAAAATAATGCATTATTCACAAAATTTAGATCAATAATATAATTCATTAAAATAATATATTAAAATATAAATACTCTAATTTAAAGGTTAAATAAAATACTATTTCTCGAAATAAAAATAATTTAAAGACATGTTTACATAAAATATATATTAATTAAACATAATATAATAGCGATAATAATTCACAAATAGTAAAATAATCAAATATAAATTTCAAAATTATTAACAATGCATATCCTATTTTATATTATAATAATTTAAAAATTCGGGTTATAACAAAAATAATAATGAAATAAAATAAAAATCACAAAAAAGAAAAGAAGAAAAAAAGGATGAATGTTGTGCATATGCTTTGAGATAGCCCCTTAGATTGAGATTGTCACTGTTGTTTTTGACTTGTTGTTTGATTCTGGATAGAGGCTTTGATTGCGTAACTCACTTCTCTCTTTCACAGTCTCTTTTTTTCTCATTTTTTTATTCTGTGTATGTGAGTCTCTATGTTTTCTTTTTGTCTTTTTTTTTCATAGTCTCTCCAAAATTCTTTCTCCTAAAAAAAGTCCTCCCATGCACGCATGCAGACTCTGCTTTTAAATGCAGAGTCTACACGTACTACCCTCCTCCTTTGTAGGAATAGACTCATCTCCTTATTAGGAGGAACAGACTCATCTCCTCTGATAAGGATTTGATTTTTGAAAGTTACGTGTTTTTGAATGCGTCAAAAATCTTTTCAGATAAAATTAATATTAAAAATTCAATTTTTAACCAATCAAAACACTAAAAAAAATTGACAAAAAATAAGTAAAAATATGCAAAAAAAAAAAAATCAAAAAACAGGACTTTTACACGTTGGCATTATGCAATACTGATTGAAAAATTGGATTTCTGATCGAAATTATGGATTTTTGATCGAAAATCCATAATTTTGATCGGCATTATGGATTTTTTATCAAAAATCCATAATTTTGATTTTTAATTTTTTTACTTTTAATTACCAAAAGATCCTTGAAAAATTGATTTATTTACAATCAAATCCTAAAAATATATTGCAATTTAGTACTTAAAGTCTAGAAAATCGACAACCAAGTTTAATTTTTGAATGAATTTCATTATAGGGGTTATATCACAATTGTGCACAATTGCATCCTAAAATTGGGTGCTTACAATTGCCCCCCTTTGTCACTATTTACTTGGCAAATTGTGGCAAAGCAATAGAAGCACACAATTTTGAAAGAAAGAAATTAGGACACTTGATTGTATCCTAGGTGATAGATTAATGCTCAAATTGTTGAGCAAAGTATGATGTTTGGCAAGTCTCACTATATTTCTTGTTGAATGTCTAGTGGACTTTATGCAAATGAGTTTTTGCTATATTCCCTGTGGGACGTTTAGCAATGATAAATTGAAAACTTATTATAGTTCCTATGGAACGTCTAACAATGATGAATTTTGTTATATTCCCTGTGGGACGTCTAACAATGCACACTATATTCCCTGTGGGACATCTAGTGTAGTTGAATTGAAAATCTACTATAGTTCCTGTCGAACATCTAGTAATAATGAATTTTATTATATTCCCTATGGGACGTTTAACGATGCACACTATATTCCTTGTGGGATGTCTAGTGTAGTTGAATTAAAAATCTACTATAGTTCCTGTGGAACGTCTAGCAATGATGAATTTCGTTATATTCCCTGTGGGACATCTAACGATGCACACTATATTCCCTATGGGACATCTAGTGTAGTTGAATTGAAAATCTGTTATAGTTCTTGTGGAACGTTTAGCAATGATGAATTTTGTTATATTCCCTGTGGGATATCTAACGATGCATACTAGATTCCCTATAGGACGTCTACTGTAGTTGAATTGAAAATCTACTACATTTCCTGTGGAATGTCTAGTAATAATGATTTTTGTTATATTCCCTATGGGACATCTAATGATTCACACTATATTCCCTATGGGATGTCTAGTGTAGTTGAATTGAAAATCTATTATAGTTCATATGGAACGTCTAGCAATGATGAATTTCGTTATGTTCCCTGTGGGACGTCTAACGATGCCCACTATATTCCCTGTGGGACGTCTAGTGTAGTTGAATTGAAAATCTACTATAGTTCTTATGGAACGTCTAACAATAATGAATTTCATTATATTCCCCGTGGGACGTCTAGTGTAGTTGAATTGAAATTTTGCTATAGTTCCTATGGAACGTCTAGCACTAATGAATTTGAAAGTTTATGTCATAACTGCTATGCAGTACATAACATAATGAAGGTTATGACTACTATGCAAAACATAACATAATCATTTGAAATTCATATCATAGCTATTGTGTAGCATATGAATCCTTTGATTGAAATGATGCATGTAGAATGCAAAAAATGAATTATGTAATCTTGTTCTACATTCTGTACTTGACAGAAAATTTAGAATCACATATTGATTATGCAGTTTTAATAATTCAATGAATTATTAATTTGATGAATGTTATTATTTAATTAGGAACATGTTCCTAATCTGAATGCAATTATGGACCAAATTGCAAGAAATAAAGGATGAATAAAAAGTAAATAAATTGGAAGGATTAAAATGGATATTTTTCATTTTATATACCTTTCCCATTCCTTTTGTCAATCACTTCCCTTCTATTCTTATTCTTTTCCTATTTTTTTTCTTTTTTTTCCAATTGATTCACATTTTTCTTTTCTTCATTTCTTGATCATTTGTGGTCCAATTTTCCATCTTTCTGATCCAATGGCTCACCCACAACATGGGCCACGTGGGAGAGCAAACATGCAAGTAGATCCAATTATTATGAGTCCACATTTTCTATAGAATAAACTTGGACTATGAGAAGGTGATATCATCCTTCCTTTGACCCATTTGTATCTTCATAGGTCTTCACAAATGTCAAGACCCAAAACAGGGGCCATGACCAGCGCTAGGGAACGGGAATTCTTTCGAATCCGGAACCCGTAGCAAGCCTAAAAAAATAAAATAACACATGCAATAATAACAACAACAGTAATATATATGCAGCGGAAATAAAAATCATAAATATAATAATAACATTCTCATCACTGGATTTAAATCAAAACTCATCTCATATATATAAATCTCTTAATACAAATCCAGTTTCAATATAATACATCTCTTTAAATAAAATACATGAAATCCCACATTTTAATTCATAACTACTGTAGTGTCTAGATTATAAAAATAAGACTCAAGTAAATAGTTTACACAAAGAAGCCGGGGCAGAAGAAATCCGGCGTATCGACCTGCTACTGAGGTCTGAAGATGTTGACTCTCCTAAAAAATTGTCAACGGAGGGGAGTCAGACCTCACTGAGTGAATTACTATAATATATATACATACACACTAAGTGACAATGCATACAACCAACAATATATATATAATATGTATATATACAGGCAAATACACACAGATGCAATAAAATCATTTTATATATATTTTATTGAAAATCATCTTTTATGAAGGATCACATAGAACCCTAGAATATCGCAACCTCGAAAACAGTGTTAGATAACACTCTAGCCATACAGGCTCATTGAATCCAAATATATCCACTTAATCCATTTAGATAGTAGACTGACCCCGAGGCACTAAGTCAACCGAGCTCCAGCAGTCTAACTGCCAGTGTGATTGGCCCCGAGACACTTGGTCAACCGAGCTCCAGCAATCACACCCAAATCACATCTCACATATGTAATAATCATATCCAATCAATATCCACAAATGGTTAGTAATATGGCCTAAATACTATAGGCGTACCAGTACGTACTCGGTCCTAGTGCTGCCCACTAGGTAGCACGTTCTATCGATATCCTTCATTAATAATATAAATCATTCATTCACAAAAATAAATGATGCATGAAGTTCAATAAAATAACAACATAAACCATATATATACTAGAAATATACCAAAAGTAAACCAGGTATATTTCGAGTATATATACGTTAAATAAATCCAATTAAATCATAAGTTAAGCTCAAAATATATTTAAAAACATTTTAAATATATTTTATTAACAAAACATGTATACAATTTATTATATACCAAAAATAAACCAAAATAAACTAAATATAAACTTAAGAAATAATCAAATTATTTATGCATATTTAATCAGAATAAAACATGCATTTCTAAATCATGCATCCTAAGCATATATATATAGTATAGTAACTCACCCTAGTGCGCTCCACGAGACGGGTCTGACGGGCCTGGTCCACTAGCCCTCGGTCTCGGCGCAACTAAACAAAAAATAACGACAGACATTAGAATAAACCTAACAGAAATCCTAGAATTCGATCTAGAGTATTAAATACGGAAACAAAATTAGGGTTCGACTAGACATCACGTTTTATGAGAATTCTACCGAAAATCCGGCAGAACCTCCCCTGTAAAATGGACATCTCTCTACTCAAAAGAGTAGAGCCGACCCTACAAGGAAATACACTTCCAAAAACTACACAAAGCACAATCAAAATCCAACGGTCGGACTCCAAACTACAGTCTACCGACTGGGGTCCACAAACACAGAACAATTCTGATAATACCAAAAATATCCTTAAAACCTAAAAATACATTTTATACGTAGAAATTACATAATTAACCTTTAAACACTATAAAAACCGATAAAAACTCATTTTTTTAGAAAAATCGTATATTATATATATATAATTGAAAATAATTCACAAAAAATAGTTTTAATTAGTTAAAAATATCAAATAATTTATAGAAATCATTTTTATACCTTAAATAACTATTAAAACCAATTAAATTACATTTTTAGCAAATTTTGTGTAAAATTACCAAAATACCCCTATATATATAAATATACTAAAATTACTTCAAAAATTCACCAAAAATTATAAAATTATCCAAAATTAATTTTCTCAAAATATTTATCAATAATATTAATAATTAAACTCAATTAACCAATTAAATTCAATTAAAAACATAATTAACCCTAATTTCCCAAAATTACATAAACTTCAATAATTCAAAATAAATACATAGAAATTCATAAAAATTCCAAATAAATTCCTATAATTCATTTCAACACCTAATTTAACCATAAAACACAATTTCATAATTTAAATAATTAATTTCCGAAAATTAGAAAATAATATTAAATATTCAAAAATACCCAAAAATCCAAAAAATCTCCAAAAATTCCATAAAAATTCATACATGTATATTAAACTACTAGGATCAACATTTGTGAAGGGAGTTTTCATGAATCAATCAATTCGAAGCTCAAAAAAAAATCAAGACCGAATTAGAAAATTCGAAACCTAAGCAATTCTAGACCATTTAAGCTCAAACCAAAGCTAGAATCACACTCACCAGAGCTCAAGGAGAAGAAAGAGACCGGTGGTGTCGAAAATGGTGGCCGGAATCATCGTGATCGATGGTGGCCAAAGTTTCGGCTTCTCCGGCCAAAACCAACTTCCAAATGCCGGAAACGGCTACCACAGGCGGCGAAAAAGGCTGGGGAAGGTGGTGGCACATCGGACGACACTCTCACAGCAAGGGAACGACACGGCAGGCGTCCGGACGGCAAAGGGAAGCAAATCGGGGAAGAAGGAGGCTCGGGGGCAAAATGGTAATTTTCCAAAGTTTTGGTTTTTTGATGTATTATATGTATATATATATATACTTTATACTATATATTAAAATAATATTAAATTACACACATTAAATATACACCACACACATAAAATTTAATATTTTAATAATTTATACTAAATAAAAATAATTAAATAACAATAAAATAAATAAATAATTAATATAATATTAGGGTAATACTAAACCCTAATTACATAAATAATTATATGTATACACGGTGTTTAGTAATTTAAAAATACATATGAGTTCATGCAAGTCCGAAAATATATTTAAAATAATTAATAATAAATTATTTATGTGAAAATTTCCCCGAAAATGCAAGTCCCGAGAAAATTTTACGTAAAGCACTGTAAATAAAACACAATAATTAAAATAGGTTTTAAATACATAACAACTCATAAAAATATCATATAATATACAGAAATTATTAACACTGAATATCCCGGTACAGTGTAAAAATGTTTAAAAACACGGGATATTATAGTCTTCCCCCCTTACAAGAATTCGTCCCCGAATTCCAAAAAGAAAAGATTAAGAAGGAAAGAGATACGGGTAAGAAGCTCGCATCTCAGCTTCAGTCTCCCACGTATGCTCCTCGACTCTGTCGTTACGCTATAGAACCTTAACCATCAGAATCTGTTTCGAACGCAACTGTCGAACTTGATAATCAACGATCGCCACAGGTTCTTCCACAAACGTCAAATCTTCACTCACTTCTACACTGTCAGGTTGCAACACGTGTGAAGGGTCTGAGATATACTTCCTCAACATCGAGATATGAAATACTGGATGCACTTGTGACATACTCGGAGGCAAATCCAACCGATATGCAACAGTGTCAACTCTCTCCAGAATCTCAAACGGTCCAATATATCTCGGTGCTAACTTACCCTTCCTGCCAAATCTCATCACACCCTTCATCGGAGATACTTTCAGAAAAATAAAATCTCCAACCTGAAACTCCACATCTCTACGCCTAGGATCCGCATAACTCTTCTGTCTGCTAACTGCGGTCTCTAATCTGTGCTTAATCACGACAACTTTCTCTGCAGCATCCTGAACCATCTCAGGTCCAGTCAAAGCTCTCTCACCAATCTCATCCCAACTCAGAGGGGATCTACACTTCCTTCCATATAACGCCTCATACGGTGCCATGCCAATACTGCTTTGGTAGCTGTTATTATATGCAAACTCAAAAAGTGGCAAATGATCATCCCAGCTACCTCCCAAATTCAAGACACACATCCTCAACATATCTTCCAGTGTCTGGATCGTCCTCTCAGACTGACCATCTGTCTGAGGATGAAAAGCAGTACTGAAATCTAACCTAGTGCCCATCGCTTCTTGCAACTTCTGCCAAAAATGAGAAGTAAACACCGAACCTCTATCTGACACAATGGACACAGGTACTCCATGAAGTCACACAATATGCTTCACGTACAACTTCGCCAATCTTGCAACTGAATATGTGGCTTTCACAGGCAAGAAATGTGCAGACTTCGTCAACCTATCTACAATCACCCAGATGGAGTTGTATCCATCCTTCGAACGAGGTAAACCGACCACAAAATCCATAGCTATCCTTTCCCACTTCCACTCGGGAATAGGAAGAGGCCGAAGCTTCCCAGAAGGCTTCTGATGTTCAGCTTTCACTTGCTGACACATCAAGCACTTCGTAACATAATCAGCGACATCCTTCTTCAATCCATCCCACCAGTATAGATCTCTGATACTGTGGTACATCTTAGTAACACCTGGATGAACGCTGTAAGCTGTAGAATGTGCTTCCTCTAAAATCTCCTCTCTCAAATTATCCACATCAGGAACACATAATCTACCACTGATCCACAACACACCATCATCATCAAGCGTGAAATCAGTGAACTTCCTTGCTCTAACATTCTCTGCAAGCTCTTCTAGAATAGGATCTCAGCTCTGAGCTGCTTTAATCCTATCCCTTAGTACATATCGTACTTTAAACTGAGCTAGCAATCCACCTGATCTACTAATCTTCACCATCAGACCTTGATCCACCAACAGATGCAACTCCTGGATCAATGGTCTCCTCTCAACACCGATGTGAGCAAGACTGCCTGAGGACTTTCTACTCAAGGCATCTGCTACCACATTAGCTTTACTCGGATGATATAAGATCTCATAATCATAATCCTTCAACATTTCCAACCATCTTCTCTGCCTCAGATTCAAATCTCGCTGCTGGAAAATGTACTTAAGGCTCTTGTGATCAGTAAATATCTCACAAGTCACCCCGTACAGATAATGTCTCCAAATCTTCAAAGCAAAGATCACTACAGCCATCTCAAGGTCATGTGTAGGATAGTTCTGCTCATGCTTCTTCAACTGCCTCGAAGCATAGGCTATCACCCTTCCATTCTGCATCAACACACAACCAAGACCAATTCTAGAGGCATCACAGTAAACTGTGAACTTATCCACACTATTAGGCAAAGCTAACACTGGCGCTGTGGTTAACTTCTCCTTCAACAACTGAAAACTATTCTCACAAGCTTCTGACCATTCGAATCTAGCATTCTTCTGAGTCAAGCGAGTCATAGGGGCTGCTATCCTGGAAAAATCCTATACAAACTGCCTATAATACCCGGTTAAACCCAGAAAACTCCGAATCTCTATAACAGAAGTAGGTCTAGGCCATTCAGACACTGCCTCAATCTTCTGTGGATCAACCTGAATACCTCCTTTAGACACCACGTGTCCAAGAAAAGAAATAATCTCCATCCAGAAAACACACTTAGAGAATTTAGCATAAAGCTGATGATCTCTCAATGTCTGTAGTACAATCCTCAAGTGATATACATGCTCCTCCATACTCCTTGAATATACCAGTATATCATCAATGAAGACTACCACAAACTGATCCACATACGGTCTGAATACCCTATTCATCAAGTCCATAAAAGCTGCTGGTGCATTAGTCAAACCAAAAGACATAACCAGAAACTCATAATGGCCATATCGTGTGCGGAATGCCGTCTTAGGAATATCGAATTCACTAATCCGCAACTGATGATAACCCGACCTCAGGTCAACCTTAGAAAAGAACTGTGCACCCTGTAGCTGATCAAACAAATCATCTATCCTTGGAGGAGGATACTTGTTCTTCACTGTTACCTTATTCAGCTCTCTGTAGTCAATGCACAGTCTCAGGGTACCATCCTTCTTCTTCACAAACAGGACTGGTGCACCCCAAGGAGAAACACTAGGTCTGATAAAACCCTTATCTAACAACTCTTGCAACTGCTCCTTCAACTCTTTCAACTCTGCAGGAGCCATATGATAGGGTGGCATAGATATCACATCTATACAGAACTCAATCTCTCTGTGAGGTGGTAAACCTGGCAACTCCTCGGGAAAAACATCAGGAAACTCACAAGCAACAGGAATATCTGTGAGCGACAACTTCTCCACTGACGTATCCCTGACCAATGCCAAATATCCCTGACAACCTTTCCTCAATAACTTCCTAGCTGTAATAGCAGAAATAAGATTATGAGGTGCTGAACTTCTATCACCCACAAACTTAAATTCTACTTCGTCAGGAATTCTGAAAGTCACCTCTTTATTCCTGCAATCTACCATGGCATAGTGCTGAGATAACCAATCCATTCCCAGAATAACATCAAACTCCATCACATCCAACAAAATCAAATCAGTGGGTAATTCTTTATCTCCCACGAGAACTGGACAACCAGAAAGAACAATATCGGTGTCCAAGGAATCGCTCAGAGGAGTGGCAACAGACAAAGGAAAAGCCATCCTCAAAGCTTGCCAACAAGATTTAGAAGCAAAAATGGGAGAAACAAACGAATGCGTGGCACCCGGATCAAACAAAACCCATGCATCCAGGTAACAAATAGAAAAAATACCTGCCACGACTGTATTAGATGCCTGAGCATCCTGCTGAGTAAGATGGAAAACTCTGGCCTGACCTCAACTTCCCTGCTGACTGGTAGAAGCCTAGCCAACACCTCTGGCACCTCCTCTAGTACCTCTACCACGACTTTGCTGTGGAACAAACTGAGTGGAACTCTGATGCTGGGCTGGAGGTAACTGAAATGGCACGGTTGCTGCACTAGCAATCGACTACTGTGGGAATCATGGAATCTGCTGCTGCTGATATCCGGAGTAAGGACATGATCTGGCAAAATGTCCTGTCTGCCCGCATCTGAAGCATGTCAATGGTTTCAGATAACACGGTCCCTGATGGACTCTACCACAAGTCTGGAAAACACTGGTAGCTGATCTAGAACTACGACCACTGCTGCTGCTCGAAAGCACCTGACCCAAATCTGAACGATCTACGCTGACCTCCATGGCCATGTCTACTGCTCTGATGCATTCATTGCTGCTGTCTCTGACTCTGCTGAGTCGAACCTCGCTGCTGACTACTCGATCCAACATGAAAACTCGAATATGGAGTAGCCTGCAATCCACTCGATTGAACTCCCAACTGGTAATAATCAGGCATCGCTCCCTGCCTAACTAGTCTCAGCTCAATCTCCTTAGCTAACTCAATCACAGACTCCAGAGTAAGGCCTGCTGTAGGCATACCAGCAAAAGCTGAACCCAAACCAGTAACGTATGTAGTGACCGCGAAATACTGATCTCGCATCAGATCCTTAGCATATCTACCCAGATGAAGAAACTCTTGGGTATACTCCTCTACAGATCGATCTCCACGAGAAATACTGGTCAGTCGAAGACGATAGCTCAAATGAAGAGGCTCTGGACAAAATCTCCTCATAAACCGCTCTCGAAATTGAGCCCACGTCATCGTCATCATGTAAGGCTGGATCATCTGAATGAACCAATCTAGAGCTGGTCCCTCGATAGACAACTCAACGATCATGATCCGCTGGTACTCGGTATGAGCAATCCGAGTCCTAGTCTCGATCGTATGCAGAAAATCTAACGGATCAAAAGTACCATCGAAAGCAATCCTACCAACTCGGGCATAGAACAAAGCTGCCTCAGGGTTAGACATACCCTGCTGATAGGCAGGTTGAACAGGCTGAACAACTAGAGGAACAGGAATATCAAACTCAGGCTCAACAGGCTCCTCGTCCTGTAACTCTCTCTGCCTACGGTGACCTGCCGCTCCTCGAGGTCTACCTCTGCCACGACCTCTACGTCTAACTGGCTGCTCAGGAGGTAAAACCTCATCCTGAAAAGACTCATCATCCTCGACCTCAACGACCGGTGGAGCGACACGCGCTCGCCTCCTTATTCTAAAAAGACAAACGAAAAGATTCAGACAAAACAGACAACGTAGGAATAATGCAGAAAACTATAGCAAGGAATACTTATCAAGACATACTCGAACCTAATACACTGCAGTAGTTCAACAGAAAACACAATTCAAAAACTAGGGCCACAACTCACATAACTAAGCCCTGACACAGAACTCTGCTCTAATACCAACTTTGTCATGACCCAAAACAGGGGCCATGACCGGCGCTAGGGAACGGGAATTCTTTCGAATCCGGAACCCGTAGCAAGCCTAAAAAAATAAAATAACACATGCAATAATAATAATAACAGTAATATATATGCAGCGGAAATAAAAATCATAAATATAATAATAACATTCTCATCACTGGATTTAAATCAAAACTCATCTCATATATATAAATCTCTTAATACAAATCCAGTTTCAATATAATACATCTCTTTAAATAAAATACATGAAATCCCACATTTTAATTCATAACTACTGCAGTGTCTAGATTATAAAAATAAGACTCAAGTAAATAGTTTACACAAAGAAGTCGGGGCGAAAGAAATCCGACGTATCGACCTGCTACTGAGGTCTGAAGATGTTGACTCTCCTGAAAAATTATCAACGGAGGGGAGTCAGACCTCATTGAGTGAATTACTATAATATATATACATACACACTAAGTGACAATGCATACAACCAACAGTATATATATAATATGTATATATACAGGCAAATACACACAGATGCAATAAAATCATTTTATATATATTTTATTGAAAATCATCTTTTATGAAGGATCACATAGAACCCTAAAATATCACAACCTCGAAAATAGTGTTAGACAACACTCTAGCCATACAGGCTCACTGAATCCAAATATATCCACTTAATCCATTTAGACAGTAGACTGGCCCCGAGACACTAAGTCAACCGAGCTCCAGCAGTCTAACTGCCAGTGTGATTGGCCTTGAGACACTTGGTCAACCGAGCTCCAGCAATCACACCCAAATCACATCTCACATATGTAACAATCATATCCAATCAATATCCATAAATGGTTAGTAATATGGCCTAAATACTATAGGCGTATCGGTACGTACTCGGTCCTAGTGCTGCCCACTAGGTAGCACATTCTATCAATATCCTTCATTAATAATATAAATCATTCATTCACAAAAATAAATGATGCATGAAGTTCAATAAAATAACAACATAAACCATATATATACTAGAAATATACCAAAAGTAAACCAGGTATATTTCGAGTATATATACGTCAAATAAATCCAATTAAATCATAAATTAAGCTCAAAATATATTTAAAAACATTTTAAATATATTTTATTAACAAAACATGTATACAATTTATTATATACCAAAAATAAACCAAAATAAACTAAATATAAACTTAAGAAATAATCAAATTATTTATGCATATTTAATCAGAATAAAACATGCATTTCTAAATCATGCATCCTAAGCATATATATATAGTATAGTAACTCACCTTAGTGCGCTCCACAAGATGGGTCCGACGGACCTGGTCCACTAGCCCTCGGTCTCGGCGCAACTAAACAAAAAATAACGATAGACATTAGAATAAACCTAACAGAAATCCTAGAATTCGATCTAGAGTATTAAATACGGAAACAAAATTAGGGTTCGACTAGACATCACGTTTTATGAGAATTCTACCAAAAATCCAGCAAAACCTCCCCTGTAAAATGGACATCTCTCTACTCAAAAGAGTAGAGCCGACCCTGCAAGGAAATACACTTTCAAAAACTACACAAAGCACAATCAAAATCCCACGGTCGGACTCCAAACTACAGTCTACCGATCGGGGTCCACAAACACAGAACAATTCTGATAATACCAAAAATATCCTTAAAACCTAAAAATACATTTTATACGTAGAAATTACATAATTAACCTTTAAACACTATAAAAACCGATAAAAACTCATTTTTTTAGAAAAACCGTATATTATATATATATATAATTGAAAATAATTCACAAAAAATAGTTTTAATTAGTTAAAAATATCAAATAATTTATAGAAATCATTTTTATACCTTAAATAACTATTAAAACCAATTAAATTACATTTTTAGCAAATTTTGTGTAAAATTACCAAAATACCCATATATATATAAATATACTAAAATTACTTCAAAAATTCACCAAAAATTATACAATTATCCAAAATTAATTTTCTCAACATATTTATCAATAATATTAATAATTAAACTCAATTAACCAATTAAATTCAATTAAAAACATAATTAACCCTAATTTCCCAAAATTACATAAACTTCAATAATTCAAAATAAATACATAGAAATTCATAAAAATTCCAAATAAATTCCTATAATTCATTTCAACACCTAATTTAACCATAAAACACAATTTCATAATTTAAATAATTAATTTCCAAAAATTAGAAAATAATATTAAATATTCAAAAATACCCAAAAATCCAAACAATCTCCAAAAATTCCATAAAAATTCATACATGTAGATTATGCTACTAGGATCAACATTTGTGAAGGGAGTTTTCATGAATCAATCAATTCGAAGCTCAAAAGAAATCAAAAACCGTAATGTAATCGAATTAGAAAATTCAAAACCTAAGCAATTCTAGACCATTTAAGCTCAAACCAAAGCTAGAATCACACTCACCGGAGCTCAAGGAGAAGAAAGAGACTGGCGGTGTCAAAAATGGTGGCCGGAATTGTCATGATCGACGGTGGCCATAGTTTCGGCTTCTCCGGCCAAAACCAACTTCCAGACGCCGGAAACGACTACCACAGGTGGCGAAAAAGGCTGGGGAAGGTGGTGGCACACCGGAAGGCACTCTCACGGCAAGGGAATGGCACGGTAGGCGTCCGGATGGCGAAGGGAAGCAAATCAGGGAAGATGGAGGCTCGGGGGCAAAATGGTAATTTTCCAAAGTTTTGGTTTTTTGATGTATTATATGTATATATATATATATAATTTATACTATATATTAAAATAATATTAAATTACACACATTAAATATACACCACACACATAAAATTTAATATTTTAATAATTTATACTAAATAAAAATAATTAAATAACAATAAAATAAATAAATAATTAATATAATATTAGGGTAATACTAAACCCTAATTACATAAATAATTATATGTATACACGGTGTTTAGTAATTTAAAAATACGTATGAGTTCATGCAAGTCCGAAAATATATTTAAAATAATTAATAATAAATTATTTACGCGAAAATTTCCTCGAAAATGCAAGTCCCGGGAAAATTTTACGTAAAGCACTGTAAATAAAACACAATAATTAAAATAGGTTTTAAATACATAACAACTCATAAAAATATCATATAATATACAGAAATTATTAACACTGCATATCCCGGTACAGTGTAAAAATGTTTAAAAACACGGGATATTACAACAAACTGGCAATGAGGTATTTTTATTCCTTCTGCTTCATTTTGCTAGATTAATTCAAATAATAGCTATAATGATTAATTTTTACAGTGTAAAAATTTACATGCATGATAACTAAATTAAATTTAAAAATCAACTGGGATATATAAGAAAAAATTCAAATTAAACATTGAAAAATAGTTGGGAGTCATCGAAATTATGTGCATGACCAATTGATTTTCTAGATTACCGACCAACAAATTAGACTTCCGATCGAATTTGTAGATTTTTGATCGAAAATCCATAATTTCGATTTTAAATTTTTTTTCATTTTTTTAATTTTATTTTACACATAAATAAACAAATAAATTAAATAGATAAAAGCAATGTAGATAATGATTTTTGGTTTCTGAATTTTATTCAGAAACCATTGAAATTCATGGGATGCTTCCATTTAGCACGAGAATTGTTCCATGGTTTGCCAGAGAATGTGACACAGATCATCTGGGCCTCGAGCTTCAAACGTTTTGTTACTGCTCTTCTGACTGCTCGAGGTAGATCAGATCATTATTCCTTATTTGCACTGATTGAGAGGTGGATGGACACCACTCACACCTTCCATACATCTGTAGGCGAGTTAACAATAACACCTATGAGTTTCTCTACTATTATTGGTATCACATTTGAAGGGACTCTTGTACCCTTTGACATTAGCTACTACATTCTTCAATAGCATAGACAAAGTTAGTATGTGTGAGATTTAATTGGGTTCGCTCCAGCGTGGAAGAACCATAAGAACATAGTTCTTTCCTCTTTAGTTAAGGGCTTTAGATGTCTACCCACTACTACTCCTCGCCAGATTGCTCAGAAGGCGAGATGTTTTCTCCTCATCCTATTAGGCATTACTCTTTTCTTTAAGATTGGTCACAAGGTGAGCATTGCTCTTCTAGGCCCCCTGCGTGATTTAGACTAGGTCATTGCTCTTGATTGGGGATCTGCAGCACTTGCTTATCTCTACTACATACTCGACACTATTTATAGAGGTGCAGTGACCATGTGCGACTTTTGGCATGCATTAGACATATGTTCATATTTGTATTTAATTTTGTATATTTCCTAATCCCTCTTCTGATTTTACTAACTCCTTTTCTTTCTCAGATATGGAGTATTGAGCTTGGGCTAGTTCAAGGTTTTAGTGCTGTTAGCCTGGACAAGAGCCTGCCTTTAATGCAGAGATGGGGTTCATCTCGCCTTGCCAGTATTAAGAACACACTTCAGATGTATAGTGACCATTTGAACACTTTAGAATGGAACCTGGTAAGAAAAATAATAAAATAATTAGTATTAGTTAGTGAAACTTAATTTAGCTAATGAAAATGAAAATATGTACATTGATCCTAGTTGGTTGGAAGGTGCTAATGATTTCCAGTGGTACGACTTCATAGCTGGTACAGCGAGGCTAGAGACACTGAGGATTCTACTTCCTGGGTATGGTTGCAATATGTGGTATCTTGGTGAGCGAGTATATCGCTAGTTTGCAGGACCTACTAGGTGACGTGTCCCTTTTAGTATTCCTGCTTCTATGCTATGGAGTTCTAATTTTGCTGGATCAGAGCTAAGGGAGGCACTGTAGGGGTATGATGCTTCGACTTTGCTTAAGCGATCCCGCCATTATCAACAGTATATCTAGAAGAACCTTTTAGAGTAAATTCCCATTAGTGATGTTGAGGTATCTCCTAATGATTTCAATTATCTTTTTTGAATTTTTGAATAACTTTTTTTTTTTAGTTTGAGATGGTTTGCTCTCCAGTTGTTGAAGTGGAGGTGGTAGAGACTAAGACTGTTTAGGAGACTGAGACTATTCTTGATCCTGAGACCAGCCTTGAGACTGAGAGGTTTGAGTCCAGGCCCAGTCCGCAGTATGTTGGGACTAACCATGATGGGGCCTTTGTTGGTGCTACACTTGGTTATGTCTCTCTTCCAGACAAGTCTATGTTTTACTGGGCTCCCGCTGTTCAGGCTCCAATTCAGCAGCAGATTCAGTTTGGTGATGCTCAGCTTCCTAGCTTTTGTCCACCAAATGCTTCTCATGTAAGTCTGTTTGACTTATTTCTTATATGGATCTGTACACTTGACATTAATGTTGGTAAAAATTTTATAAAATAGGTTCCCTGGACACAGGCAGAGTATCTATACGGACTTGCCTTGTCTCAAAGATTATTCATGATGCAGGTTACAGACAGTTGGCGGGTAAGCGCCTACAATGAGAAAATGCAAATGTATGCATGTTATACATGTAATGCTTATGATATGATGTTTTTTGTGTATGCAGAGCTATTCCTACGATCTAGAGTGGGAGAACGAGATGCTTCGTTGGTAGCTTGCAGACTTGGGCTTTGATCCGTATAGCGTTGGGACTTCATTTGCCAAACCTCCAAACACTTATCATCATGATGACCCTACCAGAGGATGGAGCCCATGGCTTGATACCAGAGCTCGAGATGAGCGATTTAGAGTTTCTGTATTCTTGACTTTCTGCTTGTTTGTATCTCATTATTCTTTATTCTACTGCTATTTTTTATTCTTGCGCTGTCTCAAACACTGTTAAATAGAATTGAAATAGTGTTTGAATCTTAATGGATTTTTTTTATAAATAACTAATTAAAAAAGATAGTTAATGAACATTATCCTTTTAATTAATTATCCATTTTTCTCAATCCTTTTCCAAGATGGATAATATTGGATAAATAAATAATTAAAAGAATGGATTATCTTCCTAATTATCTATTTATCCTAATCCTTCTTAGATTTTATCACTTTATCCACATCTTTCTTTGCTAGTAGAATCCTTTTCCCACATGAACTCATCTTCTTTCCTTATATAAGACCATACAAGGGGCATTCTCCTTCATTCTCTATACCCTCATCATGAGTCAAGCATCTCTCCAAACAATGAAGAAATTTCTTAGAAGTCTTAATGGTGATGACTGGAATAAGCTTTAGCTTAGCAGGCTTGCCCTAACTTTTACCTAAGCTGCCGTTTCGGGTTTTCAACTTGGCGAGCTTTTATTTTATTATTTTTATATCTTTTTTTTATATTTGGTTATAGGAAAAGCTGAGCTTGCTTAATGTACCCCTCAGTCCTTTGACTTATCAACCTCATCAGCTACAATCTCATCCTTTGAAAATGAAGGATAAACATTTTATGGACCAATGGGTTGACTGGTTAAAGAAGATTTTAGATGCTGAGATTACATGGGTCTGCCCTTGGTGGAGATTGAAGTTCATGAGTATTAAGCTATATAATCACTGTGTTCCTATTTTAGGGCTGCACTTTTCTACCTTTTTTACCCCTTTACACCTTTGCCGTCAGTATGGTCGCCCTCAATTTATTATTACTGTGATGGCTGACTTTGAAGGTTTTCCTCTAAGACAAGATTCTTTGGATAAGATTAGGAGCTTATGGCCTTGTAGAGCTCTTGAACAAAACATACACCCGGATGCTGATGTGACTACTAATGATGATTATAAAACTTAGGTTGTTATCCAAAAGACAGAACCACCAGAATTTACTAGGTATAAGAGGACTCAAGCTTTGTATGATGAGTCATAAAGGAAGAAACAAAGACATCACTAGAATGGTCTCATAGAGCTAGTGTTAGGCTTTCTTATGTTTTGTTTTCCCTTCAAGTACTTATGCTTTATAATAAAGGACATGCAAGGTTTAACAAAAATTTAATTTCAATTTCATTCATTAATTAGGGCCAAAATGAGTACATTTAATACATCACGTGACATAACTCCTGTTATCAGCTAGTCCTCATGGATTTTCTAATTGAATATTTTTTGCTCATATTTTATTTCCTTAATTTTTGCCTGACTAGCCCTTTATGGGTTTTCTAATCAACGGGACCATTCTCTTTTTATTTGTTTCCCTAACTTTTTCCTGTTAGCCCTTTGCGAGTTTTCTGAACAATAGGAATGTCCTAACTTTTGCCTGACTAGCCTTTTTAGGTTTTCTAGCCAGCGGATTTTATTTTCTTTATTCTACTTTTATTCATATTTTTTACAAGTAGTACTTCTTAAGGCGATCCAGATTAATAGGTTTCATGAACTCATTCCCTTCAAGATCTAATATCCTAGCGGCTCTTTTAGGTAAAACCGATTTGACCAAGTACGGTCCTTCCCAATTCGGTCTAAATTTACCTCTCAGATCAAACACCATGACTCTAGACTATTTCAGTCTCATATCTCTAGCTTTGATCTTCCCAGGCTTAACCTTCTTATTGAATGCCCTTGCTATCCTTCTCTGATATATTTGAGTGTGGAATAAAGCATTCATCCTTTTCTCATCTAGAGATACGAGATGATCATATCTCTTATGCGCCCATTCATTCTCAGTTATTTTAGCTTCCATGACTACTCTCAAGGACTTAATCTCAGTTTCTATGGGCAAAACTGCCTCACAACCATATACTAATGAGAATTGTGTTTGGCTTGTAGCATTTCTAGCTATAGTCCTATATCCCTATAAGGCAAAAGGAAGATATTTAGACCAATCCTTGTAAGTTTTGACCATCTTAGAAAGGATTTTCTTGACATTTTTATTAGCTGCTTCCACTGCTCCATTAGCTTGAGGGCGATAAGGTGAAGATTTATGGTGCTCAATCCTATACTTTTGTAACAATTCTGTTGCTTCTGCTTGAAATTGAACCCCATTATTTGTCACAAAATGATGTAGAACCCCATATCTGTAGATAAGGCTCTTCTCGATGAACTGTGCCATCTGTTTTGCTTTTAAAGTGTTGAAAGATTCTGCCTCTACCCACCTCAAGAAGTAATTGATTACCACCACTATGTATTTGTGCTTATTTGATGCTGTCAGTCTTATTTTTCCTATGATATCAATTCCCCATGCTACAAATGGCCAAGGGGATGATAAACTATTTAGCACTATTAGAGGCATATGACTAAGATTCCTATGGATCTGACACTAATGGCATTGTCTTGCTGTCCTGATACAATCCTTTTCCATAGTCATCCAACAATACCCTTGTCTGATTATCTTCTTAACTAGAATTATCCTGTTCATATGAGAACTACAAGCCACTGCATGAATCTCTTGCATCACCTCTTCAGCTTCATCCTTTTTGAGACACCTGAGTTGCATCCCATTTGGCATTCTTTTATACAATACTCCATCATGACTTGCATAGTTATGTGCAAGAACACGAAGAGCATATCTTTCCTTTGAGGTTGCTTCATCTGGATAAATTCAATCTTCGATGAATCTCTAGACATCATAAAACCAAGGCTTTTCTTCAGGCCCCATTTGAACATTCATAATCTGCTCACCCCTATAACATGGTGCTCTAGACTTCATAATCACTAAAGGTTTCATGGCCAACCTAGTTACATTATCCCACATTGAAGAGAGTGTTGCCGGTGCATTTGCCATCTGATTATAGTCTCTAGATAAATGGATAAAGAGACATTTGGTGAAATTCTTCATTAAGGCTTTTAAATAGCAGATATAAGGCTTTAAATTTTCCTCTTTTACTTCCCATTCTTCATTAGCCTGATTGATGACTAACATTGAATCCCCATAAACCAACAAATCTTTCACTCCAGCTACCATAACTTCCTTAACTCCATAAATACATGCTTCATACTCAAACATGTTGTTTGTGACCTTGAAATCCAGTTTCTTTGTCATTGGTATAGTTTCTCCTTCTGGTGTAACAAGAATCACTCCCAATCCAGCTCCTTTGTTGTTTACAGCTCCATCGAAATAAAGTTTCCACTCCCTGTGCTTTACAACTGCTAATTTCTCATATGGAAACTCCAAATTCCATTGCTTTTCACCTTCGATCACATTCTGAGCGAAGAATTTTGTTACTGCTCTTCCCTTGGTTACCTTTGTAGTAATGTACTCTATATCAAATTCAATTAAGAGTACCAACCATCGAGACATTTTTCTAGTTAGAGCCGATGCTTGAAATAAATACCTTAGAGGGTCTATTCTTAAAATAGCTTGAGCCCTATAAGATTTAAAATAATGCCTCAATTTCCTCATAGCCCAAATCATAATCAGACATGTCTATTCTACTAAATCATATTTTTCCTTGTACAGTAAAAAATTCTTGCTCAAGTAGTACACTGCGTGCTCTATTCCATCTGACCCTTATTGTGCTAACATTGCCCCCATTGCATCCTCTTTTAAAGCCAAGTACAAAACCAATGGCTTACCCTGTCTAGGTGGTTTCAAAATAAGTGGATTGATCAAAAGTTTTCTGACAATCATCATTCCACTTAACCGGTTGATCTTTCCTTAAGAGCTTAAAGATAGGATCATAAATATTAGTGAGTTTTGCAATAAAGCTACTAATATATTGCAATCTGCTAAGGAATCCTCTTACTTCTTTCTTCGTCTTTAGTGTTGGCATTTCTTGGATGGCTTTCGCTTTATCCGAATCCACTTTAATTCCTTGACTGCTGACTATATGCCCTAACAGCTTCTTTGAAGTAACCTTAAAAATGCACTTCTTTAGGTTGAGTGTCAGGTTGTACCTCAATTCTGGCTAAGAACTTGTTTAAGGCTTCAAAGTGTCCACCTCTTTTCTTTAATTTAACGATCATGTCATCCACATACACTTCAACCTCCTTATGCATCATATCATGGAAAAGTGTAGTAGCGGCTCTTTGATAAGTTACACCTGCATTCTTCAATCCATAAGGCATCACTGTAAGATCCTGAGATTTTAAATAATTTTAAACTGCATTGGGATATGCATTGTTAATAATTTTGATAAATATATTTGATTATTTAATTATTAAAGTTATTTTTAACTATTTTAAATTTCTTTCGTAAAATTTTCTCGAGAATTTTATTTTTGGGAAAATTAAAACCTAAACAAATATTTATTATTTATGTTAGTCTATTTTACGTAATTGCATGATTTTAATTATCATATTAACATACATAAATATACATGCATATATATACATATTTAGCACTTTAGGGTTTATTTTTAATTATGTATGTATATATATAGTTTTATTTAATTAATATGTGTTATATATATATATATATATATATATATATATATATATATATATATATATATATATATATATATATATATATATATATATATATATATATATATATATATATATATATATATATATATATATATATATATATATATATATATATATATATATATATATGTACGTAATTGCATGATTTTAATTATCATATTAACATACATAAATATATATGCATATATATACATATTTAGCATTTTAGGGTTTATTTTTAATTATGTATGTATATATATAGTTTTATTTAATTAATATGTATATATATATATATATATATATATATATATATATATATATATATATATATATATATGTAAAGTTAAGAAAAATTACAAAGTGTGCTATCGTCTTCTCCCTAGCTCCCGACGCCCCCTCCTCCCGTTTCTCGCCGCTACAACTCCTTCCCTCACCGTCAGTGTGCCTTCCGGCGTGCCACCACCCTCTCCAGCTTGCTCCACCACCTGTTGCTCCCATTTCCGATGAGTTTTGATCATTTTTAAGCTGAGAAACCAAAACTCAAGCCTAAATCCGTTCACTTTGATTCCGACCACAAATTGGACACCGCCGGACTCTATCTCTTCCTTGAGCTCCGGTGAGTGCATTTCTAAGCTTGGTTTCACTTGATTTGGTTTAGATTTTCTTTGGTGATCAATTTTCTATTTCAACCATTTTGAGTTCTTTAATTTTTTGAACTTTGATTGTAATGATTCAAGTTTACTTCTATCACAAAGATTGTTCCTAATAGCTCAATCTACATTATGTAATTTTTGAAGAATTTTTGGAATTTATTTTGATTTTTATGAATTTTTTATTATTGTATTAATATTTTCTAATTTTTGTAAATTAATTAAATAAATTGTGAAATTGAGATTTATGGTGTTTGTAGGGGTTAAAATGAATTTTAGAATTTAATTTGTAATTTTAGTGGTTTTCATATAATTATTATGAATTTATTTAGTTTAGGTGAGTTTTAGAAAATTAGGTTAAATAAGTGTTTTGTTAAAATTAATGGGTTAATTGAGTATAATTATTTATTTTATTGAATTATATGTTGAGAAATTAATTTTTGAGTAATTGTATAATTTTTAGTGAATATTTAAATAATTATAGTATATTATGTGAATTTATATATAATTAGGGGTATTTTGGTAATTTAGTAATAAATTGGTTGAAAATTAAATTAAATTGGTTTTAATAATTATTTGAGGTATAAAAATGATTTTTACAAAATATTTACTATTTTCAACTAATTAAAACTATTTTTGAAAATTATTTTCAAAATATATATAATATACTATTTTTGGTAAATAAATGAGTTTTTATTGATTTTTAATATGTTTTTAGGCTAATTATGTAATTTGGATTTATAAAATGAATTTTGGTTAATATTTATGAATTTATCGAGAATTATGGATTTTTAATAATATTTATTTAAAATTAGGGTTTTATTGTAATTATCGGTAAAATAATTATTTTTAGCATTTAAATCCCTAATTTGCTATATTTTGATTTATAAAGGGTATTTTCAGTATTTTGGGATTTAAATGTGTTCTGTGTTTATTTCGTGAATTGTGAACCTCGGTCGGTAGAATTCTAGTTTGGGAGTCCAATTGAGGAGTTGTGTGACTGTATACTCGAAGTGTGTTTTCTTACAAGATTGGCTCTACTTTCTGAGTAGAGAGATGTCCATTTTATAGGGGAGATTCTGCTGAATTTTCGATAGAATTCTCATAAAACATGACATCCGGTCAAATCCCTATTCCTAATTTATGCCCGGTGTTTTAGATTGAGTCTCTAGGAATTTCGTTAGATTTATTCTAACTTCATGTTGTCATTTATTTGTTTAGTTGCGCCGTGATCGAGGTCTAGTGGACCAGGCCCGTCGGACCTGTCTCAAGGAGCACACAACTATGAGTTGTTATTTTATATATACGTGTTTTAGGATTACATGTTTTAGAAATGTATGTTTACATTTTATGAAATATGCATAAATGATTTAATAATTACTTAGGTATATTTTAGATATATTTTTGGTATATTTTAAATTAAATGCATGTTTTATTATTGAATTATACTTAAAATGTTTTTAAGTATATGTATAGTTTATTTCTAGTTTATTTTATAATTAAATTGAATTTATTTGACATATATATACTTGAAATATACTTGGTTTATTTTTGGTATATTTCTAGTATATATATGGTTTATATTATTATTTTAATTAAGGTCATGCATCATTTATTTCATGAATGTATGGATTTATTTTAAATGAAGGATATCAATAGAACGTGCTACCTAGTGGGCAGTACTAGGACCGAGTACGTACCGGTACGATGATAGAATTTACGTTAAGTTACTAGCCTATTATGGATATTGATTGGATTGATTAGATTGATGTGTGATGTGATTTGAGAGTGTGATTGTTGGAGCTCGGTTGACCAAGTGTCTCGGGGTCAATCACATTGATAGTCAAACTACTAGAGCTCGATTGTCTTATTGTCTCGGGGCCAGTCTACTGTCCAAATGGAACAAGTGAATTTATTAGAATAAGTGTGTCTGTATGGCTAGAGTGTTTTCTAACACGGTTTGAGGTTGCAATCATTTAGGGTTCTATTTAATCCTTCATAAACGGTTATTATTTTTCGTATTATGTAAAATGATTGTTGCTGCATCCGTGTGTATTTGCCTGTATATATATTTATTATATATACTATTAAATGTGTGCATTTGTCACTTAGTTATGCATGTATATATATTATAACAATTCACTCAGTGAGGTTTGACTCCCCTCTGTTGATTATTTTTCAGGAGAGCCTTCGTCCTCAGACCTCAGTAGCATACCCTTACACCAGATTTCTTTTGCCCTAGCTTTATTATGTAAACTGCTTACTTGATTTTATTTTGTATTCTAGACACTGCAGTAGTTGTTTCAGTAAGTAGTATGTTTTATATATGTATGAGATTTATATTTTAAAGGATTGAAATGAGAATTTGTATTGAAAGATTATATATATATACATGAAATAAGCTTACATTATTAAATCATCTGATGAGTTACATATAAGATTTTAATTTTCATTGCAAGATATTTTATTTATATTATTATTATTGCATTCTTTTATTTTATTTTAAAGACTTGCTATGGGTTCCGAATTCAAAAGAATTCCCGTTCCCTAGCACCGATCATGGCCTCCTATTTTGGGTTATGACAAAGTTGGTATCAGAGCGTAGTTCTGTGTCAGGGCCTTAGTTGTGTGAATTGTGGCCCTAGTTTACAGTGTTGTGTTTTCTTTGAAACTACTGCATTGAATTAGGTTCGAGTATGTCTTGATAAGTATTCCTTGATTTAGTTTTTTATGTTATCCTTCATTGTTTATTTTGTCTGAATCTTTTGTTTGTCTTTTCAGAATGAGGAGGCGAGCATGTGTTGCTCCACCGACCGTTGAGGCCGAGGATGATGAGTCCTTCCAAGATGAGGTTTTACCTTCTGAGCCATCAGTTAGGCGTAGAGTTCATGGTAGAGGTAGACCTCGAGGAGCGACAGGTCGCCATAGACATAGAGAGATACAGGATGATGAGCCTGTTTGAGCCTGAGTACGAGGATGTTCTGTACCTCCAGTAGTTCCACCTGTTCAGCCTGCCTATCAGCAGGGTATGTCTGACCCTGAGGTAGCTCTATTTTATGCAAGGGTTAGCAAGATTGCTTTTGATGGACTTCTAATCCTCTAGATTTTTCTGGATGCGATCGAGATGAGGAAGTCGGACTGCTCACACTGAGTACCAACGAATTATGATAGTAGAGCTTTCTGTGAGGGACCAGCCCTGGACTAGTTTATTTCAAATGATCTAGCTATATACGATGACGATGACCTGGGCTCAGTTTAGAGAGTGATTCATGAGGAGATTCTACCCATAGTCACTTCGCATGAGTTATCGTCTTTGTTTGACCAGTATTTCTCATGGTGATAGATCTGTTGAGGAGTACACTCGAGAGTTCCTCCGACTTGGTAGATATGCAGAGGATCTGATGCAAGACTAGTATTTTACAGTTACTACATATGTCACCAGATTGGGTTCTGCATTTGCTAGTATGCCTACAACGGGCCTTACTCTGGAGTTAGTGATTGAGTTGGCCAAGGAGATTGAGCTGAGGCTAGTTAGGCAGGGAGCTATGCCTGATTATTACTAGTTGGGTGTATAGTTAAGTGGATTCCAGACTACTCTATACTCGAGTTTCTAGATTGGATTCGAGTAGTCTTCAGTAGAGAGGTCTAGCTCAGCAAAGTTAGAAACAAGCAGCAGCGGGTACATTGGAGTAATAGACATGGCCGTGGAGGTCAGCATAGACCATTCAGACTTGGTCAGGTGCTTTGAGTAGCAACAGTGCATGTAGTTATGGGTCAGCTGCTAGTGTTTACTAGACCTGCAGCAAAGTCCATTAGGGACCATGTTATATGACACCACTGACATGTTTCAAATGCTGGCAAACGGGACATTATGTTAGATCATGTCCTTATTCCGAGTAATCAGCAGTCATAGATTCCACAATTTCCTCAGTAGTCAATTGCTAGTGCTGCACCCGTTCCTTTTTAGTTGCCTCTAGCTCAGCATCAAAGTTCTATTTAGCTTGTTCCTCAATAGGGTCATGGTAGAGGTACCAGAGGAGGTTCCTGAGGTGTTGGCCAGGCTTTTTACCAGCCGGGTAGGGAGGTCGAGGACAAGCCAGAGTCTTTCATCTCACTCAACAGGATGCTCAGGCATCCAATGGCAGTCGTGGCAAGTATTATTTCTGTATGTTACCTAGATGCATGGGTTTTGTTTGATCTGGGTGCCATGCATTTGTTCGTTTCTCTTATTTTTGCCTTCAAGTCTTGTTAGCAAGCTTTAATGATGGCTTTTCCTTTGTCTATCGCCACTCCTCTAAGTGATTCTTTGGACACCAATCTTGTTTTTTTTGGTTGTCTAGTTCTTGTCGAAGGTAGAGAAATTATCTGCTTATTTGATTCTATTGAAAGTGATGGCGTTTGATGTTATTCTGGGTATAGATTGGTTATCTCAGCACTATGCTGTGGTGGATTGTCGAGTAAAGAGGTGACTTTCAGAATTCCTGGTGAAGAAGAATTTAAGTTTGTGGGTGATAGGAGTTCAGTACCTCAGAATCTCATTTTATGCTATTACGGCTAGGAAGTTGTTGAGGAAGGTTGTAAGGGATATTTGGCATTGGTTAGGGATACTTTAGTGGAGAAGTTATCACTCACAGATGTTCCTGTTGCCTGTAAGTTTCATTATGTTTTTCCTGAGGAGTTGCCAAGTTTACCACCTCATAGAGAGATTGAGTTCTGTATAGATGTGGTTCTAGGTACTACCCCTATATCTATGCCACCCTATAGAATGGCTCTTGTAGAGTTAAAAGAGTTGAAGGAGCAGTAGCAAGAGTTGTTGGATAACGGTTTCATTAGACCTAGTGGTTCTCCTTGGGGTGCACCAGGTCCTGTTTGTAAAGAAGAAGGATAGTACCCTGAGACTATGCATTAACTACAGAGAGCTTAACAAGGTGACAATAAAGAACAAGTATTCTCTCCTAAGGATAGATGACTTATTTGATCAGCTCAAGGTGCACAGTTCTTTTCCAAGATTGATATGAGGTCGGGTTATCATCAGTTGCGGATCAGTGAAAGCCATGTCATGACCCAAAACAGGGGCCATGACCAGCGCTAAGGAACAGGAATTCTTTCGAATCCGGAACCCGTAGCAAGCCTAAAAAATAAAATAAAATAAACATGCAATAGTAATAACAATATATAATGCAACGGAAATAAAAATCATAAATATCACAATAACAATCTACCACGGGATTTTAAATTAAATACTCATCTCATATATATAAATCTTTATACAAATCCAGTTCAAATATAATACAACATCTCTTTAAATATTTAATGACTACTGCAGTGTCTAGATAATATAAACCGAAAAGACTCAGAGAAGCAGTTTACATAAAGAAGCCGGGGCAGAAGAAATCCGGCGTACAGGCCTGCTACTGAGGTCTGAAGATGATGACTCTCCTGAAAAATAGTCCAACGGAGGGGAGTCAGACCTCACCGAGTGAATTACTATAATATATATACATGCACACTAAATGATAATGCATACAATCAACAGTATATATCTAAAATTATATATACAGGCAATTACACACAGATGCAATAAAATCATTTTATATATATTCATTGAAAATCATCGTTTATGAAGGATCAAATAGAACCCTATAATATCGCAACCCGAAAACAGTGTTAGACAACACTCTAGCCATACAGGCTCACTTATTCCAAATATGTCCACTTAATCCATTTAGACAGTAGACTGGTGTCACGACCCAAAACAGGGGCCATGACCGGTGCTAGGGGAACGGGAATTCTTTCGAATCCGGAACCCGTAGCAAGCTTAAAAATAAAACAAACATGCAATAATAATAATAACAATATCAAATGCAGTGGAAATAAAAATCATAAATATAATAATAACATTTTCAATCACTGGATTTAAATCAAATCTCATCTCATCACATATATATAAAATCTTTCAGTACAAATCCAGTTTCAAATATAATACAATACAACATCTCTTTAAATATTTAATGACTACTGCAGTGTCCTAGATAAAATAAATCCAAGACTCAGAGAAGCAGTTACACAAAGAAGCCGGGGGCAGAATAAATCCGACGTATCGACCTGCTACTAAGGTCTGAAGATGTTGACTCTCCTGAAAAATAGTCAACGGAGGGGAGTCAGACCTCACTGAGTGAATTACTATAATATATATACTTACAGGACTAAATGATAATGCATACAGTCAACAGTATATATATATCTAATATATATACAGGAAAATACACACAGATGCAATAAAATCATTTTATATATATTTTATCTGAAAATCATCTTTTATGAAGGATCACATAGAACCCTAGAATCTCGTAACCTCGAAAACAATGTTAGACAACACTCTAGCCACACAGGCTCACTTAATCCAAAGATATCCACTTATTCCATTTAGACAGTAGACTGGCCCCGAGACACTAAGTCAACCGAGCTCCAGCAGTCTGACTGCCAGTGTGATTGGCCCCGAGACACTTGGTCAAACCGAGCTCCAGCAATCACACCTCCAAACCATATCTCACACATCAATAATCACATTCAATCAATATCCACAATAAGTTAGTATTATAGCCTAAATACTATAGGCGTATCGGTACGTACTCGGTCCTAGTGTGCCCACTAGGTAGCACGTTCTATAGATATCCTTCATCATTAATAATATAAACATTCATTCACAAAAATAAATGATGCATGAAGTTCAATAAAATATCAACATTAAACCATATATATACTAGAAATATACCAAAAGTAAACCAGGTATATTCGAGCATATATACGTCAAATAAATCCAATCAAATTATAAATTAAGCTAGAAATATATTAAAAACATTTTAAATATATTTATTAACAAAACATGTATACAAATTAATATATACCAAAAATAAACCAAAATAAACTAAATATAAACTTAAGAAATAATCAAATTATTTATGCATATTTAATCAACATAAAACATGCATTTCTAAATCATGCATCCTAAGCATATATATATAGTATAGTAACTCACCCTAGTGCGCTCCACGAGACGGGTCCGACGGGCCTAGTCCACTAGCCATCGGTCTCGACGCAACTAAACAAATAAATAACAACAGACATTAGATAAACCTAACAAAAAATCCTAGAATTCGATCTAGAGTATTTAATCACAGAACAGAATTAGGGTTTCGACTGGACATCACGTTTTTACGAGAATTCTACCAAAAATCCGACAGAACCTCCCCTGTAAAACGGACATCTCTCTGCTCAAAAGAGTAGAGCCGACCCTGCAAGGAAATACACTTCAAAAAACAAACACCACATCTCATTCACAACCCCTCGGTCGGACTCCAGACTACAATCTACCGACCGGGGTCCACAAACACAGAACAATTCTGATAATACCAAAAATACCCTTATATCACAGAAATTCATTTTATAAATAGAAATTACATAATTAACCTTTGAACACTATAAAATCCCGATAAAAACTCATTTTATTTGTAAAACCGTATATTATATATATAATTGAAAATAATTCACGAAAAATAGGCTTTAATTAGTTAAAAATACCAAATAATTTGTAGAAATCATTTGTATACCTTAAATAACTATTAAAACCAATTAAATTACATTTTTAGCCAATTTAGGGTAAAATTACCAAAATACCCCTATATATATAAATATACTATAATTACTTCAAAAATTCACCAAAAATTTATACAATTATCCAAAATTAATTTTCTCAACATATTTATCAATAATATTAATAATTAAACTCAATTACCCAATTAAATTCAATTAAAAACACAATTAACCCTAATTTCCCAAATTACATAAACTTCAATAATTCAAATAACTACTTAGAAATTCATAAAAATTCCAAATAAATTCCTATAATTCATTTCACACCTAATTTAACCATAAAACATAATTTTCATAATTTAAATAATTAATTTCCGAAAATTAGAAAATAATATTAAAATATTCAAAAATACCCAAAAATCCAAACAATCTCCAAAACTTCCAAAAAAATTCAAACATGTAGATTAAGCTACTAGGAACAACATTTGTGAAGGGAGTTTTCATGAATCAATCAATTCGAAGCTCAAAAAAATCGAAAACCCTAATGTGACCGAAATTGAAAATTCGAAACCTAAGCAATTCTAGACCATTTAAGCTCAAACCAAAGCTAGAATCACCACTCATCGGAGCTCAAGGAGAAGAATGAGATTGGCGGTGTCAAAAATGGTGATCTGAATCGACGTGATCGACTGGTGGCCAAAGTTTCAGCTTCTCCGGCCGAAATCGACCTCCAGACACCAGGAAACGGCTACCACAGGCGGTGGAAGAGGCTGGGGAAGGTTGGTGCACACCGGACAGCACACCAATGGCAAGGGAACTGCACGGCAGGCGTCCAGACGGCGAAGGGAAGCAATCGGGGAAGAAGGAGGCTCAGGGGCAAAATGGTAATTTTCCAAAGTTTTGGTTTTTTGATGTATTATATGTATATATATCCTTTATACTATATCTTAAAATAATATTAAATTAAACACATAAATATACACCACACACATAAAATTTAATATTTTAATAATTTATACTAAATAAAAATAATTAAATAATAATAAAATAAATAAATAATAATATAATATTAGGGTAATACTAAACCCTAATTAAATAAATAATATATGTATACACGGTGGTTTAATATTTTAAAAATATGTATGAGTTCATGCAAGTCGAAAATATATTTAAAATAATTAATAATAAAATAATTTACATGAAAATTTCCTTGAAAATGCAAGTCCCAGGAAAATTTTACGTAAAGCACTATAAATAAGACACAGTAATTAAAAGAGATTTTAAATACATATCAACTCGTGAAAAATATCGTATATATATTCAAAAATTATTAACACTGGTATATCCCGATACAGTGTAAAAATATTTAAAAAAAACACGGGATATTATAGTCTTCCCCCTTACAAGAATTCGTCCCGAATTCCAGAAAAATAGGATCAAGAAGGAAAGAGATACGGGTAAGAAGCTCGCATCTCAGCTTCAGTCTCCCACGTATGCTCCTCAACTCTGTCGCTACGCCACAGAACCTATAACCAACGAAATTTGCTTCGATCGCAACTGTCGAACTTGAAATCAACGATCGCCATAGGTTCTTCCATAAACGTCATATCTTCACTCACTTCCACACTGTCAGGTTGCAACACGTGTGAAGGGTCTAAGATATACTTCCTCAACATCGAGATATGAAATACTGGATGCACTTGTGACATACTCGGAGGCAAATCCAACCGATATGCAACAGTGCCAACTCTCTCCAAAATCTCAAACGGCCCAATATATCTCGGTGCTAACTTACCCTTCCTACCAAATCTCATCACACCCTTCATTGGAGATACCTTCAGAAAACGAAATCTCCGACCTGAAACTCCACATCTCTACTCCTAGGATCCGCATAACTCTTCTGTCTGCTAACTACGGTCTCTAATCTGCACTTAATCACGGTGACTTTCTCTGTAGCATCCTAAACCATCTCAGGGTCCAGTCAAAGCTTCTCACCAATCTCGTCCCAACTCAGAGGGGATCTACACTTCCTTCCATACAACGCCTCATACGGTGCCATACCAATACTGGCTATGGTAGCTGTTATTATATGCAAACTCAACGAGTGACAAATGATCATCCCAGCTACCTCCCAAATCCAAGACACACATCCTCAACATATCTTCCAGTGTCTGGATTATCCTCTCAGACTGACCATCTGTCTGAGGATGAAAAGCAGTACTGAAATCCAACCTAGTGCCCATCGCTTCCTGCAACTTCTGCCAAAAATGAGAAGAAAAACACTGAACCTCTATCTGACACAATGGACACAGGTACTCCATGAAGACACACAATATGCTTCAGCATACAACTTCGCCAATCTAGCAACTGAATATGTGGCTTTCACAGGCAAGAAATGTGCAGACTTCGTCAACCTATCTATGATCACCCAGATAGAATCGTATCCATCCTTAGACGAGGTAAACCGACCACAAAATCATAGCTATCCTTTCCCACTTCCACTCGGGAATAGGAAGAGGCTGAAGCTTCCCAGAAGGCTTCTGATGTTCGGCTTTCACTTGCTGACATGTCAAGCACTTAGCAACATAATCAGCGATATCTTTCTTTCATCCGTCCCACCAGTATAGATCTCTGATACTATGGTACGTCTTAGTAACACCTGGATGAACACTATAGGCTGTAGAATGTGCTTCCTCTAAAATCTCCTCTCTCAAATCATCCATGTAAGGAACACACAATCTACCACTGATCCACAACACACCATCATCATCGAGTGTGAAATCAGTGAACTTCCCTACTCTGACATTCTCTGTAAGCTCTTCTAGAATAGGATCTCGGCTCTGAGCTGCTTTAATCCTATCCCTCAGTACAGATCGTACTTTAAACTGAGCTAGCAGTCCACTTGATCTACTAATCTTCATCATCAGACCCTTGATCCACAACAAATGCACTCTTGGATCAATGGTCTCCTCTCAACACCGATGTGATCAAGACTGCCTAAGGACTTCCTACTCAAGGCATCTGCTACCACATTAGCTTTACCCGATGATATAAGATCTCGCAATCATAATCCTTCAACAATTCCAACCATCTCCTCTGCCATCAAATTCAGATCTCACTGCTGGAAAATGTACTTAAGGCTCTTGTGATCAGTAAATATCTCACAAGTCACCCCGTACAGATAATGTCTCCAAATCTTCAAGCAAAGATCATTGCAGCCATCTCAAGGTCATGTGTGGGATAATTCTGCTCATGCTTCTTCAATTGTCTCGAAGCATAGGCTATCACCCTTCCATTCTGCATCAACACACCAACCAAGACCAATTCTAGAGGCATCACAGTAAACTGTGAACTTATCCACACTATTAGGCCAACTAATACTGGCGTTGTGGTCAACTTCTCCTTCAACAACTGAAAACTATTCTCACAAGCTTCTGACCATTTGAATCTAACATTCTTCTGAGTCAAGCGAGTCATAGGGGATGCTATTCTGGAAAAATCCTGCACAAACTGCCTATAATACCCGGCTCAAACCCAAAAAACTCCGAATCTCTGTAACAGAAGTAGGTCTAGGCCACTCAGATAATGCCTCAATCTTCTATGGATCAACCTGAATACCTGCTTTAGACACCACGTGTCCAAGAAAAGAAACACTCTCCATCCCAGAAATCACACTTAGAGAATTTAGCATAAAGTTAATGATCTCTCAGTGTCTGTAGTACAATCCTCAAGTGATATACATGCTCTTCCATACTCCTAGAATATATCAGTATATCATCAATGAAGACTACCACAAACTGATCCATATACGGTCTGAATACCCTATTCATCAAGGTCCATAAAAGCTGCTGGTGCATTAGTCAAACCAAAAGACATCACCAGAAACTCATAATGACCATATCGAGTGCGGAACGTTGTCTTAGGAATATCAGATTCACTAATCCGCAACTGATGATAACCCGACTCAGGTCAACCTTAGAAAAGAACTGTTACACCCTGTAACTGATCAAACAAATCATCTATCCTCGGGAGAGGATACTTGTTCTTCACTGTCACCTTATTCAGCTCTCTGTAGTCAATGCACAGTCTCAGGGTACCATCCTTCTTCTTCATAAACAGGACTGGTGCACCCTAAGGAGAAACACTAGGTCTAATGAAACCTTATCCAACAACTCTTGCAACTGCTCATTCAACTCTTTCAACTCTACAGGAGCCATACGATAGGGGTGGCATAGATATAGGAGTAGTACCTGGGACCACATCTATACAGAACTCAATCTCTCTATGAGGTGGTAAACCTGGCAACTCCTCAGGAAAAACATCAGGAAACTCACAAGCAACAGGAACATCTGTGAGTGACAACTTCTCCACTGACGTATCCCTAACTAATGCCAAATATCCCTGACAACCCTTCCTCAACAACTTCTCCTAGCCGTAATAGCAGAAATAAGATTATGAGGTGCTGAACTCCTATCACCCACAAACTTAAATTCTTCTTCGTCAGGAATTCTGAAAGTCACCTCTTTATTCCTGCAATCTACCACGGCATAGTGCTGAAATAACCAATCCATTCCCAAAATAACATCAAACCTCCATCACATCCAACAAAATCAAATCAGGCGGGTAATTCTCTAAACCAGAAAGAACAATGTCGGTGTCCAAGGAATCGCTCAGAGGAGTGGCAACAGACAAAAGAAAAGCCATCCTCGAAGCTTGCCAACAACATTTATAAGTAAAAATAGGAAAAACAAACGAATGCGTGGCACCCGGATCAAACAAAACCCATCCATCCAGGTAACAAACAGAAATAATACCTGCCATGACTGCATTAGATGCCTGAGCATCCTGCTGAGTGAGATGAAAAAATCTGGCCTGACCTCGACCTCCCTGCTGACTGGTAGAAGCCTGGCCAACACCTCTGGCACCTCCTCTAGTACCTCTACCATGACTCTGCTGTGCAACAAACTGAGTGGAACTCTGATGCTGGGCTGGTGGTAATTGAAATGGCACGGTTGCTGCACTAGCAATCGACTGCTATGGGAATCGCGGAATCTGCGACTGCTAATACCCAGAGTAAGGACACGATCTGGCAAAATGTCTTGTCTGCCCGCATCTGAAGCATGTCAGCGGTGTCAGATAACACGGTCCCTGATGGACTCTATCACAAGTCTGGCAAACACTGGCCACTGATCCAGAACTACGACCACTGCTGCTGCTCAAAGCACTTGATCTAAATCTAAATGATCTACGCTGACCTCCATGGCCATGTCTACTGCTCCGATGCACTCACTGTTGCTGTCTCTGACTCTGCTGAGTCGGACCTCTCTGCTGACTACTCGAACCAACATGAAAACTTGAATATGGAGTAGCCTGCAATCCACTCGACTGAACTCCTAGCTGGTAGTAATCAGGCATCGCTCCCTGCCTAACTAGTCTCAGCTCAATCTCATTAGCCAAATCAATCACAGACTCCAGAGTAAGGCCTGCTGTAGGCATACTAGTAAAAGCTAAACCCAAACCAGTAACATATGTAGTAATCGTGAAATACTGATCGCGCATCAGATCCTCAGCATATCTACCCAGACGAAGAAACTCTCGGGTATACTCCTCTACAGATCGATCTCCACGAGAAATACTGGTCAAACGAAGACGATAGCTCAAATGAAGAGGCTCTGGACAAAATCTCCTCAAAAATCGCTCTCAGAACTGAGCCCACGTCATCATCATCATGTAAGGCTGAATCATCTGAATAAACCAATTTAGAGCTAGTCCCTCGACAGATAACTCAACGATCATGATCCGCTGGTACTCAGTATGAGCAGTCCGAGTCCTAGTCGTGATCACATGTAGAAAATCTAACGGATCGAAAGTACCATCAAAAGCTATCCTGCCAACTCGGGCATAGAACAAAGCTACCTCAGGGTCAGACATACCCTGCTGATAGGCAGGCTGAACAGGCTGAACAACTGGAGGAACAGGAACATCAAATTCAGGCTCAACAGGCTCCTCATCCTGTAACTCTCTTTGCCTACGACGACCTGCCGCTCCTCGAGGTCTACCTCTGCCATGACCTCTACGTCTAACTGGCTGCTCATGAGGTAAAATCTCATCCTGAAAAGACTCATCATCCTCGGCCTCAATGACCGGTGGAGCGACACGCGCTCGTCTCCTCATACTAAAAAGACAAACGAAAAGATTCAGACAAAACAGACAATGGAGGGATAACGCTGAAAACTACAGCAAGGAATACTTATCAAGACATACTTGAACCTATTACACTGCAGTAGTTCAACAGAAAACACAACTCTGAAAACTAGGGCCACAACTCACACAACTAAGCCCTGACACAGAACTCCGCTCTAATACCAACTTTGTCATGACCTAAAACAGGGGCCATGACCGGCGCTAGGGAAAGGGAATTCTTTCGAATCCGGAACCCGTAGCAAGCCTAAAAATAAAACAAACATGCAATAATAATAATAACAATATCAAATGCAGCGGAAATAAAAATCATAAATATAATAATAACATTTTCATCACTGGATTTAAATCAAATCTCATCTCATCATATATATATAAAATCTTTCAGTACAAATCTAGTTTCAAATATAATACAATACAACATCTCTTTAAATATTTAATGACTACTGCAGTGTCTAGATAAAATAAATCCAAGACTCAGAGAAGCAGTTTACACAAAGAAGCCAGGGCGGAAGAAATCTGACGTATCGACCTGCTACTGAGGTCTGAAGATGTTGACTCTCCTGAAAAATAGTCAACGGAGGGGAGTCAGACCTCACTGAGTGAATTACTATAATATATATACATACACACTAAATGATAATGCATACAGTCAACAGTATATATATATCTAATATATATACAGGCAAATACACACAGATGCAATAAAATTATTTTATATATATTTTATCTGAAAATCATCTTTTATAAAGGATCACATAGAACCCTAGAATCTCGTAACCTCGAAAACAGTGTTAGACAACACTCTAGCCACACAGGCTCACTTAATCCAAAGATATCCACTTAATCTATTTAGACAGTAGACTGGCCCCGAGACACTAAGTCAACCGAGCTCCAGCAGTCTGACTGCCAGTGTGATTGGCCCCGAGACACTTGGTCAACCGAGCTCCAGCAATCATACCTCCAAACCATATCTCACACATCAATAATCACATTCAATCAATATCCACCAATAAGTTAGTATTATAGCCTAAATACTATAGGCATACCGGTACGTACTCGGTCCTAGTGCTGCCCACTAGGTAGCACGTTCTATAGATATCCTTCATCATTAATAATATAAAACATTCATTCATAAAAATAAATGATGCATGAAGTTCAATAAAATATCAACATAAACCATATATATACTAGAAATATACCAAAAGTAAACCAGGTATATTTCGAGCATATATACGTCAAATAAATCCAATCAAATTATAAATTAAGCTAGAAATATATTTAAAAACATTTTAAATATATTTTATTAACAAAACATGTATACAATTTATTATATACCAAAAATAAACCAAAATAAACTAAATATAAACTTAAGAAATAATCAAATTATTTATGCATATTTAATCAACATAAAACATGCATTTCTAAATCGTGCATCCTAAGCATATATATATAGTATAGTAACTCACCCTAATGCGCTCCACGAGATGGGTCCGATGGGCCTGGTCCACTAGCCCTCGGTCTCGGTGCAACTAAACAAATAAATAACGATAGACATTAGAATAAACCTAACATAAATCCTAGAATTCGATTTAGAGTATTTAATCACAGAAACAGAATTAGGGTTCAACTGGACATCATGTTTTATGAGAATTCTACCGAAAATCCAGCAGAACCTCCCCTGTAAAACGGACATCTCTCTACTTAAAAGAGTAGAGCCGACCCTGCAAGGAAATACACTTCGAAAAACAAACACCACATCTCATTCACAACCCCTCGGTCGGACTCCAGACTACAATCTACCGACCGGGGTCCACAAACACAGAATAATTCTGATAATACCAAAAATACCATTATATCACATAAATTCATTTTATAAATAGAAATTACATAATTAACCTTTAAACACTATAAAATCCGATAAAAACTCATTTTATTTGTAAAACCGTATATTATATATATAATTGAAAATAATTCACGAAAAATAGTTTTAATTAGTTAAAAATACCAAATAATTTGTAGAAATCATTTTTATACCTTAAATAACTATTAAAACCAATTAAATTACATTTTTAGCCAATTTAGGGTAAAATTACCAAAATACCCCTATATATATAAATATACTATAGTTACTTCAAAAATTCACCAAAAATTATACAATTATCCAAAATTAATTTTCTCAACATATTTATCAATAATATTAATAATTAAACTCAATTACCCAATTAAATTCAATTAAAAACACAATTAACCCTAATTTCCCAAATTACATAAACTTCAATAATTCAAAATAAATACTTAGAAATTCATAAAAATTCCAAATAAATTCCTATAATTCATTTCAACACCTAATTTAACCATAAAACACAATTTCATAGTTCAAATAATTAATTTCCGAAAATTAGAAAATAATATTAAAATATTCAAAAATACCCAAAAATCCAAAAAATCTCCAAAAATTCCAAAAAAATTCACACGTGTATATTAAGCTACTAGGAACAACATTTTTAAAGGGAGTTTTCATGAATAAATCAATTCAAAGCTCAAAGAAATCAAAAACCCTAAAGTGACCGAAATTGAAAATTCGAAACCTAAGCAATTCTAGACCATTTAAGCTCAAACCAAAGCTAGAATCATACTCACCGGAGCTCAAGGAGAAGAAAGAGACTGGCGGTGTCAAAAATGGTGTCCGGAATCGACGTGATCGATGGTGGCCAAAGTTTCGGCTTTTCCGGCCAAAATCGACCTCCAGATGCCGGAAACGGCTACCACAGGTGGCGGAAGAGGCTGGGGAAGGTGGTGGCACACCAGACGGCACACCAACGGCAAGAGAACGGCATGGCAGGCATCCGGACGGCGAAGGGAAGCAAATCGGGGAAGAAGGAGGCTCGGGGGCAAAATGGTAATTTTTCAAAGTTTTGGTTTTTTGATGTATTATATGTATATATATATATACTTTATACTATATATTAAAATAATATTAAATTACACACATTAAATATACACCACACACATAAAATTTAATATTTTAATAATTTATACTAAATAAAAATAATTAAATAACAATAAAACAAATAAATAATTAATATAATATTAGGGTAATACTAAACCTTAATTAAATAAATAATTATATGTATACACGGTGTTTAATATTTTAAAAATATGTATGAGTTCATGCAAGTCCGAAAATATATTTAAAATAATTAATAATAAAATATTTACGTGAAAATTTCCCCAAAAATGCAAGTCCCGGGAAAATTTTACGTAAAGCACTGTAAATAAGACACAGTAATTAAAATAGATTTTAAATATATATCAACTCGTGAAAATATCGTAATATATATTCAAAAATTATTAACATTGTATATCCCGGTACAATGTAAAAATATTTAAAAAAAAAACACGGGATATTACAACTAGCCCCGAGACATTAAGTCAACCGAGCTCCAGCAGTCTGACTACCAGTGTGACTGGCCCCGAGACACTTGGTCAACCGAGCTCGAGCAATCACACCCAAATCACATCACACATCAAATAATCAGATTCAATCAATATCCTCAAGCAGGTTAGTAATATAGCCTAAATGCTATAAGCACACCGGTACGTACTCGATCCTAGTGCTGCCCACTAGGTAGCACGTTCTATTGATATCCTTCATTAATAAATATAAAACATTCATTCACAAATAAATGATGCATGAATTTAAATAAAATAACAATATAAACCACATATATATACTGGAAATATACCAAAAATAAATCAGGTATATTTCGAGTATATATACGTCAAACAAATCCAATTAAATTATAAATTAAGTTAGAAATATATTTAAAAACATTTTAACTATAATTTATTAATAAAACATGCATATAATTTAATATATATCGAAAATAAACCAAAAATAAACTAAAGATATACTTAAATACTAATCACATTATTTATGCATATCTAATCAAAATAAAACGTATATTCTAAAATCATGCATCCTAAAGCACATATATATAAAATAGCAACTCACACTTAGTGCGCTCCACGAGATGGATCCGACGGGCATGGTCTACTAGGCCTCGGTCTCGGCGCAACTAAATAAACAATAACGACAAAAATTAGAATAACCCTAACAGAAATCCTAGAAACTCGATCTAGAATATTAAACACAGAAACATAATTAGGGTTCGACTAAACATCACGTTTTACGAGAATTCTACCGAAAATTCGGCAGAACCTCCCCTGTAAAATGGACATCTCTCTACTCAAAGAGTAGAGCCGACCCTGCAAAGAAATACACTTTGAAAAATAGGCTCAACCACACATCCACAACCCCTCGGTCGGACTCCAAACTACAGTCTATCGACCGGGGTCCACAAACATAAAATAATTTTAGAAATACCAAAAATACCCTTATAACATAGAAATACATTTTATACGTATAAATTACATAATTAACCTTAAAACACAGTAAAAACCGATAAAAACTCATTTTATTAGTAAAATCGTATATTATATATATAATTGAAAATAATTCACGAAAAATAGTTTTAATTAGTTAAAAATACCAAATAATTTGTAGAAATCATTTTTATACCTTAAATAACTATTAAACCAATTAAATTACATTTTTAGTCAATTTCGTATAAAATTACCAAAATACCCATATATATATAAATATACTAAAATTCATTCAAAAATTCACCAAAAATAGTATAATTATCCAAAATTAATTTTCTCAATATATTTATCAATAATATCAATAATTAAACTCAATTTACCAATTAATTTTAATTAAAAACATAATTAACCCTATTTTCCAAAAATTCCATAAACTTAAATAATTCAAAATAAATACTTAGAAATTCATAAAAATTCCAAATAAATTCCTATAATTCATTTTAACACCCATAATTATCATAAAACACAATTTCATAATTTATTTAATTAATTTCCGAAAATTAGAAAATAATATTAAAATATTCAAAAATACCCAAAAATCAAAATAATCTCCAAAAATTCTACAAAAATTCATACATGTAGATTAAGCTACTAGGATCAAAATTTCTGAGGGGATTTTTCATGAATCAATCAATTCGAAGCTCAAAAAAATCAAAAACTCTAATATGGCCGAAATTGATAATTCGAAACCTAAGCAAATCAAGACCATTTAAGCTCAAACCAAAGCTAGAATCACACTCACCGGAGCTCAAGGAGAAGAAAGAGACCAGCGGTGTCGAAAACGGTGGCCAAAATGTTGGTGAACGGCGAGGAGGGAAGTTTCGGCCAAAATGGGGAAAATGGGAGCTAGCCGGCGCCGGGGAAGAAGCTAGGGGCGACGGAGCCGCTGGCTGGGGAAGGCGGAGCTGCTGGTGACACACCGACGATAGGTGGTCGGAAGTTGCAGCGGGAGGGGAGAAGGATCGGGCTCGGGAAGGAAGAAGAAGAAGAAGAAAAGAAAAGAAAAGGAAAGGAAAAGAAAAGAAAAGAAAAAAGAAAGAAAAAGAAAGAAAAAGAAAAAAGAAAAAATAAATAAAAAATAATTTTAATAAAATATTTGGGAAAAATCACACACCACACACTTAATATTTACAATTTAATAATAAATAAAATAATTAAATAACAATAAAATTAATAAACAAATAATAAAATATTAGGGTAATAAATTAAACCCTAATTAAATAAATATATACACACATAGGCTTTATTTAGTAATTTAAAAATACGTATGAGTTCATGCAAGTCCGAAAATATATTTAAAATAATTAATAATAAATTATTTACGTGAAAATTTCCCCGAAAATGCAAGTCCCGGGAAAATTTTACGTAAAGGACTTTAAATAATACATAATAATTAAAATAGGTTTTAAATACACATCAACTCGTAAAAATATCATAGTATATATACAAAAATTATTAACACCGTATATCCCGATACAGTGTAAAAATATTTTAAAATAAATACGGGATATTACAGTCTTGCCCCCTTACAAGAATTCGTCCCCGAATTCCAGAAAGAAAAGATTACAGGATTAGGAAGGAAAGAGATACGGGTAAGAAGCTCGCATCTCAGCTTCAGTCTTCCACGTATGCTCCTCAACTCTGTTGCTATGCCACAGAACCTTGACCATCGGAATCTGCTTCGAATGCAACTGTCGAACTTGATAATCTACGATCGCCACAGGTTCTTCCACAAACGTTAAATCTTCACTCAATTCTACACTGACGGGCTACAACACGTGTGAAGGGTTTGAGATATACTTCCTCAGCATTGAGATATGAAATACTGGATGCACCTGTGACATACTCGGAGGCAAATCCAACCGATATGCTACAGTGCCAACTCTCTCCAGAATCTCAAACGGTCCGATATATCTCGGTGCTAACTTACCCTTCCTACCAAATCTCATCACACCCTTCAACGGAGATACCTTCAGAAAAATGAAATCTCCAACCTAAAACTCCACATCTCTATGCCTAAGATCCGCATAACTCTTCTGTTTGTTAACTGCGGTCTATAATCTGCGCTTAATCATGATGACTTTCTCTGCAGCATCCTGAACCATCTCAGGTCCAGTCAAAGCTCTCTCACCAATCTCATCCCAACTCAAAGGGGATCTACACTTCCTTCCGTATAACGCCTCATACGGTGCCATACCAATACTGGTATGGTAGCTGTTATTATATGCAAACTCTACGAGTGGCAAATGATCATCCCAGCTACCTCCCAAATCCAGGACACACATCCTCAACATATCTTCCAGTGTCTGGATCGTCCTCTCAGACTGACCATCTATCTGAGGATGAAAAGCAGTACTGAAATCCAACCTAGTGCCCATCGTTTCCTGCAACTTCTGCCAAAAATGAGAAGTAAACACCGAACCTCTATCTGATACAATGGACACAGGTACTCCATGAAGGCACACAATATGCTTCACATACAACTTCGCCAATCTAGCTACAGAATAAGTGGCTTTCACAGGTAAGAAATGTGCAGACTTCGTCAACCTATCTACAATTACCCAGATGGAATCGTATCCATCCTTCGAACGAGGTAAACCGACCACAAAATCCATAGCTATCCTTTCCCACTTCCACTTGGGAATAGGAAGAGGCTGAAGCTTCCCAGAAGGCTTCTGATGTTCGGCTTTCACTTGCTGACACGTCAAACATTTAGCAACATAATCAGCGACATCCTTCTTCAATCCATCCCACCAGTATAAATCTCTAATACTGTGGTACATCTTAGTAACACCTGGATGTACGCTGTAGGCTGTAGAATGTGCTTCCTCTAGGATCTCTTCTCTCAAATCATCCACATCAGGAACACACAATCTACTACTGATCCATAATATACCATCATCATCAAGTGTGAAATCAGTGAACTTCCCTGCTCTGACATTCTCTGAAAGCTCTTCTAGAATAGGATCTCGGCTCTGAGCTGCTTTAATCCTATCCCTCAGTACAGATCGCACTTTAAACTGAGCTAGCAGTCCACCTGATCTACTGATCTTCATCATCAGACCTTGATCCACCAACAGATGCAACTCTTGGATCAATGGTCTCCTCTCAACACTAATGTGAGCAAGACTGCCTGAGGACTTTCTACTCAAGGCATCTGCTACCACATTAGCTTTACCCGGATGATATAAAATCTCGCAATCATAGTCCTTCAACAGTTCCAACCATCTCCTCTACCTCAGATTCAGATCTCGCTGCTGGAAAATGTACTTAAGGCTCTTGTGATCAGTAAATATCTCACAAGTCACCCCGTACAGATAATGTCTCCAAATCTTCAGAGCAAAGATCACTGCAGCCATTTCAAGGTCATGTGTAGGATAGTTCTGCTCATGCTTCTTCAACTGCCTTGAAGCATAGGCTATCACCCTTCCATTCTGCATCAACACACAACCAAGGCCAATTCTAGAGGCATCACAATAGACTGTGAACTTATCCACACTATTAGGCAAAGCTAACACTGGCGCTGTGGTCAATTTCTCCTTCAATAACTGAAAACTATTCTCACAAGCTTCTGACCACTCGAACCTAACATTCTTCTGAGTTAAGCGAGTCATAGGGGCTGCTATTCTGGAAAAATCCTGCACAAACTGCCTATAATACCCGGCCAAACCCAGAAAACTTTGAATCTCCGTAACAGAAGTAGGTGTAGGCCACTCAGGCACTGCCTCAATCTTCTGTGGATCAACCTGGATACCTTCTTTAGACACCACGTGTCTAAGAAAAGAAACACTCTCCATCCAGAAATCACACTTCGAGAATTTAGCATAAAGCTGATGATCTCTCAGTGTCTGTAGTACAATCCTCAAGTGATATACATGCTCTTCCATACTCCTCGAATAAACCAGTATATCATCAATGAAGACTACCACAAACTGATCCACATACGGTCTGAATACCCTGTTCATCAAGTCCATAAAATCTGCTGGTGCATTAGTCAAACCAAAAGACATCACCAGAAACTCATAATGACCATATCTAGTGCGGAATGCTGTCTTAGGAATATCAGCTTCACTGATCCGCAGCTGATGATAACCCGACCTCAAGTCAACCTTAGAAAAGAACTGTGCACCATGTAGCTGATCAAACAAGTCATTTATCCTCGGGAGAGGATACTTGTTTGTCACTGTCACCTTATTCAGCTCTCTGTAGTCAATACATAGTCTCAGGGTACCATCCTTCTTCTTCACAAACAGAATTGGTGCACCCCAAGGGGAAACACTAGGTCTGATGAAACCTTTATCCAGTAACTCTTGCAACTGCTCCTTCAACTCTTTCAACTCTGCAAGAGCCATTCTATAAGGTGGCATAGATATAGGAGTAGTACCTGGAACCACATCAATATAGAACTCAATCTCTCTATGAGGTGGTAAACCTGGCAACTCCTCGGGAAAAACATCAGGAAACTGACAAGCAATAGGAACATCTGTGAGTGACAACTTCTCCACTGAAGTATCCCTGACCAATGCCAAATATCCCTGACATCCTTTCCTCAATAACTTCCTAGCCGTAATAGTAGAAATAAGATTCTGAGGTGCTGAACTCCTATCACCTACAAACTTAAAATCTTCTTCACCAGGAATTCTGAAGTCACCTCTTTATTCCTGCAATCTACCATGGCATAGTGCTGAGATAACCAATCCATTCCTAGAATAACATTAAACTCCATCACATCCAACAGAATCAAATCAGCGGGTAATTCTCTATCTCCCACGAGAATTGGACAACCAGAAAGAACAATATCGGTGTCCAAGGAATTGCTCAGAGGAGTGGCAACGGATAAAGGAAAAGCCATCCTCGAAGCTTGCCAATAAGATTTAGAAGCAAAAACGGGAGAAACAAATGAATGTGTGGCACCCGGATCAAACAAAACCCAAGCATCCAGGTAACAAACAGAAACAATACCTGCCATGACTGCATTAGATGCCTGAGCATCCTACTGAGTAAGATGAAAAACTCTGGCCTGACCTCATCCTCCTTGCTGACTGGTAGAAGCCTGGCCAACATCTCTGGCACCTCCTCTAGTACCTCTACCATAACTCTGCTGTGGAACAAGCTGAGTGGAACTCTAATGCTGAGTTATTGGTAACTGAAATGGCATGGGTGCAGCACTAGCAATCGACTACTATGGAAATCGCGGAATCTGCGGTTGCTAATACCCGGAATAATGACACGATCTAGCAAAATGTCCTGTCTGCCCGCATCTGAAGCATGTCAGTGGTGTCAGATAACACGGTCCCTGATGGACTCTACCGTAAGTCTGGCAAATGCTGGCAACTGATCCAGAACTACGACCACTGCTGCTGCTCGAAGCACCTGACCCAAATCTGAACGATCTACGCTGACCTCCACGGCCATGTCTACTGCTCCGATGCACTCCCTGCTGCTGTCTCTGACTCTGCTGAGTCTGACCTCGCTGCTGACTACTCGATCCAACATGAAAACTCGAATACGGAGTGGCCTGCAATCCACTCGACTGAACTCCCAACTGGTAATAATCAGGCATCGCTCCTTGCCTAACTAGCCTTAGCTCAATCTCCTTAGCTAACTCAATCACAGACTCTAGAGTAAGGCCTGCTGTAGGCATACCAGCAAAAGCTGAACCCAAACCAGTAACGTAGGTAGTGATCGCAAAATACTGATCTCGCATCAGATCCTCTACATATCTACCCAAACGAAGAAACTCTCGGGTGTACTCCTCTACTGATCGATCACCGCGAGAAATACTGGTCAGTCAAAGACGATAGCTCAAACGAAGCGGCTCTGGACTGAATCTCCTCATAAATCGCTCTCAAAACTGAGCCCAGGTCATCGTTATCATGTAAGGCTGGATCATCTGAATAAACCAGTCTAGGGCTAGTCCCTCAACAGATAACTCAACGATCATGATCCGTTGGTACTCGGTATGAGCAGTCCGAGTCCTCGTCTCAATCGCGTGCAGAAAGTCTAACAGGTCAAAAGTCCCATCAAAAGCAATCCTGCCAACTCGAGCATAGAATAAAGCTGCCTCAGGGTTAGACATACCCTGCTGATAGGCAGGCTGAACAGGCTGATCGACTGCAGGCACAGGAACATCAAACTCAGGCTCTACAGGCTCCTCGTCCTGTAACTCTCTCTGCCTATGGCGACCTGCCGCTCCTCGAGGTCTACCTCTGCCACGACCTTTACGTCTAACCAGCTGCTCAGGAGGTAAAACCTTGTCCTGAAAGGACTCATCATCCTCGGCCTCAACGACCGATGGAGCGACACGCGCTCGCCTCCTCATTCTGAAAAGACGAACGGAAAGATTCAGACAAATAGACAATGGAGGAATAACGCAGAAAACTAAGCAAGGAATACTTATCAAGACATACTTGAACCTAATTCACTGCAGTAGTTCAACAGAAAACACAACTCTGAAAACTAGGGCCACAACTAAGCCCTGACACAGAACTCCGCTCTGATACCAACTTTGTCACGATCCAAAACAGGGGCCATGACCGATGCTAGGGAATGGGAATTCTTTCGAATCCGGAACCCGTAGGAAGCCTAAAAAATAAAATAAAATAAACATGCAATAGTAATAACAATATATAATGCAGTGGAAATAAAAATCATAAATATCACAATAACAATCCACCACGGGATTTAAATTAAATACTCATCTCATATATATAAATCTTTATACAAATCCAGTTCAAATATAATACAACATCTCTTTAAATATTTAATGACTACTGCAGTGTCTAGACAATATAAACCCAAGACTCAGAGAAGTAGTTTACATAAAGAAGCCGGGGCGAAAGAAATTCGGCGTACAGGCCTGCTACTGAGGTCTGAAGATGATGACTCTCATGAAAAATAGTCAACGGAGGGGAGTCAGACCTCACCGAGTGAATTACTATAATATATATACATGCACACTAAATGATAATGCATACAATTAACAGTATATATCTAATATGTATATATACCGGCAATTACACACAGATGCAATAAAATCATTTTATATATATTCATTGAAAATCATTGTTTATGAAGGATCAAATAGAACCCTATAATATCGTAACCTCGAAAACAGTGTTAGACAACACTCTAGCCATACAGGCTCACTTATTCCAAATATGTCCACTGAATCCATTTAGACAGTAGACTGGCCCCGAGACACTAAGTCAACCGAGCTCCAGCAGTCTGACTGCCAGTGTGATTGGCCCCGAGACACTTGGTCAACCGAGCTCGAGCAATCACACCCAAATCACATCACACATCAAATAATCAGATTCAATCAATATCCTCAAGCAGGTTAGTAATATAGCCTAAATGCTATAAGCGCACCGGTACGTACTCGACCCTAGTGCTGCCCACTAGGTAGCACGTTCTATTGATATCCTTCATTAATAAATATAAAACATTCATTCATAAATAAATGATGCATGAATTTAAATAAAATAACAATATAAACCATATATATATACTGGAAATATATCAAAAATAAACCAGGTATATTTCGAGTATATATATGTCAAAAAAATCCAATTAAATTATAAATTAAGCTAGAAATATATTTAAAAACATTTTAAATATAATTTATTAATAAAACATGCATATAATTTAATATATACCGAAAATAAACCAAAAATAAACTAAAGATATACTTAAATACTAATCACATTATTTATGCATATCTAATCAAAATAAAATGTATATTCTAAAATCATGCATCCTAAAGCACATGTATATAAAATAGCAACTCACACTTAGTGCGCTCCACGAGATGGATCCGACGGGCATGGTCCACTAGGCCTCGGTCTCGGCGCAACTAAATAAACAATAACGACAAAAATTAGAATGACCCTAACAGAAATCCTAGAAACTCGATCTAGAATATTAAACACAGAAATAGAATTAGGGTTCGACTAGACATCACGTTTTACGAGAATTCTATCAAAAATTCGGCAAAACCTCCCTTGTAAAATGGACATCTCTCTACTCAAAGAGTAGAGCCGACCCTGCAAAGAAATACACTTCAAAAAACAGGCTCAACCACACATCCACAACCCCTCGGTCGAACTCCAAACTACAGTCTACCGACCGGGGTCCATAAACACAGAATAATTTCAGAAATACCAAAAATACCCTTATAACATAGAAATACATTTTATACGTAGAAATTACATAATTAACCTTAAAACACAGTAAAAACTCATTTTATTAGTAAAATCGTATATTATATATATAATTGAAAATAATTCACGAAAAATAGTTTTAATTAGTTAAAAATACCAAATAATTTGTAGAAATCATTTTTATACCTTAAATAACTATTAAACCAATTAAATTACATTTTTAGTCAATTTTGTGTAAAGTTACCAAAATACCCCTATATATATAAATATACTAAAATTCATTCAAAAATTCACCAAAAATAGTATAATTATCCAAAATTAATTTTCTCAATATATTTATCAATAATATCAATAATTAAACTCAATTTACCAATTAATTTTAATTAAAAACATAATTAACCCTATTTTCCAAAAATCCCATAAACTTAAATAATTCAAAATAAATACTTAGAAATTCATAAAAATTCCAAATAAATTCCTATAATTCATTTTAACACCCATAATTATCATAAAACACAATTTCATAATTTATTTAATTAATTTCCGAAAATTAGAAAATAATATTAAAATATTCAAAAATACCCAAAAATCAAAATAATCTCCAAAAATTCTACAAAAATTCATACATGTAGATTAAGCTACTAGGATCAAAATTTCTGAGGGGATTTTTCATGAATCAATCAATTCGAAGCTCAAAAAAATCAAAAACTCTAATATGGCCGAAATTGATAATTCGAAACCTAAGCAAATCAAGACCATTTAAGCTCAAACCAAAGCTAGAATCACACTCACCGGAGCTCAAGGAGAAGAAAGAGATCAGCGGTGTCAAAAACGGTGGTCAAAAAGTTGGTGAACGGCGAGGAGGGAAGTTTCGGCCAAAATGGGGAAAATGGGAGCTAGCCGGCGTCGGGGAAGAAGCTAGGGGCGGCGGAGCTGCTGGCTGGGGAAGGCGGAGCTGCTGGCGACACACCGACGGTAGGTGGTCGAAAGTTGCAGCGGGAGGGGAGAAGGATCGGGCTCGGGAAGGAAGAAGAAGAAGAAGAAAAGAAAAGAAAAGGAAAGGAAAAGAAAAGAAAAAGAAAAAAGAAAGAAAAAGAAAAAAGAAAAAAGAAAAAATAAATAAAAAATAATTTTAATAAAATATTTGGGAAAAATCACACACCACACACTTAATATTTACAATTTAATAATAAATAAAATAATTAAATAACAATAAAATTAATAAACAAATAATAAAATATTAGGGTAATAAATTAAACCCTAATTAAATAAATATATACACACATAGGCTTTATTTAGTAATTTAAAAATACATATGAGTTCATGCAAGTCCGTAAATATATTTAAAATAATTAATAATAAATTATTTACGTGAAAATTTCCCCGAAAATGCAAGTCCCGGGAAAATTTTACGTAAAGGACTTTAAATAATACATAATAATTAAAATAGGTTTTAAATACACATCAACTCGTAAAAATATCATAGTATATATACAAAAATTATTAACACCGTATATCCCGGTACAATGTAAAAATATTAAAAAAAATACGGGATATTACAGTTTTCCCCCCTTACAAGAATTCGTCCCCGAATTCCAGAAAGAAAAGATTACAGGATTAGGAAGGAAAGAGATACGGGTAAGAAGCTCGCATCTCAGCTTCAGTCTCCCACGTATGCTCCTCAACTCTGTTGTTATGCCACAGAACCTTGACCATCGGAATCTGCTTTGAACGCAACTGTCGAACTTGATAATCTACGATCGCCACAAGTTCTTCCACAAACGTCAAATCTTCACTCAATTCTACACTGTCGGGCTACAACACGTGTGAAGGGTTTGAGATATACTTCCTCAGCATCTAGATATGAAATACTGGATGCACCTGTGACATACTCGGAGGCAAATCCAACCGATATGCTACAGTGCTAACTCTCTCCAGAATCTCAAACGGTCCGATATATCTCGGTGCTAACTTACCCTTCCTACCAAATCTCATCACACCCTTCAACGGAGATACCTTCAGAAAAATGAAATCTCCAACCTGAAACTCCACATCTCTATGCCTAAGATCCGCATAACTCTTCTGTTTATTAACTGCGGTCTACGCTTAATCACGGTGACTTTCTCTGCAGCATCCTGAACCATCTCAGGTCCAGTCAAAGCTCCCTCACCAATCTCATCCCAACTCAAAGGGGATCTACACTTCCTTCCATATAACGCCTCATACGGTGCCATACCAATACTGCTATGGTAGCTGTTATTATATGCAAACTCTACGAGTGGCAAATGATCATCCCAGCTACCTCCCAAATCCGGGACACACATCCTCAACATATCTTCCAGTGTCTGGATCGTCCTCTCAGACTGACCATCTATCTGAGGATGAAAAGCAGTACTGAAATCCAACCTAGTGCCCATCCTTTCCTACAACTTCTGCCAAAAATGAGAAGTAAACACCGAACCTCTATCTGATACAATGGACACAGGTACTCCATGAAGGCACACAATATGCTTCACATACAACTTCGCCAATCTAGCTACAGAATAAGTGGCTTTCACAGGTAAGAAATGTGCAGACTTCGTCAACCTATCTACAATTACCCAGATGGAATCGTATCCATCCTTCGAACGAGGTAAACCGACCACAAAATCCATAGCTATCCTTTCCCACTTCCACTTGGGAATAGGAAGAGGTTGAAGCTTCCCAGAAGGCTTCTGATGTTCGGCTTTCACTTGCTGACACGTCAAACATTTAGCAACATAATCAGCGACGTCCTTCTTCAATCCATCCCACCAGTATAAATCTCTAATACTGTGGTACATCTTAGTAACACCTGGATGTACGCTGTAGGCTGTAGAATGTGCTTCCTCTAGGATCTCTTCTCTCAAATCATCCACATCAGGAACACACAATCTACCACTGATCCAAAACATACCATCATCATCAAGTGTGAAATCAGTGAACTTCCCTGCTCTGACATTCTCTGCAAGCTCTTCTATAATAGGATCTCGGCTCTGAGCTGCTTTAATCCTATCCCTCAGTACAGATCGCACTTTAAACTGAGCTAGCAGTCCACCTGATCTACTGATCTTCATCATCAGACCTTGATCCACCAACAGATGCAACTCTTGGATCAATGGTCTCCTCTCAACACTGATGTGAGCAAGCCTGCCTGAGGACTTTCTACTCAAGGCATCTGCTACCACATTAGCTTTACCCGGATGATATAAAATCTCGCAATCATAGTCCTTCAACAGTTCCAACCATCTCCTCTACCTCAGATTCAGATCTCGCTGCTGGAAAATGTACTTAGGGCTCTTGTGATCAGTAAATATCTCACAAGTCACCCCGTACAGATAATGTCTCCAAATCTTCAGAGCAAATATCACTGCAGCCATTTCAAGGTCATGTGTAGGATAGTTCTGCTCATGCTTCTTTAACTGCCTTGAAGCATAGGCTATCACCCTTCCATTTTGCATCAACACATAACCAAGGCCAATTCTAGAGGCATCACAATAGACTGTGAACTTATCCACACTATTAGGCAAAGCTAACACTGGCACTGTGGTCAATTTCTCCTTCAATAACTGAAAACTATTCTCACAAGCTTCTGACCACTCGAACCTAACATTCTTCTGAGTTAAGCGAGTCATAGGGGCTACTATTCTAGAAAAATCCTGCACAAACTGCCTATAATACCCGGCTAAACCCAGAAAACTTTGAATCTCCGTAACAGAAGTAGGTCTAGGCCACTCAGGCACTGCCTCAATCTTCTGTGGATCAACCTGGATACCTTCTTTAGACACCACGTGTCTAAGAAAAGAAACACTCTCCATCCAGAAATCACACTTCGAGAATTTAGCATAAAGCTGATGATCTCTCAGTGTCTGTAGTACAATCCTCAAGTGATATACATGCTCTTCCATACTCCTCGAATAAACCAGTATATCATCAATGAAGACTACCACAAACTGATCCACATACGGTCTGAATACCCTGTTCATCAGGTCCATAAAAGTTGTTGGTGCATTAGTCAAACCAAAAGACATCACCAGAAACTCATAATGACCATATCTAGTGCGGAATGCTGTCTTAGGAATATCAGCTTCACTGATCCGCAACTGATGATAACCCGACCTCAAGTCAACCTTAGAAAAGAACTGTGCACCCTGTAGCTGATCAAACAAGTCATTTATCCTCGGGAGAGGATACTTGTTCTTCACTATCACCTTATTCAGCTCTCTGTAGTCAATGCATAGTCTCAGGGTACCATCCTTCTTCTTCACAAACAGGACTGGTGCACCCCAAGGGGAAACACTAAGTCTGATGAAACCTTTATCCAATAACTCTTGCAACTACTCCTTCAACTCTTTCAACTCTGCAGGAGCCATTCTATAAGGTGGCATAGATATAGGAGTAGTACCTGGAACCATATCAATACAAAACTCAATCTCTCTATGAGGTGGTAAACCTGGCAACTCCTCGGGAAAAACATCAGGAAACTCATAAGCAACAGGAACATCTGTGAGTGACAACTTCTCCACTGAAGTATCCCTGACCAATGCCAAATATCCCTGACATCCTTTCCTCAATAACTTCCTAGCCGTAATAGCAGAAATAAGATTCTGAGGTGCTGAACTCCTATCACCTACAAACTTAAAATCTTCTTCACCAGGAATTCTGAAGTCACCTCTTTATTCCTGCAATCTACCATGGCATAGTGCTGAGATAACCAATCCATTCCCAGAATAACATCAAACTCCATCACATCCAACAGAATCAAATCAGCGGGTAATTCTCTATCTCCCACGAGAACTGGACAACCAGAAAGAACAATATCGGTGTCCAAGGAATCGCTCAGAGGAGTGGCAACGGACAAAGGAAAAGCCATCCTCAAAGCTTGCCAATAAGATTTAGAAGCAAAAATGGGAGAAACAAACGAATGCGTGGCACCCGGATCAAACAAAACCCAAGCATCCAGGTAACAAACAGAAACAATACCTGCCATGACTGCATTAGATGCCTGAGCATCCTACTGAGTAAGATGAAAAACTCTGGCCTGACCTCGACCTCCTTGCTGACTGGTAGTAGCCTGGCCAACATCTCTGGCACCCCCTCTAGTACCTCTACCACAACTCTGCTGTGGAACAAGCTGAGTGGAACTCTAATGCTGAGCTGGTGGTAACTAAAATGGCACGGGTGCAGCACTAGCAATCGACTACTGTGGGAATCGCGGAATCTGCGACTGTTGATACCCGGAATAAGGACATGATCTAGCAAAATGTCCTGTATGCCCGTATCTGAAGCATGTCAGTGGTGTCAGATAACACGGTCCCTGATGGACTCTACCACAAGTCTGGCAAACGTTGGCAACTGATCCAGAACTACGACCACTGCTGCTGCTCGAAGCACCTGACCCAAATATGAATGATCTATGCTGACCTCCATGGCCATGTCTACTGCTCCGATGCACTCCCTGCTGCTGTCTCTGACTCTGCTGAGTCTGACCTCACTGCTGACTACTCGATCCAACATGAAAACTCGAATACAGAGTAGCCTACAATCCACTCGACTGAACTCCCAACTGGTAATAATCAGGCATCGCTCCTTGCCTAACTAGCCTTAGCTCAATCTCCTTGGCTAACTCAATCACAGACTCCAGAGTAAGGCCTGCTGTAGGCATACCAGCAAAAGCTGAACCCAAACCAGTAACGTAGGTAGTGACCGCAAAATACTAATCTCGCATCAGATCCTCTGCATATCTACCCAGACGAAGAAACTCTCGGGTGTACTCCTCTACTGATCGATCACCGTGAGAAATGCTGGTCAGTCAAAGACGATAGCTCAAATGAAGCGGCTCTGGAGTGAATCTCCTCATAAATCGCTCTCGAAACTGAGCCCAGGTCATCATCATCATGTAAGGTTGGATCATCTGAATAAACCAGTCTAGGGCTGGTCCCTCAACAGATAACTCAACGATCATGATCCGCTGGTACTCGGTATGAGCAGTCCGAGTCCTTGTCTTAATCGCGTGTAGAAAGTCTAACGGGTCAGAAGTCCCATCAAAAGCAATCCTGCCAACTCGGGCATAGAACAAAGCTGCCTCAGGGTCAGACATACCCTGCTGATAGGCAGGCTGAACAGGCTGAATGACTGGAGGCACAGGAACATCAAACTCAGGCTCTACAGGCTCCTCGTCCTGTAACTCTCTCTGCCTATGGCGACCTGCCGCTCCTCGAGGTCTACCTCTGCCACGACCTCTACGTCTAACTGGCTCCTCAGGAGGTAAAACCTCATCCTGAAAGGACTCATCATCCTCGGCCTCAACGACCAGTGGAGCGACACGCGCTCGCCTCCTCATTTTGAACAGATAAACGGAAAGATTCAGACAAACAGACAATGGAGGAATAACGCAGAAAACTAAGCAAGGAATACTTATCAAAACATACTCGAACCTAATTCACTGCAGTAGTTCAACAAAAAACACAACTCTGAAAACTAGGGCCACAACTCACACAACTAAGCCCTGACACAGAACTCCGCTCTGATACCAACTTTGTCACGATCCAAAACAGGGGCCATGACCGACGCTAGGGAACGGGAATTCTTTTGAATCCGGAACCCGTAGGAAGCCTAAAAATAAAATAAAATAAACATGCAATAGTAATAACAATATATAATGCAGTGGAAATAAAAATCATAAATATCACAATAACAATCCACCACGAGATTTAAATTAAATACTCATCTCATATATATAAATCTTTATACAAATCCAGTTCAAATATAATACAACATCTCTTTAAATATTTAATGACTACTGCAGTGTCTAGATAATATAAACCCAAGACTCAAAGAAGCAGTTTACATAAAGAAGCCGGGGCGGAAGAAATCCGACGTACAGGCCTGTTACTGAGGTCTGAAGATGATGACTCTCCTGAAAAATAGTCAACGGAGGGGAGTCAGACCTCACCGAGTGAATTACTATAATATATATACATGCACACTAAACGATAATGCATACAATCAACAATATATATCTAATATGTATATATACAGGCAATTACACATAGATGCAATAAAATCATTTTATATATATTCATTGAAAATCATCGTTTATGAAGGATCAAATAAAACCCTATAATATCGAAACCTCGAAAATAGTGTTAGACAACACTCTAGCCATACAGGCTCACTTATTCCAAATATGTCCACTTAATCCATTTAGACAGTAGACTGGCCCCGAGACACTAAGTCAACCGAGCTCCAGTAGTCTGACTGCCAGTGTGATTGGCCCCGAGACACTTGGTCAACCGAGCTCCAGCAATCATACCCAAATCACATCACACATCAAATAATCAGATTCAATCAATATCCTCAAGCAGGTTAGTAATATAGCCTAAATGCTATAAGTGCACCGGTACGTACTCGATCCTAGTGCTGCCCACTAGGTAGCACGTTCTGTTGATATCCTTTATTAATAAATATAAAACATTCATTCACAAATAAATGATACATGAATTTAAATAAAATAACAATATAAACCATATATATATACTGGAAATATACCAAAAATAAACCAGGTATATTTCGAGTATATATACGTCAAAAAAATCCCATTAAATTATAAATTAAGCTAGAAATATATTTAAAAACATTTTAAATATAATTTATTAATAAAACATGCATATAATTTAATATATACCGAAAATAAACCAAAAATAAACTAAAGATATACTTAAATACTAATCACATTATTTATGCATATCTAATCAAAATAAAACGTATATTCTAAAATCATGCATCCTAAAGCATATATATATAAAATAGCAACTCACACTTAGTGCGCTCCACGAGATGGAACCGACGGGCATGGTCCACTAGGCCTCGGTCTCGGTGCAACTAAATAAACAATAACGACAAAAATTAGAATAACCCTAATAGAAATCCTAGAAACTCGATCTAGAATATTAAACACATAAACATAATTAGGGTTCGACTAGACATCACGTTTTACGAGAATTCTATCAAAAATTTGACAGAACCTCCCCTGTAAAATGGACATCTCTCTACTCAAAGAGTAGAGCCGACCCTGCAAAGAAATACACTTCGAAAAACAGGCTCAACCACACATCCACAACCCCTCGGTCGGACTCCAAACTACAGTCTACCGACCGGGGTCCACAAACACAGAATAATTTTAGAAATACCAAAAATACCCTTATAACATAGAAATACATTTTATACGTAGAAATTACATACCTTAAAACACAGTAAAAACCGATAAAAACTCATTTTATTAGTAAAATTGTATATTATATATATAATTGAAAATAATTCACGAAAAATAGTTTTAATTATTTAAAAATACCAAATAATTTGTAGAAATCATTTTTATACCTTAAATAACTATTAAACCAATTAAATTACATTTTTAGTCAATTTCGTGTAAAATTACCAAAATACCCATATATATATAAATATACTAAAATTCATTCAAAAATTCACCAAAAATAGTATAATTATCCAAAATTAATTTTCTCAATATATTTATCAATAATATCAATAATTAAACTCAATTTACAAATTAATTTTAATTAAAAACATAATTAACCCTATTTTCCAAAAATCCCATAAACTTAAATAATTCAAAATAAATACTTAGAAATTCATAAAAATTCCAAATAAATTCCTATAATTCATTTTAACACCCATAATTATCATAAAACACAATTTCATTATTTATTTAATTAATTTTCGAAAATTAGAAAATAATATTAAAATATTCAAAAATACCCAAAAATCAAAATAATCTCCAAAAATTCTACAAAAATTCATACATGTAGATTAAGCTACTAGGATCAAAATTTATGAGGGGAGTTTTCATGAATCAATCAATTCGAAGCTCAAAAAAATCAAAAACTCTAATATGGCCAAAATTGAAAATTTGAAACCTAAGCAAATCAAGACTATTTAAGCTCAAACCAAAGCTAGAATCACACTCACCGGAGCTCAAGGAGAAGAAAGAGACCAGCGGTGTTGAAAACGGTGGCCGAAAAGTTGGTGAACGGCGAGGAGGGAAGTTTCGGCCAAAATGGGGAAAATGGGAGCTAGCCGGCGCTGAGAAAGAAGCTAAGGGCGGCGGAGCTACTGGCTGGGGAAGGCGGAGCTACTGGCGACACACTGACGATAGGTGGTTGGAAGTTGCAGCTGGAGGGGAGAAGGATCGGGCTCGGGAAGGAAGAAGAAGAAGAAGAAAAGAAAAGAAAAGAAAAGAAAAGGAAAGGAAAAGAAAAGAAAAAGAAAAAAGAAAGAAAAAGAAAAAAGAAAAAAGAAAAAATAAATAAAAAATAATTTTAATAAAATATTTGGGAAAAATCACACACCACACACTTAATATTTACAATTTAATAATAAATAAAATAATTAAATAACAATAAAATTAATAAACAAATAATAAAATATTAGGGTAATAAATTAAACCCTAATTAAATAAATATATACACACATAGGCTTTATTTAGTAATTTAAAAATACGTATGAGTTCATGCAAGTCCGTAAATATATTTAAAATAATTAATAATAAATTATTTACGTGAAAATTTCCCCGAAAATGCAAGTCCCGGGAAAATGTTACGTAAAGGACTTTAAATAATACACAATAATTAAAATAGGTTTTAAATATACATCAACTCGTAAAAATATCATAGTATATATACAAAAATTATTAACACTGTATATCCTGGTACAGTGTAAAAATATTTAAAAAAAATACGGGATATTACAAGCCGATGTTCCTAAAACGGCATTCCACACTCGATATGGCCATTATGAGTTTCTGGTGATATCTTTTGGCTTGACTAATGCACCAACAGCTTTTATGGACCTGATGAACAGGGTATTCAGACCGTATGTGGATCAATTTATGGTAGTCTTCATCGATGATATACTGGGGTATTCGAGAAGTATGGAGGATCATGTACATCACTTGAGGACTGTACTGCAGACACTGAGAGAACATCAGCTTTATGCTAAATTCTTGAAGTGTGATTTTCTGGATGGAGAGTGTTTCTTTTCTTGGACACGTGGTGTCTAAAGAAGGTATCCAGGTTAATCCACATAAGATTAAGGCAGTGTTTGAGTGGCCTAGACAAACTTTAGTTATAGAGATTCGTAGTTTTCTGGGTTTAGCCGGATACTATAGGAGGTTTGTATATGATTTTTCTAGAATTGCAGATCATATGACTTGCTTGACTCATAAGAATGTAAAATTTGAGTGGTCTGAAGCTTGTGAGAATAGTTTTTAGTTACTGAAGGAGAAGTTGACCACAACCCCAGTGTTAGCTTAGCCTAATGGTGTGGACAAGTTCACAGTGTATTGTGATGCCTCTAAAGTTGGCCTAGGTTATATGTTGATATAGAATGGTAGGGTGATAGCCTATGCTTCAAGGTAGTTGAAGAGGCAGGAGCAGAACTATCCTACACATGACCTTGAGATGGTTGCAGTGATCTTTGCTCTTAAGATCTGGAGACATTATCTGTACGGGGTGACTTGTGAGATTTTTACTGATCACAAGAGCCTTAAGTACATTTTCCAGTAGAGAGATCTGAATCTAAGGCAGAGGAGATGGTTGGAACTATTGAAAGATTATGACTGTGAGATTTTATATCATCCGAGCAAGGCTAATGTGGTAGCAGATGCCTTGAGTAGGAAGTCCTCAGGCAGTCTTGCTCATATTAGTGTAAAGAGGAGACCGTTGATCCAGGAGTTGCATTTGTTAGTGGATTAAGGTCTGATGATGAAGCTTAGTAGATCTAGTGGACTGCTAGCTCAATTTAAGGTGCGATTTGTACTGAGAGATAGGATTAAGGCAGCTCAAAGCTGAGATCCTATTTTAGAAGAGCTTACAGAGAATGTCCGTGCAGGGAAGTTCACTGATTTCACACTTGATGATGATGGTGTTTTGTGGATCAGTGGTAGATTGTGTATTCCTAATATGGATAATTTGAGAGAAGAGATCCTAGAGGAAGCACATTCTACAGCCTATAGCGTACATCTAGGTGTCACTAAGATGTACCACAGTATCAAAGATTTGTACTGGTGGGACGGACTAAAGAAGGATGTCACTGATTATGTTGCTAAGTGCTTAACATGTCAGCAAGTAAAAGCTGAGAATCATAAGCCTTTTGGGAAGCTTCAGCCTCTTCCTATTCTTGAGTGGAAGTGGGAAAGGATAGCTATGGATTTTGTGGTTGGTTTACCTCGTTCTAAGGATGGATATAATTCCATCTAGGTGATTATAGACAGGTTGACTAAGTCTACACATTTCTTGCCTGTGAAAGCCACCTATTTTGTAGCTAGCTTGGCGAAGCTGTATATGAAGCATATTGTGTGCCTTCATGGAGTACCTGTGTCCATTATGTCAGATAGAGGTTTAGTGTTTACCTCACATTTTTTGTAGAAGTTATAGGAAGCGATGGGCACTAGTTGGACTTCAGTACTACTTTTCATCCTCAGACAGATGGTCAATCTGAGAGGACGATTCAAACACTAGAAGATATGTTGAGAATATATCTTTTAGATTTGGGAGGTAGCTGGGATGATCATTTGCCACTCATAGAGTTTGCATATAATAACAGCTACCATAGCAGTATTGGTATGGCACCGTACAAGCCGTTGTATGAAGGAAATGTATATCCCCTCTGAGTTGGGATGAGATTAGTAAGAGAGCTTTGACTAGGCCTGAGATGGTTCAGGATGCTGCAGAGAAAGTTATTGTGATCAAGCACAGATTAGAGACCGTAGTTAGCAGGTAGAAGAGCTATACGGATCTTAGGCGCAGAGATGTGGAATTTCAAGTTGGAGACCTTGTTTTCCTAAAGGTATCTCCTATGAAGGGTGTAATGAGATTTAGCAGGAAGGGTAAGTTAGCACTGAGATATATCGGACTGTTCGAGATTCTGGAGAGAGTTGGCATTATTGCATATCGGTTGGCTTTGCCTCCTAGTATATCTCAAGTGCATCTAGTATTTCATATCTCGATGCTGAGAAAGTATGTCTCAGACCCTTCACATGTGTTGCAGCCCGATAGCATGGAAGTGAATGAAGATTTAATGTTTGTGGAAGAACCTGTGGTGATCGTTGACTATCAAGTTTAATAATTGTGTTCTTAGCAGATTCTGATGGTCAAGGTTCTGTGGCCCAGCAATAAAGTAGAGGAGCATACGTTGGAGACTGAAGCTGAGATGCGAGCTTTTTACCCTTATCTCTTCCCTTCTTGACTTGTATTCTTCTTTTTCTAGAATTCGGGGACGAATTCTTATAAGGGGGGAAGACTGTAAGATCCTGAGATTTTGAATAATTTTAAACTGCATCGGAATATGCAGTGTTAATAATTTTGATAAATATATTTGATTATTTAATTAGTTTTTTAATTATTAAAGTTATTTTTAACTATTTTAAATTTCTTACGTAAAATTTTCTCGAGAATTTTATTTTTGGGAAAATTAAAACCTAAATAAATATTTATTATTTATATTAGTCTGTTTTACATAATTGCATGATTCCATGTATGATTTTAATTATCATATTAATATATGTACATATACATGCATATATATACATATTTAGCATTTTTGGGTTTATTTTTAATTATATATGCATATATATAGTTTTATTTAATTAATATGTGTTATATATATATGTATATGTATATGTATATGTATATGTATATAGATATTATTATTTTTAAACATGTGGTGTAGGGATTTTTGTGAATATAATATTATTATATTATAATATAAGTTATTAAAGTTATATATATATATATAAAGTTAAGAAAAATTACAAAGTGTGCCATTGTCTTCTCCCTAGCTCCCGATGCCCCCTCCTCCCGTTTCTCACCACTGCAACTCCTTCCCTCACAGTCAGTATGCCTTCCGGTGTGCCACCACCCTCTCCAGCTCGCTTCACCGCCTGTTACTCCCATTTTCGGCGAGTTTTGATCATTTTTAAGTTAAGAATTCGAAACTCAAGCCTAACTCCGTTCACCGTGATTTCGGCCACCAAATTGGACACCGCCACTCTCTATCTCTTCCTTGAGCTCCGGTGAGTGCATTTCTAAGCTTGGTTTCACTTGATTTGGTCTAGATTTTCTTTGGTGATCAATTTTCTATTTCAGCCATTTTGAGTTCTTTAATTTTTTGAACTTCAATTCTAATGATTCAAGCTTACTTCCTTCACAAAGATTGTTCCTAGTAGCTCAATCTACTTCTTGTAATTTTTGTAGAATTTTGAAATTTATTTTGATTTTTGTGAATTTTTTATTATTTTATTAATATTTTCTAATTTTCGTAAATTAATTAAATAAATTGTGAAATTGTGATTTATGGTGTTTTTTAGGGGTTAAAATGAATTTTAGAATTTAATTTTTAATTTTAGTGATTTTTGTATAATTATTATGAATTTATTCAATTTAGGTGAGTTTTAGAAAATTAGGTTAAATAAGTGTTTTGTTAAAATTAATGGGTTAATTGAGTATAATTATTGATTTTATTGAATTATATTGAGAAATTAATTTTTGAGTAATTGTATCATTTTTAGTAAATTTTTGAATAATTATAGTATATTATGTGAATTTATATATAATTAGGGGTATTTTGGTAATTTAGTAATAAATTGGTTGGAAAATTAAATTAAATTGGTTTTAATAATTATTTGAGGTATAAAAATGATTTTTACAAAATATTTACTATTTTCACCTAATTAAAACCATTTTCGAAAATTATTTTCAAAAAATATATAATATATTATTTTTGGTAAATAAATGAGTTTTTTATTGATTTTTAATATGTTTTTGGGCTAATTATGTACTTTGGATTTATAAAATGAATTTCAGTTAATATTATGAATTTATCAAGAATTATGGATTTTTAATATTATTTATTTAGAATTAGGGTTTTATTGTAATTATCGGTAAAATAATTATTTTTAGCGTTTAAATCTCTAATTTGCTATATTTTGATTTATAAAGGGTATTTTCAGTATTTTTGGGATTTAAATGTGTTATGCATTTATTTCGTGAATTATGAACCTCGGTCGGTAGAATTGTAGTTTGGGGGTCTGACCGAGGAGTTGTGTGACTGTGTATACTCGAAGTGTGTTTTCTTGTAGGACCGGATCTACTTTATAAGTAAAGAGATGTCCGTTTTATAGGGGAGGTTCTGCTGAATTTTCGGTAGAATTCTCGTAAAACATGACATCCGATAAATCCCTATTCCTAATTTGTGCCCGATGTTTTAAATCGAGTCTCTAGGAATTTCGTTAGATTTATTCTAATTTCGTGTTATCATTTATTTGTTTAGTTGCATCGAGACAGAGGCCTAGTGGACCAGGCCTATCGGACCTGTCTCGAGGAGCGCACAACTGTGAGTTATTATTTTACATATACATGTTTTAAGATTGCATGTTTTAGAAATGTATGTTTAAATTTTATGAAATATGCATAAATGATTTAATAATTGCTTAGGTATATTTTGGTATATTTTAAATTAAATGCATGTTTTATTATTGAATTATACTTAAAATATTTTTAAGTATATGTATAGTTTATTTCTAGTTTATTTTATAATTAAATTAAATTTATTTGACATATATATACTCGAAATATAGTTGGTTTATTTTTTGTATATTTCTAGTATATATATGGTTTATATTGTTATTTTGATTAATGTCATCATTTATTTCATGAATGTATGGATTTATTTTAAATGAAGGATATCAATAGAACGTGCTACCTAGTGGGCAGCACTATGACCGAGTACGTACCGGTACGACGTAGAATTTAGGTTAAATTACTAACCTATTGTGGATATTGATTGGATTGATTGGATTGATGTGTGATGTGATTTGAGAGTGTGATTGCTGGAGTTCGGTTGACCAAGTGTCTTGGGGCTAATCACACTGACAGTTAGACTGCTTGAGCTCGGTTGACTTAGATTCTCGGGGCCAATCTACTATCCAGATGGAACAAGTGAATTTATTAGAATAAGTGAGCCTATATGGCTAGAGTGTTGTCTAACACTGTTTGAGGTTGCGATCATTTAGGGTTCTATTTGATAATTTATAAACGATTGTTATTTTCTGTATTATGTAAAATGATTTTTGCTACATCCGTGTGTATTTGCCTGTATATATATTTATTATATATACTATTAAATGTGTGCATTTGTCACTTAGTTATGCATGTATATATATTATAACAATTCACTCCATGAGGTATGACTCCCCTCTGTTGATTATTTTTTAGGAGAGTCTTCGTCCTCAGACCTCAGTAGCATACCCTTACGCCGGGTTTCTTCTGCCCTGTCTTTATTATGTAAACTGCTTACTTGATTTTATTTTGTATTCTAGAAACTACAGTAGTTGTTTTAGTAAGCAGTATTTTTATATATGTATGAGATTTATATTTTAAAGGATTGAAACGAGAATTTGTATTGAAAGATTATATATATATGAAATGAGCTTGTGTTATTAAATCAGCTGATGAGTTACATTATTATATATGAGATTTTAATTTTCACTTGAAGATATTTTATTTAATTTATTATTATTGCATGCTTTTATTTTATTTTAAAGGCTTGCTACGGGTTCCGGATTCGAAAGAATTCCTGTTCCCTAGCACCTATCATGGCCCCCTGTTTTGTGTCGTGATAATCACCTTGTAATAATAGCCCCACCATTTTGTGATGAAAGTTGTCTTAATCTTGTCCATGATTGCCATCATTATCTGGTTGTACCCGAAAAATCCGTCCATAAAAGAATACATTGCACTTGCTGTAATGCTATCCACTATTACATCAATGTGAGGTAACGGAAGTCATCTTTTGGACAGGCTTTGTTCAAATCCTTAAAATCTACACACATTTTTACTTTGCCATCTTTCTTAGGAATAGGTACTATGTTTGCTAGCCATTGAGGGTGTAATATTCCGTGTTTTTAAATATTTTTACACTGTATCGGGATATGCAGTGTTAATAAATTTTGAATATATATGCGATAATTTTTACGAGTTAATATGTATTTAAAACTTATTTTTATTACTGTGCATTATTTCCAGTGTTTTACGTAAAATTTTCCCGGGACTTGCATTTTCGGGGAAATTTTCACGTAAACAATGTATTATTAATTATTTTAAATGTATTTTCGGACTTGCATGAACTCATATGTATTTTTAAAATACTAAATAAAGCCTATATGTGTGTATATTTATTTAATTAGGGTTTAATGTATTACCCTAATATTTTATTATTTATTTATTGTTATTTAATTATTTTATTTATTATTAAATTATTAAAATTATTTTATTATTATTTTATTTTCTTTTTCTTTTTCTTTTTCTTTTTTTTTTCTTTTTCTTTTCTTTTTCTTTTCTTTCTTTCTTTTTCTTTTTCTTTTTCTTCTTCTTCTTTCTTTCTCTCCCCGCGCTCGACCACCACCCACCCTTCCCTCACCGCTGTAACTCTGGTCACCTACCGTCGGTGTGCCTCCCGGCTTTCCATCGCCGTTCCCCAGCCGTCCCCCATCGCCAGCAGCTCCCTTCCCCGGCGCCGACAGCCCCATTTTCCTCTTTTGGC
>CANTUR010001619.1:0-85920 GCA_947683625.1 Mallotus nudiflorus
GTATGAACTTGCCTGTATATATACATATTACTCATATACTGTTGACTGTATGCATTATCACTTAGAGTGTATGTATATGTATTATAGTAATTCACTCAGTGAGGTCTGACTCCCCTCCGTTGACTATTTTTCAGGAGAGTCAACTTCCTCAGACCTCAGTAGCAGGTCGATACGCCGGATTTCTTCCGCCCCGGCTTCTTTATGTAAATTATATACTTGAGTCTTATTTATTTTATCTAGACACTGCAGTAGTTGTGAAATAAAGTATTTGTTTTAAAGAGATGTATTATAGTAAAACTGGATTTGTATAAAGATTATACATTTATGAGATTATATATGCGATGTGATGAGTTTTGAATTAAATCCAGTTGATATGGATGATATTGTAATATTTATGATTTTTATTTTCCGCTGCATAAATATATTTTTATGGTTATTATTGCATATTTATTTTATTTTTAGGCTTGCTACGGGTTCCGGATTCGAAGAATTCCCGTTCCCTAGCGCCGGTCATGGCCCCTGTTTTGGGTCATGACAATATATATATATATATATATATATATATATATATATATATATATATATATATATATATACACACACACACACACACACACACACACATTTCACACGAATGCCAAACTCTGCCTTTATAAATATACCAAATGTAGAAAATGTTTGTTTTAATTCATAAAGGATCCATAGAACCCTAATAATAGTAATCCCCAATCAACCCCATCATCACTCTAGCCATACAGGCTCACTTGATTCCAAATAGAACACTTATTCCAAACTGGACAGTAGACTGGCCCCGAGACACTAAGTCGACCGAGCTCCAGTAGTCTGACTGTCAATGTGATTGGCCCCGAGACATTTGGTCAACCGAGCTCCAGCAATCATACTATCTATCACCTCATATCTCAGTCAACCCAATAGATCATTCAATCCACTTATGGACAGTAGACTGGCCCGGAGACACTAAGTCAACCGAGCTCTAGTAGTTTGATTGTCAGTGTGATTGGCCCCGCAATCACACTATCTAACATACCATTAATCTTAGTCAAATAAATTAAATCAATTATAATCACCCAAAATTAACTCTCACTCAACCCTATTCTTTCGCATCGGTACGTAGACGGTCCTAGTGCTGCCCACTAGGAAACACATTCTATTGATATCCTTCATTTAAATAAATCATTCATTCGGGAAAATAATTAATGTAGAACAATATTCATGTAATATCCCGAGTTTTTAAATATTTTAATATTGCATCGGGATATGCAGTGTTAATAATTTTGTATATAATTACAATATTTTTACGAGTTGATATGTATTTAAAACTTATTTTAATTATTGTATAATATTTTAAGTGCTTTACGTAAAATTTTCTCGAGAATACTATTTTTGGGAAAATTGTCACGTAAATTATTTATTATTAATTATATTAAATAGATTTCCAGACTTGCATGAACTCATATATATTTTTAAAGTACTAAATAACGAATATATGTGTAATTATTTATTTAATTAGGGTTTAAATAATTACCCTAATAATTTTATTATTTATTATTAGTTTTAGTATTATTTAATTATCTTCAAGTGTATTAAATTTTAAAATATTAAATTATATGTGTGTGGTGTATATTTAATGTGTGTGATTTTATATTATTTTAATATATAGTGTAAAGTATATATATATATATACATATTATATGTCAAAAATCAGAACTTATTGCCAAATTACCGAATTGCCCCTCCCTCCTTCTTCTTCTCTCTCGATGCCCTACCCTCACTGCGCCTCCTGTTCCACCATGCCGGACCGCCCTTCCCCGCCATCAGCTATCGCCAACCTCCTCCCCCTTCCTTCCTCTTCCTCTCCAACGTGACCAGGCCGCCGGAAGCCCGCTGGAATGCCCGAAATTCACAAAGGTAGCAAGTGGAGCTCCTTGCCATCGATCACGATTCCGGCCACCATCTTTGACACCGCCGGTCTTCATTGACTCCTTGAGCTCCAATGGTCCTTATTCTAAGCTCCTTTTGGCTTGAAAACAAGTGGTTGATGAGGTTTGAGCTAAATCTTCAATTCGACCATTTTAGCCTCTTGAATTTTTTTGAACTTAAAATTGATTGATTCATGAAAATTCCCTTAACAAATGTTGATCCTAGTAGCTAAATCTACATTTTTGAATTTTTGTAGAATTTTTTGAGATTATTTTGATTTTTGGGTATTTTTGAATATTTTATTATTATTTTCTAATTTTCGGAAATTAATTAATTAAATTATGAAATTGTGTTTTATAATAAATATAGGTGTTGAAATGAATTATAGGAATTTATTTGGAATTTTTATGAATTTCTATGTATTTATTTGAATTTAATTAGTTTATGTAATTTTTGAAAAATAGGGTTAATTGTGTTTTTAATTGAAATTAATTAGTTAATTGAGTTTAATTATTGATATTATTGATAAATATGTGGAGAAAATTAATTTTGGATAATTATACAATTTTTGGTGAATTTTTGAATGAATTTTAGTATATTTATATATATAGGGGTATTTTGGTAATTTTACCCTAAATTGACTAAAAATATAATTAAATTGGTTTTAATAGCTATTTAAGGTATAAATATGATTTCTACAAATTATTTAGTATTTTTAATTAATTAAAACTATTTTTCGTGAATTATTTTCAATTATATATATAATATACGATTTTTCTAAATAAATGAGTTTTTATCGATTTTTACTATGTTTTAAGGTTAATTACGTAATTCCTACTTATTAAATGTATTTCTGTGATATAAGGGTATTTTCAATATTTTTATATTATTCCGTGGATTGTGGACCCCGGTCGGTAGACTGTAGTTTGGAGTCCGATCGAGGGGTTGTGATTGTAATTCTGCGTTCATTTTCGAAGTGTGTTTCTTTGCAGGGCTGGCTCTACTCTTTGAGTGGAGAGATTCCATTTTACAGGGGAGGTTCTGCCGAAATTTTTGGGTAGAATTCTCGTAAAACATGATGTTCGGGTCGAACTCTAATTCTGATTCTGTGTCTAATACTCTAGATTGAGTTTCTAGGATTTTCTGTTAGGTTTATTATGATGTCTATTATTTTTATTTGTTTAGTTGCACCGAGACCGAGGCCTAGTGGACAAGGCCCATCGGACCTATCTCGAGAAGCGCACTAAGTGTGAGTTACTATTTTACATATATGTGCTCTAGGGTGCATAATTTTAGAAATATATGTTTTATTTTGATAAAATATGCATTCATGGTTTAATAATTACTTAGGTTTATTTTGGTATATTTTCGGTATATTTTGGTATATTTTAAACTATATGCATGTTTAATTAATAAATTATTCTTAAAATGTTTTTAGGTATATTCATGGTTTATTTCTAGTTTATTTTGTAAATAAATTGAATTTATTTGACGTATGTACACTCGAAATATACCTGGTTTACTTTTGGTATATTTCTAGTATATATATGGTTTTTGTTGCTATTTTATTTAAGTTCATGCATCATTTATTTTTATGAATGAATGTTTTATATTTCAATGAAGGATATCAATAGAACGTGCTACCTAGTGGGCAGCACTAGGACCGAGTACGTACCGATACGCTTATAGCATTTAGGCTATATTACTAACCAGATTGTGGATATTGATTGGATATGATTATTTGATGTGTGATATGATTTGGGGGTGTGATTGCTGGAGCTCGGTTGACCTAGTGTCTCGGGGCCAATCACACTGACAGTCAGACTGCTGGAGCTCGATTGACTTAGTGTCTCGGGGCCAGTCTACTGTCTAAATGGAATAAGTGAATATTTTGGAATAAGTGAGCCTGTGTGGCTAGAGTGTTTTCTAACACTGTTTTGAGGTTGCGAATTTCTAGGGTTCTATTTGATCCTTCATAACCAGTGGTTTTCAAACAAAATATATAAAAAATGATTTTATTACATCTGTGTGTATTTTCCTTTATATATAATTATATATACTGTTGACTGTGCATTGTCATTTAGTATGCATGTATATATATTATATTAATTCACTCAGTGAGGTCTGACTCCCCTCTGTTGACTATTTTTCAGGAGAGTCATCATCTTCAGACCTCAGTAGCAGGCCTGTACACCGGATTTCTTCCGCCCCGGCTTCTTTATGTAAACTGCTCACTTGAGTTTTATTTTTATAATCTAGACACTGCAGTAGTTGTAAATAAATTATGAGTTATGTATTTTAAGAATTTGAATTGAAACTTGTATTAACGGATCTATTTATATATATGAGATATGGATTTGATTTGAAATCCCGTGGTGGATTATTATTTTGATAATTATGATTTTATTTTCGCCGCATTAAGAGCTGTTATTATTACTATTGTATGTTTTATTTTATTTTTAGGCTTGCTACGGGTTCCAGATTTGAAAGAATTCCTGTTCCCTAGCGCCGATCATGGCCCCTGTTTTGGGTCGTGACAAAGTTGGTATCAGAGCCTGGTTCTGTGTCAGGGCTTAGTTGTTTGAGTTGTGGCCCTAGTTTTCAAGTTCTTTTGGTAACTACTACAGTGAATTAGGTTCGACTATGTCTTGATAAGTATTCCTTGCTTTAGTTTTCTGCGTTATTCTTTCGTTGTATGTTTTGTCTTAATCTTTCCGTTTATCTTTTCAGAATGAGGAGGCGAGCACGTGTCACTCCACCGATCATTGAGGCCGAGGATGATGAGTTTTTTTAGGATGAGGTTTTACCTCCTGAGCAGCCAGTTAGACGTAGAGGTCGTGGCAGAGGTAGACCTCGAGGAGCGGCAGGTCACTGTAGGCAGAGAGAGTTACAGGATGAGGAGCCTGTAGAGCCTGAGTTTGATATTCCTGTGCCTCCAGTTGTTCAGCCTGCCTATCAATAAGGTATGTTTGACCCTGAGGTAGCTTTGTTCTATGCCAGAGTTGGCAGAATTGCTTTTGATGGGACTTCTGATCCATTAGACTTTCTGCACGCGATCGAGACTCGGACTCGGACTGCTCATACCAAGTACTAGCGGATCATGATCGTCGAGTTGTCTGTTGAGGGACCAGCCCTAGAATGGTTTATTAAGATGATTCAGCCTTATATGATGACGATGACCTGCGCTCAGTTTCGAGAGCGATTTATGAGGAGATTCTGTCCATAGCCTCTTTGTATGAGCTATTGTCTTCGGTTGACCAGCATTTCTCACGGTGATCGATCAGTAGAGGAGTACACCCGAGAGTTTCTTCGGCTAGGTAGATATGCAAAGGATCTGATGCAAGACCAGTATTTCACAGTCACTACATATGTCATCGGATTAGATTCAGCATTTGCTGGTATGCCTACAGCAAGCCTTACTCTAGAGTCTGTGATTGAGTTGGCCAAGGAGATTGAGCTAAGGCTAGTTAGGCAGGGAGCGATGCCTGATTATTACCAGCTAGGAGTTCAGTCGAGTGGATTGCAGACTATACCATATTCTAGTTTTCATGTTGGTTCGAGTAGTCAGCAGAGAGGTTTGACTCAGCAGAGTTAGAGGCAGCAGCAGCGAGTGGATCGGAGCAGTAGACATGGCCATGGAGGTCAGCGTAGACCATTCAGATTTGGGTCAGGTGCTTCGTGCAGCAGCAGTGGTTGTAGTTCTGGATCAGCTGCCAGTGTTTGCCAGACCTGCGGTAGAGTCCATCAGGGACCGTGTTATCTGACGCCACTGACATGCTTCAGCCGGGTATCAGCAAGCCGCAAATTTCATAATTTCCATAGCAGTCGATTGCTAGTGCTGCACCAGTTCCATTTCAGTTACCTCCAGCCCCAGCATCAGAGTTCCACTCAGTTTGTTCCAAAGTAGAGTCGTGGTAGAGGTACTAGAGGAGGTGCCAGAGGTGTTGGCCAGACTTCTACCAGTCAGCAGGGAGGTTGAGGATAGGCCAGAGTCTTCCACCTTACTCAGCAGGATGCTCAGGCATCCATGCAGTCGTGGCAGGTATTGTTTCTGTTTGTTACCTGGGATGCATGGTTTTTGTTTGATCCGGGTGCCACGCATTTTTTTATTTCTCCATTTTTGCTTCCAAGTCTTGTTGGATAGCTTCGAGGATGGCTTTTCCTTTATCTGTTGCCACTCCTCTGAGCAATTCCTTGGACACCGACGTTGTCTTTCTGGTTGTCCAGTTCTCGTGGGAGATAGAGAATTACCCGCTGATTTGATCTTATTGGATGTGATGGAGTTTGATGTTATTATGGGAATGGACTGGTTATCTCAGCACTATGCCATGGTAGATGCAAGAATAAAGGGTGACTTTCAGAATTCCTGGTGAAGAAGATTTTAAGTTTATGGGTGATAGGAGTTCAGCACCTCAGAATCTTATTTCTGCTATTACGGCTAGGAAGTTATTGAGGAAAGGATGTCAGGGATATTTGGCATTGGTCAGGGATACTTCAGTGGAGAAGTTATCACTCACAGATGTTCCTGTTGCTTGTGAGTTTCCTGATGTTTTTCCTGAGGAGTTGCCAGGTTTACCACCTCACAGAGAGATTGAGTTTTGTATAGATGTGGTTCCAGTTACTACTCCTATATCTATGCCACCCTACAGAATGGCTCCTGCAGAGTTGAAAGAGTTGAAGGAGCAGTTGCCAAGAGTTGTTTGGACAAAGGTTTTATCAGACCCAGTGTTTCTCCTTGGGGTGCACCAATCCTATTTGTGAAGAAGAAGGATGGTACCCTGAGACTATGCATTGACTATAGAGAGCTGAATAAGGTGATAGTGAGGAACAAGTATCCTCTTCCGAGGATAGATGACTTGTTTGATCAGTTACAGGTGTGAACAGTTCTATTCTAAGATTGATATGAGGTCGGGTTATCATCAGCTGCGGATTAGTGAAGCTGATATTCCTAAAACGGCATTTCGCACTCGATATGGCCATTATGAGTTTTCTGGTGATGTCTTTTGGTTTGACTAATACACCAGCAGCTTTTATGGACCTGATGAACAGGGTATTCAAACCATATGTGGATCAGTTTATGGTAGTCTTCATTGATGATATACTGGTTATTCAAGGAGTATGGAGGAGCATGTATATCACTTGAGGATTGTACTACAGACACTGAGAGATCATCAGCTTTATGCTAAATTCTCAAAGTGTGATTTCTGGATGGAGAGTGTTTCTTTTCTTGGACACGTGGTGTCTAAAGAAGGTATCCAGGTTGATCCATAGAAGATTGAAGCAGTGTCTGAGTGGCTTAGATCGACTTCTGTTATGGAGATTCAGAGTTTTTTGGGTTTAGCCAGGTATTATAGGCGGTTTGTGCAAGATTTTTCTAGAATTGCAGCCCCTATGACTCGCTTGACTCAGAAGAATGTTAGATTCAAGTGGTCAGAAGCTTATGAGAATAGTTTCCAATTGTTGAAGGAGAAATTGACCACAGCCCCAGTGTTAGCTTTGCCTAATAATGTGGATAAGTTCACAGTTTATTGTGATGCCTCTAGAGTTGGCCTTGGTTGTGTGTTGATGCAGAATGGAAGGGTGATAGCCTATGCTTCGAGACAGTGAAGAAGCATGAGTAGAACTATCCCACACATGACCTAGAGAGGCTGCAATGATCTTTGCTCTAAAGATTTGGAGACATTATCTGTATGGGGTGACTTATGAGATATTTACTTATCACAAGAGCCTTAAGTACATTTTCCAGTAGAGAGATTTGAATCTGAGGCAGAGGAGATGGTTGGAATTGTTAAAGGATTATGACTGTGATATATTATATCATATGGGTAAGGCTAATGTGGTAGCAGATGCCCTGAGTAGGAAGTCCTCAGGCAGTCTTGCTCACATCAGTGTTGAGAGGAGACCATTGATCTAAGAGTTGCATCTGATGGTGGATCAAGGTCTGATCATGAAGATTAGTAGGTCAGGTGGACTGCTAGCTCAATTTAAGGTGCGATCTGTACTGAGGGATAGGATTAAAGCAGCTCAGAGCCGAGATCCTATTCTAGAAGAGCTTGCAGAGAATGTCAGAGTAGGGAAGTTCACTGATTTCACACTTGATGATGATGGTGTGTTGTGGATCAGTGGTAGATTGTGTGTTCCTAATGTGGATGACTTGAGAGAAGAGATCCTAGAGGAAGCACATTCTACAGCCTATAGCGCACATCCAGGTGTCACTAAGATGTACCATAGTATCAGAGATTTATACTGGTGGGATGGATTGAAGAAAGATGTCACTGATTATGTTGCTAAGTGTTTGACGTGTCAGCAAAGTGAAAGCTGAACATCAGAAGCCTTCTGGGAAGCTTCAGCCTCTTCTTATTCCAGAGTGGAAGTGGGAAAGGATAGCTATGGATTTTATGGTAGGTTTACCTCGTTCTAAGGATGGATGTGATTCCATCTAGGTGATTGTAGATAGGTTGACGAAGTCTACACATTTCTTACTTGTGAAAGCCACCTATTCTGTAGCTAGATTGGCGAAGTTGTATGTGAAACATATCGTGTGCCTTCATGGAGTACCTGTGTCCATTGTGTCAGATAGAGGGTTCAGTTTTTACGTCTCATTTTTGGCAGAAGTTATAGGAAGCGAAGGGCACTAGGTTGGACTTCAGTACTGCTTTTCATCCTCAGACAGATGGTCAGTCTGAGAGGATGATCTAGACATTGGAAGATATGTTGAGGATGTGTGTTCTGGATTTAGGAGGTAGTTGGGATGATCATTTTGCCACTCGTAGAGTTTGCATATAATAACAGCTACCATATCAGTATTGGCATGGCACCTATGAGGATTTATATGGAAGGAAGTGTAGATCCCCTCTGAGTTGGGATGAGATTGGTGAAAGAGGCTTTGACTGGACCTGAGATGGTTCAGGATGCTGTAGAGAAATTCGCCGTTATTAAGCGAAGATTAGAGACCGCAATTAGTAGGCAGAAGAGTTATGTAGATCCTAGGCACAGAGATGTGGAGTTTCAGGTCAGAGATTTTGTTTTTCTGAAGGTATCTCCAATGAAGGGTGTGATGAGATTTGGCAGAAAGGGTAAGTTGGCACCGAGATATATCGGACCATTTGAGATTCTGGAGAGAGTTGGCACTGTTGCATATCGGTTGGCTTTGCCTTCGAGTATGTCATAGGTGCATCCAGTATTTCATATCTCGATGCTGAGGAAGTATATCTTAGACCTTCACATGTGTTGCAGCCCGACAGTGTAGAAGTGAGTGAAGATTTGACGTTTGTAGAAGAACCTATGGCGATCATTGATTATCAAATTCGACAATTGCGATCGAAGCAGATTCCGATGGTCAAGTTTCTGTGGCGTAGCAATAGAGTCAAGGAGCATACGTGGGATATTAAAGCTGAGATGCGAGCTTCTTACTCGTATCTCTTCCCTTCATGATCTTGTGATCACTTTCTTTCTGGAATTCGGGGACGAATTCTTGTAAGGGGGGAAGACTGTAATATCCCGAGTTTTTAAATATTTTAATACTGCATCGGGATATGTAGTGTTAATAATTTTGTATATAATTACGATATTTTTACGAGTTGATATGTATTTAAAACTTATTTTAATTATTGTATATTATTTTAAGTGCTTTACGTAAAATTTTCCCGAGAATACTATTTTAGGGGAAATTTTCACGTAAATTATTTATTATTAATTATATTAAATAGATTTCCGGACTTGCATGAACTCATATATATTTTTAAAGTACTAAATAACGAATATATGTGTAATTATTTATTTAATTAGGGTTTAAATAATTACCCTAATAATTTTATTATTTATTATTAGTTTTAGTATTATTTAATTATTTTTAAGTGTATTAAATTTTAAAATATTAAATTATATGTGTGTGGTGTATATTTAATGTGTGTGATTTTATATTATTTTAATATATAGTGTAAAGTATATATAAATATACATATTATATGTCAAAAATCATAACTTATTGCTAAATTATCGAATTGCCCCTCCCTCCTTCTTCTTCTCTCCCGACGCCCTACCCTCACTGCGCCTCCCGTTCCACCACGCCGGACCGCCCTTCGCCGCCATCAGCTGCCGCGAACCTCCTCCCCCTTCCTTTCTCTTCCTCTCCGACGTGACCAGGCCGTCGGAAGCCCGCTGGAATGCCCGAAATTCGCGGTGGCAGCAAGTGGAGCTCCTCGCCGTCGATCATGATTTTGGCCACCATTTTCGACACCGTCAGTCTTCATCGACTCCTTGAGCTCCGATGGTCCCTATTCTAAGCTCCTTTTGGCTTGAAAACAAGTGGTTGATGAGGTTTGAGCTAAATCTTCAATTCGGCCATTTTAGCTTCTTGAATTTTTTTGAACTTAAAATTGATTGATTCATAAAAATTCCCTTAACAAATGTTGATCCTAGTAGCTAAATATACATGTGTGAATTTTTGTAAAATTTTTGGAGATTATTTTGATTTTTGGGTATTTTTGAATATTTTATTATTATTTTCTAATTTTCGGAAATTAATTAATTAAATTATGAAATTGTGTTTCATGATAAATATAGGTGTTGAAATGAATTATAGGAATTTATTTGGAATTTTTATGAATTTCTATGTATTTATTTGAATTTAATTAGTTTATGTAATTTTTGAAAATTAGGGTTAATTGTGTTTTTAATTGAAATTAATTAGTTAATTGAGTTTAATTATTGATATTATTGATAAATATGTGGAGAAAATTAATTTTGGATAATTATACAATTTTTGGTGAATTTTTGAATGAATTTTAGTATATTTATATATATAGGGGTATTTTGGTAATTTTACCCTAAATTGACTAAAAATGTTATTAAATTGGTTTTAATAGCTATTTAAGGTATAAATATGATTTCTACAAATTATTTAGTATTTTTAATTAATTAAAACTATTTTTCATGAATTATTTTCAATTATATATATAATATACGATTTTTCTAAATAAATGAGTTTTTATCGATTTTTACTATGTTTTAAGGTTAATTACGTAATTCCTACTTATTAAATGTATTTTCGTGATATAAGGGTATTTTCAGTATTTTTATATTATTCCGTGGATTGTGGACCCCAGTCGGTAGACTGTAGTTTGGAGTCCGATCGAGGGGTTGTGATTGTAATTCTGCGTTCATTTTGAAGTGTGTTTCTTTGCAGGGCCGGCTCTACTCTTTGAGTAGAGAGATGTCCATTTTACAGGGGAGGTTCTGCTGAATTTTTGGTAGAATTCTCGTAAAACGTGATGTCCGGTCGAACTCTAATTCTGATTCTGTGTCTAATACTCTAGATTGAGTTTCTAGGATTTTCTGTTAGGTTTATTCTGATGTCTGTTATTTTTGTTTGTTTAGTTGCGTCGAGACCGAGGCCTAGTGGACCAGGCCTATCAGACCTATCTCGAGGAGCGCACTAAGTGTGAGTTACTATTTTACATATATGTGCTTTAGGGTGCATGATTTTAGAAATATATGTTTTATTTTGATAAAATATGCATTCATGGTTTAATAATTACTTAGGTTTATTTTGGTATATTTTTGGTATATTTTGGTATATTTTAAACTATATGCATGTTTAATTAATAAATTATTCTTAAAATGTTTTTAGGTATATTCATGGTTTATTTCTAGTTTATTTTGTAAATAAATTGAATTTATTTGACATATATACACTCAAAATATACCTGGTTTACTTTTGGTATATTTCTAGTATATATATGGTTTATGTTGCTATTTTATTTAAGTTCATGCATCATTTATTTTTATGAATGAATGTTTTATATTTCAATGAAGGATATCAATAGAACGTGCTACCTAGTGGGCAGCACTAGGACCGAGTACGTACCGGTACGTTTATAGCATTTAGGCTATATTACTAACCAGATTGTGGATATTGATTGGATATGATTATTTGATGTGTGATATGATTTGGGGGTGTGATTGCTGGAGCTCGGTTGACCTAGTGTCTCGGGGCCAATCACACTGACAGTCAGACTGTTGGAGCTCGGTTGACTTAGTGTCTCAGGGCTAGTCTACTGTCTAAATGGAATAAGTGAATATTTTGGAATAAGTGAGCCTATGTGTCTAGAGTGTTGTCTAACACTGTTTTGAGGTTGCGAATTTCTAGGGTTCTATTTGATCCTTCATAACCAGTGGTTTTCAGACAAAATATATAAAAAATGATTTTATTGCATCTGTGTGTATTTGCCTTTATATATAATTATATATACTATTGACTGTGCATTTTCATTTAGTATGCATGTATATATATTATAGTAATTCACTCAATGAGGTCTGACTCCCCTCCGTTGACTATTTTTCAGGAGAGTCATCATCTTCAGACCTCAGTAGTAGGCCTGTACACCGGATTTCTTCCGCCCCGGCTTCTTTATGTAAACTGCTCACTTGAGTTTTATTTTTATAATCTAGACACTGCAGTAGTTGTAAATAAATTGTGAGTTATGTATTTTAAGAATTTGAACTGAAACTTGTATTAACGGATCTATTTATATATATGAGATATGGATTTGATTTGAAATCCCGTGGTGGATTATTATTTTGATAATTATGATTTTATTTCCGCTGCATTAAGAGCTGTTATTATTACTATTGTATGTTTTATTTTATTTTTAGGCTTGCGGATTTGAAAGAATTCTCGTTCCCTATCGCCGGTCATGGCCCCTGTTTTGGGTCGTGACAATTCATAATAGTAAAACCAACCCCATATATATATATATATATATATATATATATATATATATATATATATATATATCAAAAATATACCTAAAATATACCCAATATATTTCGGACACACACACATATATATATATGTCGAATTAAATATGAAATAAACTAAAGATAAATCATTAATATGGTAAAAAAAAACAATTTAAGTGAGTAACAATAATATACAATGCATTTTCTTAAAAATATACTTAAATATACAAAAGATATACCCTAAGTACATAAATCATTTAATAAAACATTTATGTATAAATATTCATTTAAATATGTGTTTGGGTTTAACATATATTCACAAATATACTAAAAATAAACCTAATTATCTAGCATGCATATATAAAAAATAAACCCTAAATATACCACTAATGTGTTAGGTTTAATTTAATTGTAAAACATGTATTTATTTGGAAATAATCCAAAATAGACCAAAAATAAACTTAAAAATAATTTAAGTGTAGGTTTATAATATAGCATGCAATTATTTAAGAATAAACCTAAATTATACTAATCATTTAATAACATAATTATGGTTCGCTGCACATTTAAATCGTGTATAAATATTAAATTATAGCAAACATAAACCTAAATAACTAACATACATATATAAAAAATATACTCAAAATAAACCGAAAATATGCCAAATCATATTATAATTAAATTACTGTTTAAACATATAATGAAAATAAAAATCCTAAGTCATGCATCCTATATGCAATGCATATATATACAATATAATAACTCACATGTTAGCGCTCCACGAGACAAATTCGACGGGTCTGATCTGTTAGGCCTCGGTTTCGGTGCTACTAAACAAACAAATGACAATATAAAATCAGAATAAATTTAACGAAAATTCTAAAGACTCGATCTAGAATTTTAGACACAGAATTAGAATAGGGATTTGACCGGACATCACGTTTTATGAGAATTCTACCAAAAATTCGACAGAACCTCCCTTGTAAAACAGACATCTCTCTACTCAAAGAGTAGAGCCAGTCCTGCAAGGAAAACACACTTCAGAATAACACTAAATTCACAACCACAATCCCTCCATCGGACTCCAACTACAATTCACCGACCGAGGTCCACAATTCACAGAATAATTACAAAATATCAAAAATGCCCTTATATAATAAAAATATATTTTATAATTCCAAATTACATAATTAACCCTAAAACACGTTAAAAATCGATAAAAACCTTTTTATTTAAAAAAATCGTATATTATATATAATTTGAAAACAATTTATGAAAAATAGTTTTAATTATTTAAAAATACTAAATAATTTTTAGAAATCATTTTTATACCCTAAATAACTATTAAAACCAATTTAATTACATTTTTAGCCAATTTAGTGTAAAATTACCAAAATACCCCTATATATATAAATTTACTAAAATAAATCCAAAAATTCACCAAAAATAATATAATTACTCAAAATTAATCTTCTCAACATATATTTCCATAATATCAATAAATATGCCCAACTCTCTCCAGAAATTAAATTAAATTGGTTTTAATAATTATTTGAGGTATAAAAATGATTTTTACAAATTATTTAGTATTTTTAACTAATTAAAACTATTTTTCGTAAATTATTTTCAAATTATATATAATATAAATGAGTTTTTATTTATTTTTAATATGTTTTAGGGCTAATTATGTAATTTGGATTTATAAAATGAATTTCGATTAATATTTATAAATTTATTGAGAATTATCAATTTTTAATAATATTTTATTAAAATTAGGGTTTTATTGTAATTATCGGTAAAATAATTATTTTTCGCGTTTTAAACATCCAATTTGCTATATTTTGATTATTAAAGGGTATTTTTGGCATTTTAATGTGTTCTGTGTTTATTTCGTGAATTGTGAACCTTGGTCGGTGGAATTGTAGTTTGGGAGTCCGATCGAGGGGTTATGTGACTGTTTATTTCCAAAGCGTGTTTTCTTGCAGGACCGGCTCTACTTCTAAGTAGAGAGATGTCCATTTTATAGGGGAGGTTCTGCCGAATTTTTGATAGAATCTCTTAAAATGTGACATCCGATTGAATCCCTATTCTTATTCTGTGTCTAGTATTTTTAGATTGAGTCTCCATAATTTCGTTAGACTTATTATAATTTCGTATTGTCGTTTGTTTGTTTAGTTGCATCGAGACCGAGGCCTAGTGGACCAGGCCAGTCAGACCGTCTCGTGGAGCGCATAATTGTGAGTTGTTATTTTATATATACGTGTTTTAGGATTGCATGTTTTAGAAATGTATGTTTAAATTTTATGAACTATGCATTAATTGTTTTAATAATTGCTTAGGTATATTTTGGTATATTTTAAATTAAATGCATGTTTTATTATTGAATTATACCTAAAATGTTTTTAAGTATATTTATAGTTTATTTTATAATTAAATTGAATTTATTCGACATATATATACTTGAAATATACTTGGTTTATTTTTGGTATATTTCTAGTATATATATGGTTTATATTGTTATTTTAATTTGTGTCATGCATCATTTATTTTATGAATGGATGTTTTATATATAAATGAAGGATATCAATAGAACGTGCTACCTAGTGGGCAGCACTAGGACCGAGTACGTACCGGTATGATGATAGACTGTAGGTTAAATTACTAACCTATTGGTGGAAATTGATTGGTTTATTTGATGTGAGATGTGATTTAAGAGTGTGGTTGCTGGAGCTCGGTTGACCAAGTGTCTCGGGGCCAATCACACTAACAGTGAGACTGCTGGAGCTCAGTTGACTTAATGTCTCGGGGCCAGTCTATTGTCCAAATGGAACAAGTGAATTTATTTGGAATAAGTGAGCCTGTATGGCTAGAGTGTTGTCTAACACTATTTGAGGTTGTGATCATCTAGGGTTTTATTTGATCCTTTATAAACAGATGTTATTTTCAGTATTTATAAAAAATGATTTTGTTGCATCTATGTGTTTCTACCTGTATATATATTTATTATATATACTATTAAATGTTTGCATTTTTTCATTTAGTTATGCATGTATATATATTATAACAATTCATTCAGTGAGGTCTGACTCCCCTTCGTTGACTATTTTTCAAGAGAGTCTTCGTCTTCAGACCTCAGTAGCAGACTCTTACGCCGAATTTCTTCTGACCTGGCTTTATTATGTAAACAACTTACTTGATTTTATTTTGTATTCTAAACACTGCAGTAGTTGTTTTTGTGAGCATTATGTATTATATATGTTGAGATCTGTATTTTAAAGGATTGAAATGAAAATTTGTATTGAAGAATTATATATATATAAGATGAGTTATTTTATTAAATGAGTTAGTGGATTATTATTATTGCTTATGAGATTTTAATTTACGTTGCAAGATACTTTATTTATGTTATCATTATTGCATGCTTTTATTTTATTTTAAAGGCTTGCTACGGGTCCGAATTCGAAAGAATTCTCGTTCCCTAGCGCCGGTCATGGCCCCTGTTTTGGGTCGTGACACACTAACACAAGCATATAACAATAACACTAATATTAATGACAATAATAAAAGTAATGATAATAATAATAATGATAATAACAATAATAATAATAATAATAATAATAATAATAATAATAATAATAATAATAATAATAATAATAATAATAATAATAATAATAATAATAATACTAACATTAATATTTTTAAATAATAATGACTTTCAAATAACTTCCTCTATGTAAATAAAATATTTAAAATAAAATAAATAAATACTATTCATAAATAATGATAGTATATATAAAAAACTTAAAAATATTATTAACACTATATATTTCAAAATAGTTTTTAATAATTTAAAATAAAGGATCATCACACCTATTTTAATTGTAAACACCTAGTTCGATCGACTTGCAATAGGGGATGAACTGTAGATGTTCAGTTTGATCGGCCCATACTCAAGCATGATAATGAGAAATACAAAGTTTGAAGGCAAGGGAGAAGCCTGAAATCCTCTCGAAAATGAGCCCAAGAGCTTAAGACCTTCTAAACTAAGCCTAAAACCCTTTGAAACCAACCTAAGTTGCCTTGGCCCACCAGGCCTAATGCAGGGCAGGCTATAAAAGCGATGCCTTTGTGATGAGGCGATCGTCTCATCATAGAGGTGTCACTTCTATAGTAGCCACTTGCCTCTACATTAAATGCAGAGGTGACAATTATGGGCCCATCTCAATTGAAACTCAGTCTCTGGTACATAAAAAAAATTTTAGAAAAAAAAAAGCTATGAAATGCAATGATGAGGAGGGATACTAGGGGCATGGCCTAGGGAGGAGGATTAAAAATGGAGAGAGAAGAAGGAAAAAAAAAAGGGAACCAGACCAAAGAGGAGAAGAAAGAGCTCTGAAACTTGAAGGGGAGAAAAGGAGGAAACCAAGCAAAAAATGCCATTTTCTAGAGGAAGAAGGGAAAAGAACTTGCATTCAAAGGGAGTCTATGTCACAACCCAAACTGGGAGTCATGACCGGCGCTAGGGAATGAGAATTATTTTGAAACCCGTAGCAAACCTTAAAAATAAAAACCATGCAATAAAAAATATAAAAATACCACATAATTAAAATTTAAATCGATATAAAAATAAATATTCAAATGCATGAAAAAATTTATTTAGGTGAATGATCAAATAGAACCCTAATATATAATCGCAACCTTAATAATAAAAATCAACAGCCAACAGACTTAATCAAAACTCTAAATAATTCATTGTCCAACTCAAGGTAGTAGATGAGGCTCGAGTACACTAAGTCAACCGAGGATCTATAATCTCACTACATGCATGACTGGCCCCGAGTATACTAGGTCAACTGAGGATCTGCAGTCATCCTTTCCCATATCTAGTAATCTCCATACTCTCATTCATAATTAGACATCAAAATTTTCAACCTAATTCTACCGTATTGTTGCACAACAGTCCTAGTATTACCCACTAGGTAGCACGTTCTATTAATATCCTTCATATAAATCACGTATTTATGGAAAATAATAAAATGCACAATTAAAATATAATGACATCCATTTATAAAGAAATATACTAAACATATACTGAAAATATACCAATTGCATATTGAAAATATGCCAAATATATATTCTGAGTATATACTAAAAATATACCAAATATATACTAAAATATACTAAGCATATATAGCACATATGTACCAAAATAAACCATAAATATACGAAATGCATATTAAGAATATATCAAATATGTAATTCACATATATATCAAAATTGCAATAACTCTAATATTTTTATCTTATTTTATTTAATTACGAGATATCCAGTGTTAATAAAATTTAAAAGTCAAATTTAATTATTTTGCTATTTTGTGATTAATTACCATTATTTTATGTTTAATTGGATTTTTGACATAAATATATTATTTTGAATGTTTAATTTGCATGGTTTATATTTATTATTTTGGATAGAACTATTTTAATAATATTTTATATAGTTTAATATATAGTTAATATACACATAGACTAACAAACAAACATACAAACATTCAACATACAAACATGCAGAACACTGTCTCTCCTTCCTCCCGCACTGTCCTAATTCAAGCCCGTCACTATGCCTCCCTCTCTTCTGGCCAGTCGCCACCTTCTTCTCCAGCCTTCCCACCATTGCCTGCATATTGGAGTGTCGCCAAAGTTGCACAGAAAATGGCAACGGTAACAAGTTGAGCTCCTTGTCGTTTCTCCCTCTTCCAGCCACCATTTCTTGCCATTTCGATGTCTATCAACTCTCTAAACATCAGTGAGTACTAATCTAGCTTCGGTTTGAGCTCAAAATGTCCATTTTTTGAGCTTTGTTGAATTTCAGTTTTCGAGCTTTAGGGTTTTCTATTTTTTTAAGGTTGATATTGATCAAATCACATAAACTCCCTTCACAAGATTTGATTTTGGTAGCTTAGTCTACATGTCTATATTTTTTTTGAATTTTTGGAATTTACTTTAATTTTTGTGAATTTTTGAATATTTTATTATTATTTAATTAATTTTTGAAAATTAATTTATTTAATTATAAAATTTGTTGATTTAGTGTTTTTATGGGTTATTATTAATTTTAGTGTTGAGATAATAATTTTTGTGATTTTTATGTAATTTTTATAAATATTTTTATATTATGTCAATATTAGAAAAATAGGTTAAAGTTGAGTTTTTGTTGAAATTATTGTTTAATAATGTGTTTCAGTTGATATTAGTAATATATAAGTTGAGAAAATAATTTTTATGCATTTATATAATTTTTTATAGAATTTTTTAGTAATATTAGTATATTATGTGTATTTTTGTGTTATAGGGTTAAATATGTAATTTTGTTAAGATTATAGTTAAATATTAGGTTTTAGTTGGTTTTATAATTATTTAAGGTATTAAAGTGATTTTTTCAAATTATTTACTATTTTTAACTAATTAATACTAATTTTCGAAAATTATTTTCAAACAATATATTATATATTATATGTTGGGGTTTCGTGATTCAAAAACGCAGTGGAAATTAAATCTTTCAACCATAAAACCTAACCCGAATCCAAGTAATTCGATTAATTGATTTAAAACTAGGTTTTCAAATCTTACCATAAACGCAGAAAAGACAAGAAAGTTGGAAGGCAAAAAGGAGGTTTACTCCGGTGACATCTTACCTCAAGCTTTTGATTTTGGTAGTTTAGATCAAGACATCTCCAAAAGAATCCATCCTCCACAAGCGTCCACACGAACAACCCTTAATTAAAAATGAAAACTTTGTGTGCTAGCACTTCTTTTGATTTCTCACAAATCAAGAACAAAAACACTATGTGTTTTAGTTTTTCTAAGAGGAGAAAAATGAATTTTAGTGGCTAATAATTGAGTTAGTAAAACCCTAGAGAATATAACATATTTATAGACCTCTAATTAGGGTTTCACTTACCAAAATAACTTTTTGGTAATTTCTCAATTATTATTATTCTGATTTTATTTAAAATTAAATCAGATATAATATTCCATTTATTTAAAATAACATTTACCTTAAATAAATAAATAAACTATTTATTGATTTCTACAGAGCATATTTGGGCTTCTCAAACCCATATTCATTTTTAGGCCTGTTCTAAGTGTGTGACCATGTAAGTTCACATGACATTGGCAGTAGGCCTTAATTCTCTATTTAGGCCTACAAGTCATAAGTGGCCTCTAGCAAGACATTATGACTACCTAAGTCATGTGAAGTCAAAAATCTGACATAACCTAATTTATAATAAATATTGTAATCCCTTTTTCACATGATATCTTGATTGAATATGTCACGACCCAAAACAAGAGCATGACCAGTGCTAAGGAACGGGAATTCTTTCGAATTTGGAACCTGTAGCAAGCCTTAAAAATAAAATAAAAACATGCAATAATAATAACATAAATAGAATATTTTGCAGCGGGAATAAATCTCATAAATAAAATAAATATAATCCACCAACTCATTTAAATAAACAAACTCATCTCATATATAAATAATCTTTTAATACAAATCTCAATTCAAATCTTTAAAATACAATTCTCATACAAACATAATATTTAAATCCCATGACTTAACTATAACTATTGTAGTGTTTAGATTATAAAATAAAATCAAGTAAGCAGATTATATAGTAAAGCTGGGACAGAAGAAATCCGGCGTAAAGGTCTGCTATTGAGGTCTGAAGATGAAGACTCTTCTAAAAAATAATCAACGGAGGGGAGTCAGACCTCACTGAGTGAATTATTATAATATATATACATGCATAGATAAATGACAAATGCACACATTCAATAGTATATATAATAAATATATATACAGGAAAAATCACACAGATGTAGCAAAATCATTTTATATATATACTAAAAATACTATCCGATTATGAAGGATTAAATAGAACCCTAGAAAATCATAACCTCAAACAGTGTTAGACAACACTCTAGCCATACAGGCTCACTTATTCCAAATAATTCACTTATTCCATTTGGACAGTAGACTGGCCCCGAGACACTAAGTCAACCGAGCTTTAGCAATTTGACTGTCAGTGTGATTGGCCCCAAGACACTTGGTCAACCGAGCTCTAGCAATTTGACTGTCAGTGTGATTGGCCCCAAGACACTTGGTCAACTGAGCTCCAGCAATCACACTTTCAAATCACATCACATATCAAATAAATCAATCCAATCATAATCCACAAATAAGTTAGTAATATAACCTAAATTCTATCGTCGTACCGGTACGTACTCGGTCCTAGTGTTGCCCACTAGGTAGCACATTCTATTGATATCCTTCATTTAAAAATAAATCCATACATTCATAAAATAAATGATGCATAACATTAATTAAAATAATAATATAAACCATATATATACTAGAAATATACCAAAAATAAACCAAATATATTTCCAGTATATATATGTCAAATGAATTCAATTTAGTTATAAAATAAACTATAAATAAACTATAAATATACTTAAAAACATTTTAAGAATAATTCATTAATAAAACATGCATATAATTTAAAATTTACCAAAACTATACCTAAGCAATTGTTAAACCATATATGCATATTTTATACAATTAAAATATACATTTCTAAAAACATGCATCCTACAACACGTATATATAAGATAACAACTCATAGTTATTGCACTCCTCAAGACGGGTGCGACGAGTCTGGTCCACTAGGCCTCGATCTCAGTGCAACTAAACAAACAAATGACAATACGGAATTAGAATAAATCTATCAAAATTCTAGAGACTTGATTTAAAAGTACTGAACACAGAATAAGAATAGAAATTTGACCAAATATCACGTTTTACAAGAATTCTACCGAAAATTGGGTAGAACCTCCCATGTAAAACAGACATCTCTCTACTCAAAGAGTAGAGCCGGTCCTGCAAAGAAACACACTTCAAATAAAAATAGTCTCACAACCCCTCGGTCGGACTCCTAAACTACAATTCCATCGACCGAGGTTCACAATTCACGAGATATGCACATAACACATTTAAATACCAGAAATATCAAAAATACCCTTTAATACTCAAAATATAGCAAATTAGAAATTCAAACGCTAAAATAATTATTTTACCGATAAATACATAAAAACCCTAATTTTAATAAAATAGTATTAAAATCCATAATTCTCGATAAATTCATAAATATTAACCAAAATACATTTTAAAACTCCAAATTACATAATTAACCCTAAAACATATTAAAAATCGATAAAAACTCATTTATTTAGAAAAATAGTATATTATATATAATTTGAAAATAATTTATGAAAAATAGTTTTAATTAGTTAAAAATACTAAATAATTTGTAGAAATCATTTTTAAACCTCAAATAACTATTAAAACCAATTTAATTATATTTTTAGCCAATTTAGCATCAAATTACCAAAATACCCCTACTATATATAAATTCACTATAATTGTTAAAAAATTTACTAAAAATAATATAATTACTTAAAAATTAATTTATCAACATATAATTCAATAATATCAACAAATATACTCAATTAACCAATTAATTTCAATAAAATATACAATTAACCTAATTTTATAAAAATCACATAAACTAAATAAATTCACAATAATTATATAAAAATCATAAAAATTACAAATAAATTTCTAAAATGTATTTTAACACCTATAAACACCATAAATCACAATTTCATAATTTAATTAATTAATTTACGAAAATTAGAAAATATTAATAAAATAATAAAAAATTCACAAAAATCAAAATAATTCCCAAACATTCTACAAAAATTACCACATGTATATTGAGCTACTAGGATCAATATTTGTGAAGGAAGTTTTCTTGAATCATCAAAATTGAAGCTCAAAAAAAAATCAAGAACACAAGTTGGCCGAAATTGAAAATTGGAAACTTAGGAAAATCTAGACCAAATCAAGTGAAACCAAGCTTATAAATGCACTCACTGGAGCTCAAGGAAGAGATAGAGACTAGTGGCACTTTGAACGGTGGCCGGAATCATTGTGATCGGAGTTGGAAGCAAGTTTCGGTTTCTTAGGGAAAAACTTATCAAACAACGCCGAAAAAAGGGAGCTAAGGGCAGCGAGATAGGCTGGAGATGGAGGAGGACGGCTGAGAGGCACACCAATGGAAAGAAATTGAAGTTTCAGTCGCCGAAGAGGGAAGGGGGATGTCAGGAACGAAGGGGAAGGTTTGATGGCAAAATCGTAAATATTGTAAACTTTCATTTTTGGTAAATATTATATGTATATATATGTATATATATAACTATAGTTTATATTATAATAATAAATGAATATTATATTCACAATATTTATTCACCACACACAATTAATAATATCTATACACATATACATAGATATACACACATTAATTATTAAAACTATATAATATAATATCAATTTAATTAAAAATAAACCCTAATTAATTAAATGTGCATATATGCATGTATATGTATATATTTTAATACGACATGTAAAATTGTGCATGTACTCATGCAAATTCATAAAACCGTCTAAAATAATTAACATTTATTTATTTAAGTTTTAATTTCCCCGAAAATAAAACTTTCGGGAAAATTTTACGTAAAAGACTTAAAATAATTAAAAATGACTTTAATAAATAATAAACTAATTAAATAATATATATATATATATATATATATATATATATATATATATATATATTATTAACACTACATATCCCGATGCAGTTTAAAATTATTTAAAAACTCGGGATATCACAGTCTTCCCCCCTTATAAGAATTCGTCCCCGAATTCCAGAAAAAGAATAAATACAAGATCAAGAAGCGAAGAGATACGGGTAAGAAGCTAGCATCTCAGCTTCAGTCTCCCACGTATGCTCCTCTACCCTATTGTTACGCCACAGAACCTTGACCATCGGAATCTGCTTCGATCGCAACTGTCGAACTTGATAGTCAACGATCGCCATAAGTTCTTCCACAAACGTCAAATCTTCATTCACTTCCATGTTGTCAGGCTGTAACACGTGTGAAGGGTCTGAGACATACTTCCTCAGTATCGAGATATGAAATACTGGATGCACTTGAGACATACTTGGAGGCAAAGCCAACTGATACGTAACAGTGTCAACTCTCTCAAGAATCTCAAACAGTCTGATATATCTCGGTGCTAACTTACCCTTCTTGCCAAATCTCATTAGACCCTTCATTGGAGACACCTTCAGGAAAACAAAGTCTCCAACCTGAAATTCTATATCTCTGCACTTAAGATCCACATAGCTCTTCTGCTTGCTAATTGCGGTCTCTAATATGTGCTTGATTATAGTAACTTTCTCTACAGCATCTTGAACCATCTCAGGTCCAATCAAAGCTCTCTCGCCAATCTCATCCCAACTCAGAGGGGATCTACACTTCCTTCCATGCAACGCCTCGTATGGTGCCATTCCAATACTGCTATGGTAGCTGTTATTATATGCAAACTCTATGAGTGGCAAATGATCATCCCAACTACCTCCTAATTCCAAGACACACATCCTCAACGTATCTTCCAGTGTTTGGATCATCCTCTCAGACTGACCATCTGTTTGAGGATGAAAAGCAGTACTGAAGTCCAACCTATTGCCTATCGCTTCCTACAACTAAGGCAAAAAATGTGAGGTAAATACTTGTAATATCCCGTGTATTTAAAATATTTTTACACTGTACCGGGATATGCAGTGTTAATAAATTTTGAATATATATGTGATATTTTTACGAATTAATATGTATTTAAAACCTATTTTTATTACTATGCATTATTTCCAGTGTTTTACGTAAAATTTTCCCGGGACTTATATTTTCGGGGGAAATTTTCACGTAAATAATTTATTATTAATTATTTTAAATATATTTTCGGACTTGCATGAACTCATGCATATTTTTAAATTATTAAATAAAGCCTGTGTGTGTATATTTATTTAATTAGGGTTTATTATTACCCTAATATTATATTAATTATTTATTAGTTTTATTGTTATTTAATTATTTTTATTTAGTATAAATTATTAAAATATTAAAATTTTATCTGTGTGGTGTATATTTAATGTGTGTAATTTAATATTATTTTAATATATAGTATAAAGTATATATATATACATATAACACATCAAAAATCAAAAAAATTAGAAAATTACCATTTTGCCCCCGTGAGCTTCTTCTTCCCCGATCACCTTCCCATCGCCGTTTCGGTCGCTGCCGTACCGTTCCCTTGCCTTGAGAGTTCCGTCCGGTGTGCCACCACCTTCCCCAACCTTTTTCGCCGCCTGTGGTAGCCGTTTCCGGCGCCTGGAAGTCGATTTTGGCCGAAGAAACCGAAACTTTGGCCGCCGTCGATCATGTCGATTCCGGCCACCATTTTCGACACCGCCAGTCTCTTTCTTCTCCTTGAGCTCTAGTGAGTGTGATTCTAGCTTTGGTTTGAGCTAAAATGGTCTAGATTTGCTTAGGTTTTGAATTTTCCAATTCGGTCACATTAGGGTTTTTGATTTTTTTGAGCTTCGAATTGATTGATTACTGAAAACTCCCTTCACAAATGTTGATCCTAGTAGCTTAATCTACATGTATGAATTTTTGTAGAATTTTTGGAGATTTTTTGGATTTTTGGGTATTTTTGAATATTTTAATATTATTTTCTAATTTTCGGAAATTAATTATTTAAATTATGAAATTGGAGTTTATGGTTAAATTAGGTGTTGAAATGAATTATAGGAATTTATTTGGAATTTTTATGTATTTATTTTGAATTATTGAAGTTTATGTAAATTTGAAAAATTAGGTTAAATGTGTTTTTAATTGAATTTAGTTGGTTAATTGAGTTTAATTATTGATATTATTGATAAATATGTTGAGAAAATTAATTTTGGATAATTGTATAATTTTTGGTGAATTTTTGAAGTAATTTAAGTATATTTATATATATAGGGGTATTTTGGTAATTTTACCCTAAATTGGCTAAAAATGTAATTTAATTGGGTTTAATAGTTATTTAAGGTATAAAAATGATTTCTACAAATTATTTGGTATTTTTAACTAATTAAAACTATTTTTGGTGAATTATTTTCAATTATATATATAATATACGATTTTACTAATAAAATGGGTTTTTATCGGTTTTTACTGTGTTTAAAGGCTAATTATGTAATTTCTACTTATAAAATGAATTTCTATGTTGTAAGGATATTTTTGGTATTTTTGGAATTATTCTGTGTTTGTGGACCCCGGTCGGTAGATTGTAGTCTGGAGTCCGACCGAGGGGTTATGCATTTGTGTTGAGCCTATTTTTCGAAGTGTATTTCTTGCAGGGTCGGTTCTACTCTTTTGAGTAGAGAGATGTCCGTTTTACAGGGGAGGTTCTGTCGAATTTTCGGTAGAATTCTCGTAAAACGTGATGTCCGGTCGAATCCTAATTTCTGATTCTGTGTTTAATACTCTAGATCGAATTCTAGGATTTCTGTTAGGGTTTGTTCTGATGTCTATTATTTATTGCTTGCTTAGTTGCGCCGAGACCGAGGGCTAGTGGACCAGGCCCGTCGAACCTGTCTCATGGAGCGCATTAGGTGAGTTACTATACTATATATATATGCTTAGGATTCATGATTTAGAAATACATGTTTTATATTGATTAAATATGCATAAATATTTTGATTATTTCTTAAGTTTATATTAAGTATATTTTTGGTTTATTTTTGGTATATAATAAATTATATACATGTTTTATTAATAAAATATATTTAAAATGTTTTTAAATATATTTTTAGTTTAATTTATGATTTGATTGGATTTATTTGACATATATATACTCGAAATATACCTGGTTTACGTTTGGTATATTTTCGGTATATATATGGTTTATATTGTTATTTTATTTAAATTCATGCATCATTTATTGTGAATGAATGTTTTATATTTAATGATGAAGGATATCCATAGAACGTGCTACCTAGTGGGCAGCACTAGGACCGAGTACGTACCGGTACGCCTATAGCTTTAGGCTATATTACTAACTATTTATGGATATTGATTTGATATGATTATTGATATGTGTGAGATATGGTTTGGAGGTGTGATTGCTAGAGCTCAGTTGACCAAGTGTCTCGGGGCCAATCACACAGGCAGTCAGACTGCTGGAGCTCGGTTGACTTAGTGTCTCGGGGCCAGTCTACTGTCTAAATGGATTAAGTGGATATATTTGGATTAAGTGAGCCTGTATGGCTAGAGTGTTGTCTAACACTATTTTCTGAGGTTGCGATGTTCTAGGGTTCTATGTGATCCTTCATAAAAGATGATTTTCAGATAAAATATATAAATGATTTTTATTGCATCTGTGTGTAATTGCCTGTATATATATTAGATATATATATACTGTTGACTGTATGCATTATCAATTAGTGTGTATGTATATATATTATAGTAATTCACTTAGTAAGGTCTGACACCCCTCCGTTGACTATTTTTCAGGAGAGTCAACTTCTTCAGACCTCAGTAGCAGGTCGATACGCCGGATTTCTTCCACCCCGGCTTCTTTGTGTAAATTATCTAATTGAGTCTTATTTATTTTATCTAGACACTGCAGTAGTTGTGAATTAAAGTATTGGATTTCACGTATTTTATTTTAAAGAGATGTATTATATTGAAACTGGATTTGTATTAAAGACTACATATATGTGATGAGATGAGATTTGAATTAAATCCAGTTGATGGAAATGTTATTATTATATTTATGATTTTTATTTCCGCTGCATATTATATGGTTATTGTTATTATTGCATGAGTTATTTTTTTTTTAAGCTTGCTACGGGTTCCGGATTCGAAAGAATTCCCGTTCCCTAGCGCCGGTCATGGCCCCTGTTTTGGGTCGTGACAATACTAAACCTTTATTTGAGACATTGGACACAAGTACTCTATGAAGGCACACAATATGTGAGGTAAATACTTGTAATATCCCGTGTTTTTAAAATATTTTTACACTGTACCGGGATATGTAGTGTTAATAAATTTTGAATATATATGCGATATTTTTACGAGTTAATATGTATTTAAAACCTATTTTTATTACTGTGCATTATTTCCAGTGTTTTACGTAAAATTTTCCCGGGGACTTATATTTTCGGGGAAATTTTCACGTAAATAATTTATTATTAATTATTTTAAATATATTTTCGGACTTGCATAAACTCATGCGTATTTTTAAATTATTAAATAAAGCCTATGTGTGTATATTTATTTAATTAGGGTTTATTATTACCCTAATATTATATTAATTATTTATTAGTTTTATTGTTATTTAATTATTTTTATTTAGTATAAATTATTAAAATATTAAAATTTTATGTGTGTGGTGTATATTTAATGTTTGTAATTTAATATTATTTTAATATATAGTATAAAGTATATATATATATACATATAACACATCAAAAATCAAAAAAATTGAAAATTACCATTTTGCCCCCGTGAGCTTCTTCTTCCCCGATCACCTTCCCATCGCCGTTTCGATCACTACCGTGTCGTTCCCTTGCCTTGAGAGTGCCGTCCGGTGTGCCACCACCTTCCCCAACCTTTTTTGCCGCCTGTGGTAGCCGTTTCCGGCGCTTGGAAGTCGATTTTGGCCGAAGAAACCGAAACTTTGGCCACCGTCGATCACGTCGATTCCGGCCACCATTTTCGACACCGCCAGTCTCTTTCTTCTCCTTGAGCTCCAGTGAGTGTGATTCTAGCTTTGGTTTGAGCTAAAATGGTCTAGATTTGCTTAGGTTTTGAATTTTCCAATTCGGTGACATTAGGGTTTTTGATTTTTTTGAGCTTCGAATTGATTGATTCATGAAAACTCCCTTCACAAATGTTGATCCTAGTAGCTTAATCTACATGTATGAATTTTTGTAGAATTTTTGGAGATTTTTTGGATTTTTGGGTATTTTTGAATATTTTAATATTATTTTCTAATTTTCGGAAATTAATTATTTAAATTATGAAATTGGAGTTTATGGTTAAATTAGGTGTTGAAATGAATTATAGGAATTTATTTGGAAATTTTATGTATTTATTTTGAATTATTGAAATTTATGTAAATTTGAAAAATTAGGTTAAATGTGTTTTTAATTGAATTTAATTGGTTAATTGAGTTTAATTATTGATATTATTGATAAATATGTTGAGAAAATTAATTTTGGATAATTGTATAATTTTTGATGAATTTTTGAAGTAATTTAAGTATATTTATATATATAGGGGTATTTTGGTAATTTTACCCTAAATTGGCTAAAATGTAATTTAATTGGGTTTAATAGTTATTTAAGGTATAAAAATGATTTCTACAAATTATTTGGTATTTTTAACTAATTAAAACTATTTTTGGTGAATTATTTTCAATTATATATATAATATACGGTTTTACTAATAAAATGGGTTTTTATCGGTTTTTACTGTGTTTAAAGGCTAATTATGTAATTTCTACTTATAAATGAATTTCTATGTTGTAAGGATATTTTTGGTATTTTTGGAATTATTCTATGTTTGTGGACCCCGGTCGGTAGATTGTAGTCTGGAGTCCGACCGAGGGGTTATGGGATTTGTGTTGAGCCTATTTTTCGAAGTGTATTTCTTGCAAGGTCGGCTCTACTCTTTTGAGTAGAGAGATGTCCATTTTACAGGGGAGGTTCTGTCGAATTTTCGGTAGAATTCTCGTAAAACGTGATGTCCGGTCGAACCCTAATTTCTGATTCTGTGTTTAATACTCTAGATCGAATTCTAGGATTTCTGTTAGGGTTTATTCTGATGTCTATTATTTATTGCTTGTTTAGTTACGCCGAGACCGAGGGCTAGTGGACCAGGTCCGTCAGACCTGGTCTCATGGAGCGCAATAGGTGAGTTACTATACTATATATATATGCTTAGGATGCATGATTTAGAAATACATGTTTTATATTGATTAAATATGCATAAATATTTTGATTATTTCTTAAGTTTATATTAAGTATATTTTTGGTTTATAATAAATTATATACATGTTTTAATTAATAAAATATATTTAAAATGTTTTTTAAATATATTTTTAGTTTAATTTATGATTTGATTGGATTTATTTGACATATATATACTCGAAATATACTGGTTTACGTTTGGTATATTTCCGGTATATATATGGTTTATATTGTTATTTTATTTAAATTCATGCATCATTTATTGTGAATGAATGTTTTATATTTAATGATGAAGGATATCCATAGAACGTGCTACCTAGTGGGCCAGCACTAGGACCGAGTACGTACCGGTACGCCTATAGCTTTAGGCTATATTACTAACTATTTATGGATATTGATTTGATATGATTATTGATATGTGTGAGATATGGTTTGGAGGTGTGATTGTTGGAGCTCAGTTGACCAAGTGTCTCGGGGCCAATCACACAGGCAGTGAGACTGCTGGAGCTCGGTTGACTTAGTGTCTCGGGGCCAGTCTACTGTCTAAATGGATTAAGTGGATATATTTGGATTAAATGAGCCTGTATGGCTAGAGTGTTGTCTAACACTATTTTTTGAGGTTGCGATGTTCTAGTGTTCTATGTGATCCTTCATAAAAGATGATTTTCAGATAAAATATATAAATGATTTTTATTGCATCTATGTGTAATTGCCTGTACATATATTAGATATATATATACTGTTGACTGTATGCATTATCAATTATAGTGTATGTATATATATTATAGTAATTCACTTAGTAAGGTCTGACTCCCCTCCGTTGACTATTTTTCAGGAGAGTCAACTTCTTCAGACCTCAGTAGCAGGTCGATACGCGGATTTCTTCCGCCCCGACTTCTTTGTGTAAATTATCTACTTGAGTCTTATTATTTATCTAGACACTGCAGTAGTTGTGAATTAAAGTATTGGATTTCACGTATTTTATTTTAAAGAGATGTATTATATTGAAACTGGATTTGTATTAAAGACTACATATATGTGATGAGATGAGATTTGAATTAAATCCAGTTGATGGAAATGTTATTATTATATTTATGATTTTTATTTCCGCTGCATATTATATGGTTATTGTTATTATTGCATGAGTTATTTTTTTTTTTAAGCTTGCTACGGGTTCCGGATTCGAAAGAATTCCCATTCCCTAGCACCGGTCATGGCCCCTGTTTTGGGTCGTGACAATACTAAACCTTTATTTGAGACATTGGACACAAGTACTCTATGAAGGCACACAATATGTGAGGTAAATACTTGTAATATCCCGTGTTTTTAAAATATTTTTACACTGTACCGGATATGCAGTGTTAATAAATTTTGAATATATATGCGATATTTTTACGAGTTAATATGTATTTAAAACTATTTTTATTACTGTGCATTATTTCCAGTGTTTTACGTAAAATTTTCCCGGACTTATATTTTCGGGGAAATTTTCACGTAAATAATTTATTATTAATTATTTTAAATATATTTTCGGACATGCATAAACTCATGCGTATTTTTAAATTATTAAATAAAGCCTGTGTGTGTATATTTATTTAATTAGGGTTTATTATTACCCTAATATTATATTAATTATTTATTAGTTTTATTGTTATTTAATTATTTTTATTTAGTATAAATTATTAAAATATTAAAATTTTATGTGTGTGGTGTATATTTAATGTGTGTAATTTAATATTATTTTAATATATAGTATAAAGTATATATATATATACATATAACACATCAAAAATCAAAAAAATTGGAAAATTACCATTTTGCCCCCGTGAGCTTCTTCTTCCCCGATCACCTTCCCATCACCGTTTCGGTCGCTGCCGTGCCGTTCCCTTGCCTTAAGAGTGCCGTCCGGTGTGCCACCACCTTCCCCAACCTTTTTCGCCGCCTGTGGTAGCCGTTTCCGGCGCCTGGAAGTCGATTTTGGCTGGAGAAACCGAAACTTTGGCCACCGTCGATCACGTCGATTCCGGCCACCATTTTTGAAACCGCCAGTCTCTTTCTTCTCCTTGAGCTCCGATGAGTGTGATTCTAGCTTTGGTTTGAGCTAAAAATGGTCTAGATTTGCTTAGGTTTTGAATTTTCCAATTCGGTGACATTAGGGTTTTTGATTTTTTTGAGCTTTCGAATTGATTGATTCATGAAAACTCCCTTCACAAATGTTGATCCTAGTAGCTTAATCTACATGTATGAATTTTTGTAGAATTTTTGGAGATTTTTTGGATTTTTGGGTATTTTTGAATATTTTGAATATTATTTTCTATTTTCGGAAATTAATTATTTAAATTATGAAATTGGAGTTTATGGTTAAATTAGGTGTTGAAATGAATTATAGGAATTTATTTGGAATTTTTATGTATTTATTTTGAATTATTGAAGTTTATGTAAATTTGAAAAATTAGGTTAAATGTGTTTTTAATTGAATTTACTTGGTTAATTGAGTTTAATTATTGATATTATTGATAAATATATTGAGAAAATTAATTTTGGATAATTGTATAATTTTTGGTGAATTTTTGAAGTAATTTAAGTATATTTATATATATAGGGGTATTTTGGTAATTTTACCCTAAATTGGCTAAAAATGTAATTTAATTGGGTTTAATAGTTATTTAAGGTATAAAAATGATTTCTACAAATTATTTGGTATTTTTAACTAATAAAAACTATTTTTGGTGAATTATTTTCAATTATATATATAATATACGGTTTTACTAATAAAATGGGTTTTTATCGGTTTTTACTGTGTTTAAAGGCTAATTATGTAATTTCTACTTATAAAATGAATTTCTTTGTTGTAAGGATGTTTTTGGTATTTTTGGAATTATTCTGTGTTTGTGGACCCCGATCGGTAGATTGTAGTCTGGAGTCCGACCGAGGGGTTATGGATTTGTGTTGAGCCTATTTTTCGAAGTGTATTTCTTGCAGGGTCGGCTCTACTCTTTTGAGTAGAGAGATGTCCGTTTTACAGGGGAGGTTCTACCGAATTTTCGGTAGAATTCTCGTAAAACGTGATGTCCGGTCGAACCCTAATTTCTGATTCTGTGTTTAATACTCTAGATCGAATTCTAGGATTTCTGTTAGGGTTTATTCTGATGTCTATTATTTATTGCTTGTTTAGTTGCACCGAGACCGAGGGCTAGTGGATCAGGCCCGTCGGACCTGTCTCATGGAGCGCATTAGGTGAGTTACTATACTATATATATATGCTTAGGATGCATGATTTAGAAATACATATTTTATATTGATTAAATATGCATAAATATTTTGATTATTTCTTAAGTTTATATTAAGTATATTTTTGGTTTATTTTTGGTATATAATAAATTATATACATGTTTTATTAATAAAATATATTTAAAATGTTTTTAAATATATTTTTAGTTTACTTTATGATTTGATTGGATTTATTTGACATATATATACTCGAAATATACCTGGTTTACGTTTGGTATATTTTCCGGTATATATATGGTTTATATTGTTATTTTATTTAAATTCATGCATCATTTATTGTGAATGAATGTTTTATATTTAATGATGAAGGATATCCATAGAACGTGCTACCGAGTACGTACCGGTACGCCTATAGCTTTAGGCTATATTACTAACTATTTGTGGATATTGATTTGATATGATTATTGATATGTGTGAGATATGGTTTGGAGGTGTGATTGCTAGAGCTCGGTTGACCAAGTGTCTCGGGCCCAATCACACAGGCAGTCAGACTGCTGGAGCTCGGTTGACTTAGTGTCTCGGGGCCAGTCTACTGTCTAAATGGATTAAGTGGATATATTTGGATTAAGTGAGCCTGTATGGCTAGAGTGTTGTCTAACACTATTTTCTGAGGTTGCGATGTTCTAGGGTTCTATGTGATCCTTCATAAAAGATGATTTTCAGATAAAATATATAAATGATTTTTATTGCATCTGTGTGTAATTGCCTGTATATATATTAGATATATATATATACTATTGACTGTATGCATTATCAATTAGTGTGTATGTATATATATTATAGTAATTCACTTAGTGAGGTCTGACTCCCCTCCGTTGACTATTTTTCAGGAGAGTCAACTTCTTCAGACCTCAGTAGTAGGTCGATACGCCGGATTTCTTCCGCCCCGGCTTCTTTGTGTAAATTATCTACTTGAGTCTTATTTATTTTATCTAGACACTGCAGTAGTTGTGAATTAAAGTATTGGATTTCACGTATTTTATTTTAAAGAGATGTATTATATTGAAACTGGATTTGTATTAAAGACTATATATATGTGATGAGATGAGATTTGAATTAAATCCAGTTGATGGAAATGTTATTATTATATTTATGATTTTTATTTCCGCTGCATATTATATGGTTATTGTTATTATTGCATGAATTATTTTTTTTTAGGCTTGCTATGGGTTCTGGATTCGAAAGAATTCCCGTTCCCTAGCGCCGGTCATGGCCCTTGTTTTGGGTCGTGACAATACTAAACCTTTATTTGAGACATTGGACACAAGTACTCTATGAAGGCACACAATATGCTTCACATATAGCTTCACCAATCTAGCTACAGAATAGGTGGCTTTCACAAGCAAGAAATGTGCAGACTTAGTTAACCTGCCTACAATCACCCAAATGGAATTATATCCATCCTTAGAACGAGGTAAACCGACCACAAAATCCATAGCTATCCTTTCTCACTTCCATTCAGGAATAGGAAGAGGCTGAAGCTTCCCAGAAGGCTTCTGATGCTCAGCTTTCACTTGTTGACACATCAAGCACTTAGCAACATAATCAGCGACATCCTTCTTTAGTCTGTCCCACCAGTACAAGTCTCTAATACTGTGGTACATCTTAGTGACACCTAGATGTACTCTATAGGCTATAGAATGTTCTTCCTCTAGGATCTCTTCTCTCAAATTATCCACATCAGGAACACACAATCCATCGCTGATCCACAAAACACCATCGTCATCGAGTGTGAAATCAGTGAACTTCACTGCACGGATATTCTCTGTAAGCTCTTCTAGAATAGGATCTCGGCTCTGAGCTGGCTTAATCCTATCTCTCAGTACATATCACACCTTAAACTGAGCTAGCAGTCTACTTGATCTACTAATCTTCATCATCAGACCTTGATCCACCAACAGATGCAACTCCTGGATCAATGGTCTTCTCTTTACACTAATATGAGCGAGACTGCCTGAGGACTTCCTACTCAAGGCATTTGGTACCACATTAGCCTTGCCTGGATGATATAAAATCTCACAGTCATAATCTTTCAATAGTTCCAACCATCTCCTTTGCCTCAGATTCAGATCTCTTTGCTAGAAAATGTATTTAAGGCTCTTGTGATCAGTAAAAATCTCACAAGTCACCCCGTACAGATAATGTCTCTAGATCTTGAGAGCAAAGATCACTGCAGCCATCTCAAGGTCATGTGTAGGATAGTTCTGCTCATGCTTCTTCAACTGCTGTAATATCCCGAGTTTTTAAAATATTTTAAACTGCATCGGGATATGTAGTGTTAATAATTTTGAATATAATTATGATATTTTTATGAGTTGATATTTATTTAAAGCTCATTTTAATTATTTTATGTTATTTTAAGTGCTTTACGTAAAATTTTCCCGATAATTTTATTTTCAGGGAAATTAACACGTAAATAATTTAGTATTAATTATTTTAAATAATTTCACGAATTTGCATGAACTCATAATTATTTTTAAAGGTGCTAAAATAAAGTGTATATATGTGTATATATTTAAATTAAACTAGGGTTTAATTAATTTCCCTAATTTTTATTATTTAGTTTTAATATTATTTAATTATTTTTAAGTGTATAAAATTATTAATTTATTAAATTATATGTGTGTGCAGTATATTTAATGTGTGTGGGAGTTTATATTATTATAATATACAGTGTGATTATATATATATATATATATATAATATATATATATATATATATATATATATATATATATATATATATATATATATATATATATACATATTTATTTAACAAAAAATATAAAGTTTGCAAAAATTACCAAACTGCCACTCCTCCCTCTCCCTCTTCGCGATCGTTCCCATCCACCCTCCGGTCACTGTCACACCATTTTCTTCTCATTGGTGTGCCTCCCGGTGTGCCACCTTCATCCTCAGCCTTTCCCGCCACCTGCAACAGTCGTTTCCAGCGTCGAAGGAGCTCGTTTTGGCCGGAAAGCTGAAACTCATCCTCGTCGTCGATCGATGTGATTCCGACCATCGTTTTTGACACCAGAAGTCTCTATCTTCTCCTTGAGCTCCGGTGAGTGTGATTCCAAGCTTTGTTTCACTTAAAATGGTCTAGATTTGCCTAGGTTTTGATTTTGCAATTTCGGCCTATTAGGGTTCTTAATTTTTTTGAGCTTCAATTTGATTGATTCATGAAAAAATCCTTCACAAATTTTGCTCCCCTTAGCTTAATCTTCATGTGTGAATTTTTTTAGAATTTTTGGAATTTATTTTGATTTTTGGGTATTTTTTAATATTTTATTATTATTTTATAATTTTCGAAAATTAATAAATTAAATTAAGAAATGAGTTTTATGGTAATTATAGGTGTTGAAATGAATTATAGAAATTTATTTGGAATTTTTGTGAATTTCTATGTATTTATTTTGAATTTATTTAGTTTATGTAATTTTGAGAAAATAGGGTTAACTATATGTTTAATTGAAATTTATTGGTTAATTGAGTATATTTATTGATATTATTGAAATATATGTTGAGAAAAATAATTTTGTGCAATTATATTATTTTTGGATTTATTTTAGTATATTTATATATATATAGAGGTATTTTGGTAATTTTACACTAAATTGGCTAAAAATGTAATTAAATCGGGTTTCATAGTTATTTAGGGTATAAAAATGATTTCTACAAATTATTTGGTATTTTTAACTAATTAAAACTATTTTTCATAAATTATTTTCAATTATATGTATAATATACGATTTTTCTAATAAAATGAGTTTTTATCGGTTTTTACTGTGTTTTAGGGTTAATTACGTAATTTCTACTTATAAAAGGTATTTTTAGTATATAAGGGTATTTTCGGTATTTTGTAAATATTCCATGAATTGTGGACCTCGATCGGTCATTTGTAGTTTAGGGCCCAACCAAGGGATTGTGGTTGTAATTCTATGTTTATTCTTGAAGTGCGTTTCTTTGCAGGACCGACTCTACTCTTTGAGTAGAGAGATGTCCATTTTATAGGGGAGGTTTTGCTGAATTTTTGGTAGAATTCTCGTAAAATATGATGTCCGGTCGAATTCTGATTTAATTCTATGTCTAGTAATCTAGATCAAGTCTTTAGATCTTCTGTTAGATTTATTCTGATTCCTATCATTATTTGTTTGTTTAGTTGCACCGAGACCAAGGCCTAGTGGACCAGGCCCATTGGACCCATCTCGAGGAGCGCAATAATTTGTGAGTTACTATTCTATATATATATGCTCTAGGGTGCATGATTTTAGAAATCTATGTTTTATTTTGACTAAAAGTGCATAATGGTATTAATTAGTACTTGAGTTTATTTTAGTTTACTTTTGGTTTATTTTTGGTATATTTTAAACTATATGCATGTTTTATTAATGAATCATGTTGAAAATGTTTTTAAGTATATTTCTAGTTTATTTTGTAATTTAATTGGATTTATTTAACGTATATATACTCGAAATATACCTGGTTTACTTTTGGTATATTTCTAGTATATATATGGTTTATGTTGCTATTTTATTTAAATTCATGCATCATTTATTTGTGAATGTATGTTTTATATTTAATAATAAAGGATATCAATAGAATGTGCTACCTAGTGGGCAGTACTAGGACCGAGTACGTACCGGTACGCCGATAGTATTTAGGCTATATTACTAACCTGTTTGAGGATATTATTTGGATTTGATTATTTTATGTGTGAGAAATGATTTGGGAGTGTGATTGCTGGAGCTCGGTTGACCAAGTGTCTCGAGGCCAATCACACTGATAGTCAGACTGCTGGAGCTCAGTTGAGTTAGTGTCTCGGGGCCAGTCTACTATCCAAATGGAACAAGTGAACTTATTTGGAATAAGTGAGCCTGTATGGCTAGAGTGTTTTCTAACACTGTTTTGAGATTGTGATTTTCTAGGGTTCTATTTGATCCTTCATAAACAGTTATTTTCATAAAATATATAAAATGATTTTGTTGCATCTGTGTGCATTTGCTTGTATATATATTTATTATATATATACTATTAACTGAGTGCAGTCAGTTGGATCTGAGATCTGGTTATCACCAGGTCCGCATTGCAGAAGGAGATGAACCAAAAACTGCATGTGTGACTCGGTATAGTGCATTTGAATTTCTTGTAATGCCTTTTGGACTAACCAATGCTCCTGCTACTTTTTGTACTCTTATGAACCAGGTGTTTCATGATTATCTGGATAAATTAGTGGTGGTGTATCTGGATGACATTGTGGTTTATAGCACCACTTTAACAGAACATGAAGAGCATCTTCGCCTAGTCTTTGAGAAATTAAGGTAGAACCAGCTATATGTAAAGAGGGAGAAGTGCGCTTTTGGGCAAACTACTATAAAATTCTTGGGGCACATAGTGGAACAAGGCCGCATCCGTATGGACCCGGGGAAAGTTAAAGCAATCCAAGAATGGAAACCACCTACTAGTCTTACAGAACTCCGTTCCTTCTTAGGATTGGCCAATTACTATACGCGGTTCATAAAAAGGTACTCGAAGAAAGTACTCCCATTAACAAAATTGCTAAAGAAGACTACTGGGTGGAAATGGACTAGCAGCTGTCAAGAAGCATTTGATGAGGTGAAGATGTTACTACTTAAAGATCCGGTATTGGCTATGCCAGACATGTTAAAGTCCTTTGAAGTACAAACGGATGCTTCCGATTATGCACTTGGTGGGGTGCTAATGCAGGACAACCATCCTATAGCTTTTGAATGCCGAAAACTAAGTGGAAGCAGAACGTCGATACATGGCTCATGAGAAAGAGTTACTGGTGGTCCTACATTGCTTGAGAATATGGAGGCATTACTTATTGGGGTCAAAATTCGTGGTGAAGACTGATAACACAGCGATCAGCCACTTCCTAACCTAACCAAAATTGAATCCAAGACAAGCACGGTGCAGGAACATTTGGCCGAATTTGATTTTCATCTGGAGTATAAACCTGGGAAGAATAATAATGTAGCTAATGCACTAAGCCGGAAGATAGAACTAGCGACGGTAAAACTGTTGGCTTACCTGTACATGAGTCAAGTGGTGACCTCCATCCGAGACAGATCAAGCGGAACTTGGAAAAAGATCCTCAAGCGGTTTGCTTTAATCAACTTGGCAAATAAGGGACAATGAAGATTTATAATGGGGCTACTTCTGTTATTCATTCCATGGATCAATACATCAATTCAGACACTTTGCTCCCCAAGGTGTAGGCAGGGGGGGACCTACCCAAGAGAGTGCACACACCCAGCATCTATAGTGGGTAGATCTCTGGCCCTAGGCCTTTGATGACTAGTCACTCCCCCTAAAGAGCATAAGGAGCATAATGAAGGGTGGTAGGAGGAGACATCAATATGTTCCACCCATCACTCTCTTGAAAATTACATAAAATAAAATAATTATGAAATGTCTAAAATACCCCTATGATTAAAAATGCTACCCCTTGACATTCTCCCCCACTCAAGCGGTCGACGCCCTCGTCGACTGGGACTCAATGAATGCTTAGGCACTTTGGCGGAGAGCAGCACAGAGAATGAAGTACTGGGCAGATATGAAGCATAGGCCACAGGAGTTCCAGATTGGAGACAAGGTGCTGATAAAGCTACTTCCAGAACAAGTTCATCTACGTAGCAAAGATCGTTAGACTACTGAGGAGATTTGAAGGCCCCTTCCCCATTACCGCCAAAGTGGGGGGTCAGCTGCCTATAAAGTAGAATTGCCAGAAGGACTTAACATCCATCCATTTTTCCATGTGAGCAATTTGCGACCATACCATGCAGACGAAGAAGACACTAGCAGAAACCAGATCAAGAGACCTCCAATTTCCAAGTTTGAACCAACAATGAAGATTATGGAGGACATTCTAGCAGAGCGAGTCGTAGCTTCTAATCATCACAGATACAGGAGTATCTATTGAAGTGGAAGACCAAGGTGAAGAAGAAAATAGCTGGGAGAAGGAAGAGGAACTTAAAGCTTTCAAGTACAAGATCGAGCAATTCATTGAGTCCCAGTCGACGAGGGGCGTCGACCGCTTGAGTGGGGGAGAATGTCAAGGGGTAGCATTTTGTAATCATAGGGGTATTTTAGACATTTCATAATTATTTTATTTTATGTAATTTTCAAGAGAGTGATGGGTGGAACATATTGATGTCTCCTCCTACCACCCTTCATTGTGCTCCTTATGCTCTTTAGGGGGGAGTGACTAGTCATCAAAGGCCTAGGGCCAGAGATCTAGCCACTATAGATGCTGGGTGTGTGCACTCCTCTTGGGTAGGTCCCCCCCTGCCTACACCTTGGGGAGCACAGTGTCTGAATCGATGTATTGATCCATGGAATGAATAACAGAAGTAGCCCCATTATAATCTTTCATTGTCCCTTGTTTCTCGTGTTTGTGCTTGTGCCTAGAATCATGCGTGTGGCTTGCTTTTGTCCTTTAAGCTATTGTATTGGCTTTGCGATCTTGACTTGGATACTAACCAACTATTCTTTTGTGTCTTTATAGATTTACTAGTCTGTCCCTGAGGCTAGCTTGTTAGAAGGTGTTCTAGACAAGCGCCGCATGGTCCCTTTTTGTGAAGCTTTTGTGGGCCCGTGACATTAATGTCAAGGGGTAGCATTTTGTAATCATAGGGGTATTTTAGACATTTCATAATTATTTTATTTTATGTAATTTTCAAGAGAGTGATGGATGGAACATATTGATGTCTCCTCCTACCACCCTTCATTGTGCTCCTTATGCTCTTTAGGGGGGGAGCTGCCCAAGAGGAGTGCACACACCCAGCATCTATAGTGGCTAGATCTCCAGCCCTAGGCCTATTTAGCCTTGACATTCAACCCGTGTGGCACCTAAACTTTCCCAAGTTTAGGCCATCCAAGCCTCATGAACATGCTCTTAGCATTACTACCGAGTGTCCTTCGACTATAGTCGAATATTGGCGAACCTAACCAACCTCGCAGGTTCACTACTATCATTGTTCCTATGTTTCTCATATATGTTCGAGGCTCATGCTCGCACTATATCCCATATATGTATCCGAGCCTTACTCTTATCTTAAGCCTCGCATTCGCCTCATCGTTCCTGCACATTACTGAATCCCACATTAGCCCCATGACTCTTGCATACATAAGAGTCATATACTTATTTCACAAGTCCCGCATATCATCAAATCCCACAGTGCCTCGGAATTCCCCTATATGCTTGCGCATAGCGTGTCACGGATCCTCTATTTAGCCTTGACATTCAATGCGTGTGGCACCTAAACTTTCCCAAGTTTAGGCCAGCCAAGCCTCATGAACATGCTCTTAGCATTACTACCGAGTTTCCTTCGACTATAGTCGAATGTTGGCGAACCTAACCAACCTCGCAGGTTCACTACTATCGTTGTTCCTATGTTTCTTGTATACGTTCGAGGCTCATGCTCGCACTATATCTCGTATATGTATCCGAGCCTTACTCTTATCTTAAGCCTCGCATTCGCCTCATCGTTCCTGCACATTACTGAATCCCACATTAGCCCCACGGCTCTCGCATACATAAGAGTCATATACTTATTTCACAAGTCCCGCATATCATCAAATCCCACAATGCCTTGGAATTCCCCTATATGCTTGCACATAGCGCAAGTCATATTGTAACCTCGGGTCCAAGAGAACCATGCACTATGAGCACCTCGGCCTCGTAGTGTCCATAGAGCTCCTTCTCTATAGAGACACCGAATTCCTCTTTCCTGAACTCGATGCCCGTCACCTAGCTTCACACTAGGGAGCTCACTTAAGGCTGTGTCGTCGAACATGCACACAAGCCTCGGGGATGGTGGAGAGCTTACACCGAGGGTACCCCCTAAAGAGCATAAGGAGCACCTTGAAGGTTGGTAGGAGGAGACATCAGAATGTTCCACCCATCACACCTTGATAAATATATATATAATAATATTTGTTCATATTTACCAAAATGCCCTTCATTGTACTTTTCCTTTCACATCCGTCCTTGCTCGGACATATTATACTTTTCTTGTTCCACCATGTCCTTAGGATAAGCTAAGGACTCCAAGGGTGCATGGCCCCTAGGGCCCCTTTTGTCGCCCCGTTAGTTATGGTCGATTGTGAGATTGTTGTATTATATTTGTATGAGATATGTACTTTAAATATTTGAACTGGATTTGTATTAAAGATTTATTTATATATATGAGTTTGAGTTGTTGATTTAAATCCCGTGGTGGATTATTATTTTGTAATATTTATGATTGTATTTTTGTTGTAGATTATTTTAATTATATTATTATTATTGCTTGTTTTATTTTATTTTTTACGCTTGCTATGGGTTCCGGATTCGAAAGAATTCCCGTTCCCTAGCGCCTGTCATGGCCCTTGTTTTGGGTCGTGACAAAGTTGGTATCAGAGCGGAGTTCTGTGTTAGGGCTTAGTTGTGTGAGTCGTGGCCCTAGTTTTCAAGTTGTGTTTTCTTTTGAAACTACTGCAGTGAATTAGGTTCAAGTATGTCTTGATAAGTATTCCTTGCTTTAGTTTTCTGCGTTATTCTTCCATTGTCTATTTTGTCTGAATCATTATGTTGTCTTTTCAGAATGAGGAGGCGAGCGCATGTCGCTCCACCGATCGTTGAGGCCGAGGATGATGAGTCTTTTCAAGATGAGGTTTTACCTCCTGAGCAGCCAGTTAGACGCAAAGGTCATGGCAGAGGTAGACCTCGAGGAGTGACAGGTCGCCGTAGGTAGAGAGAGTTACAGGACGAGGAGCCTGTAGAGCCTCAATTTGATGTTCCTATGCCTCCAGTTGTTTAGCCTGTTCAGCCTGCCTATCAGCAGGGTATGTCTGACCCTGAGGCAGCTCTATTCTATGCCAGAGTTGGCAGGATTGCGTTTGATGGGACTTCCGATCCGTTAGATTTTCTACATGCGATCGAGACTCGGACTCGGACTACTCACATCGAGAACCAGCGGATTATGATCGTCGAGTTGTCTGTTGAGGGACTAGCCCTAGAATGGTTTATTCAGATGATTCAGCCCTATATGATGATGATGACAATGACTTGGGCTCAGTTTCGAGAGCAGTTTATGAGGAGATTCTGTCCAGAGCCTCTTCATATGAGCTATCATCTCCGACTAACCAGCATTTCTCATGGTGATCGATCAGTAGAGGAGTACACCCGAGAGTTTCTCCGACTGGGTAGATATACAGAGGATCTGATGCAAGACCAGTATTTTGTAGTCACTGCTTATGTCATTGGATTGGGGTCTGCATTTGCTGGTATGCCTACAGCAGGCCTTACTCTGGAGTCTGTGATTGAGTTGGCCAAGGAGATTAAGCTGAGGCTAGTTAGGCAAGGAACGATGCCTGATTATTACCAGTTGGGTGTTCAGTCGAGTGGATTGTAGACTACTCTGTATTCGAGTTTTCATGTTGGTTCGAGTAGTTAGCAGAGAGGTCCGACTCAGCAGAGTCAGAGGCAGTAATAGCGAGTGCATCAGAGCAGTAGACATGGCCGTGGAGGTCAGCATAGACCATTCAGATTCAGGTTAGGTGCTTCGAGCAGTAGCAATGGTCGCAGTTTTGGATCAGCTGCCAGTGTATGCCAGACCTGCGGTAGAGTCCATCAGGGACCGTGTTACTTGATACCACTGACATGCTTTAGATGCGGGCAGACAGGACATTATGCTAAATCATGTCCTTACTCCAGGTATCAGCAGCCGCAGATTCCATGGTTTCCATAGCAGTCAATTGCTAGTGCTGCACCCGTACCATTTTAGTTGCCTCCAGCCCAACATCAGAGTTCCACTCAGCTTGTTCCATAGCAGAGTCATAGTAGAGGTGCTAGAGGAGGTGCCAGAGTGTTGGCCAGGCTTCTACCAGTCAGCAGGGAGGTCGAGGACAGGCTAGAGTCTTCCACCTTACTCAACAGGATGCTCAGGCATCTAATGTAGTTGTGGCAGGTATTGTTTCTATCTGTTACCTGGATGCATAGGTTTTGTTTGATCCGGATGCCACATATTCGTTTGTTTCTCCCATTTTGCTTCCAAGTCTTGTTGGCAAGCTTCGAGGATGGCTTTTCCTTTGTCTGTTGCCACTCCTCTGAGCGATTCCTTAGACACCGATATTGTTCTTTCTGGTTGTCCAGTTCTCATAGGAGGTAAAGAATTACCTACTGATTTGATTCTATTGGATGTGATGGAGTTTGATGTTATTCTGGGTATGGATTGGTTATCTCAGCACTATGCCGTGGTAGATTGTCAGAATAAAGAGGTGACTTTCAGAATTCCTAATGAAGAAGATTTTAAGTTTGTGGGTGATAGGAGTTCAATACCTCAGAATCTTATTTCTGTTATTATGACTAGGAAGTTGCTGAGGAAAGGATGTTAGGGATATTTGGCATTGGTCAGGGATACTTTAGTGGAGAAGTTGTCACTCACAGATGTTCGTGTTGCCTGTGAGTTTCCTGATGTTTTTCCTGAGGAGTTGCCAGGTTTACCACCTCATAGAGAGATTGAGTTCTGTATAGATGTGGTTCTAAGTACTACTCCTATATCTATGCCACCCTACAGAATGGCTCCTGTAGAGTTAAAGGAGTTGAAGGAGCAATTGCAAGAGTTGTTGGATAAGGGTTTCATCAGACCCAGTGTTTCTCCTTGGGGTGCACCAGTCCTATTTGTGAAGAAGAAGGATAGTACCCTGAGACTGTGCATTGACTACAGAGAGTTGAATAAGGTGACAGTGAAGAACAAGTATCCTCTCCTGAGGATAGATGACTTATTTGATCAGCTACAGGGTGCACAGTTCTTTTCCAAGATTGATATGAGGTCGGGTTATCATCAGCTGCAGATTAGTGAAGCCAATGTTCCTAAAACGGCATTCCACACTCGATATGGCCATTATGAGTTTCTGGTGATGTCTTTTGGTTGGACTAATGCACCAGCAGCTTTTATGGACCTGATGAACAAGGTATTCAGACCATATGTGGATTAGTTTGTGGTAGTCTTCATTGATGATATACTGGTTTATTCAAGGAGTATGGAAGAACATGTATATCACTTGAGGATTGTACTCCAGACACTGAGGGATCGTCAGCTTTATGCTAAATTCTCAAAGTGTGATTTTTGGATGGAGAGTGTTTCTTTTCTTAGACACGTGGTGTCTAAAGAAGGTATCCAGGTTGAGCTACAGAAGATTGAGGCAGTGTTTGAATGGCCTAGACCAACTTTTGTTACTGAGATTCAGAGTTTTCTGGGTTTAGCCAGGTATTATAGGCAGTTTGTGTAGGATTTTTCCAGAATTGCAGGCCCTATGACTTGCTTGACTCAGAAGAATGTTAGATTTGAGTGGTCAGAAGCTTGCGAGAATAGTTTCCAGTTGTTAAAGGAGAAATTGACCACAGCCCCAGTGTTAGCTTTGCCTAATAGTGTGGACAAGTTCACAGTTTATTGTGATGCCTCTAGAGTTGGCCTTGGTTATGTGCTGATGCAGAATGGAAGGGTGATAGCCTATGCTTCGAGATAGTTGAAGAAGCATGAGCAGAACTATCCCACACATGACCTAGAGATGGTTGTAGTGATCTTTGCTCTCAAGATTTGGAGACAATATCTGTACGGGGTGACTTGTGAGATATTTACTAATCACAAGAGCCTTAAGTACATTTTCCAACAGAGAGATCTGAATCTGAGGCAGAGGAGATGGTTGGAATTGTTAAAGGATTATGACTATAAGATTTTATATCATCCGGGCAAGGCTAATGTGGTAGCAGATGCCTTGAGTAGAAAGTCCTCAGGCAGTCTTGCTCACATCAGTGTTGAGAGGAGACTGTTGATCCAGGAGTTGCATCTGTTGGTGGATCAAGGTCTGATGATAAAGATCAGTAGGTCAGGTGGACTGCTAGCTCAATTTAAGGTGCGATCTGTACTAAGGGATAGGATTAAAGCAGCTTAGAGCCGAGATCCTATTCTAGAAGAGCTTGTAGAGAATGTTCAAGCAGGGAAGTTCACTGATTTCACACTTGATGATGATGGTGTGTTGTGGATCAGTGGTAGATTGTGTATTCCTGATGTGGATGATTTGAGAGAAGAGATCCTAGAGGAAGCACATTCTACAGCCAGACAGTGTAGAAGTGAGTGAAGATTTGACGTTTGTGGAAGAACCTTTGGCGATCATTGATTATCAAGTTCGACAGTTGTGGTCGAAGCAGATTCCGATGGTCAAGGTTCCGTGGTGTAGCAATAGAGTTGAGGAGCATATGTGGGACACTGAAGCTGAGATGCGAGCTTCTTACCCATATCTCTTTCCTTCTTGATCTTGTAATCATTTTCCTTTTGGAATTCGGGGACGAATTCTTGTAAGGGGGGAGACTGTAATATCCTGAGTTTTTAAAATATTTTAAACTGTATCGGGATATGCAGTGTTAATAATTTTGTATATAATTATGATATTTTTATGAGTTGATATTTATTTAAAGTTTATTTTAATTTTTTTATGTTATTTTAAGTGCTTTATGTAAAATTTTCTCGATAATTTTATTTTCGAGGAAATTAACACGTAAATAATTTAGTATTAATTATTTTAAATAATTTCATGAATTTTCATGAACTCATATATATTTTTAAAGGTGCTAAAATAAAGTGTATATATTTAAATTAAACTAGGGTTTAATTAATTTCCCTAATTTTTATTATTTATTATTTAGTTTTAATATTATTTAATTATTTTTAAGTGCATAAAATTATTAATATATTAAATTATATGTGTGTGGAGTATATTTAATGTGTGTGGGAGTTTATATTATTATAATATATAGTGTGATTATATATATATATATATATATATATATATATATATACATACATACATATTTATTTAACAAAAAATATAAAGTTTGCAAAAATTACCAAACTGCCACTCCTCCCTCTCCTTCTTCCTGATCGTTCCCATCCACCCTCTGGTCACTGTCACGCCATTTTCTTCCAGTCGGCGTGCCACCTTCGTCCTCAACCTTTCCCGCCACCTGCAGTGTCACGACCCAAAACAGGGGCCATGACCGGCGCTAGGGAACGGGAATTCTTTCGAATCCGGAACCCGTAGCAAGCCTAAAAATAAAATAAACATGCAATAATAACAATAACAATATTATATGCAGCGGAAATAAAAATCATAAATATCACAATAGTATATACATCAACTGGATTTAAGTTAAATCTCATCTCATAGATACATAATCTCTTTAATACAAATCCAGTTTCAATATAATACATCTCTTTAAAATAAAATACATGAAATCCAACACTTTAATTCACAACTACTGCAGTATCTAGATAAAATAAATAAGACTTAAGTAGATAATTTACATAAAGAAGCCGGGGCGGAAGAAATCCGGCATATCGACCTGCTACTGAGGTCTGAAGAAGTTGACTCTCCTGAAAAATAGTCATCGGAGGGGAGTCAGACCTCACTGAGTGAATTACTATAATATATATACATACACACTAAGTGATAATGCATACAGTCAACAGTATATATATAATATGTATATATACAGGCAATTACACACAGATGCAATAAAATCATTTTATATATTTTCATTAAAAATCATCTTTTATGAAGGATCACATAGAACCCTAGAATATCGCAACCTCAGAAAATAGTGTTAAACAACACTCTAGCCATACAGGCTCACTTATTCCAAGTATATCCACTTAATCCATTTAGACAGTAGACTGGCCCCGAGACACTAAGTCAACCGAGCTCCAGCAGTCTGACTGCCTGTGTGATTGGCCCCGAGACACTTGGTCAACCGAGCTCCAGCAATCACACCTAAACCACATCTCACACATCAAATAATCATATCAAACCAATATCCACAAATAGTTAGTAACATAGCCTAAAGCTATAGGCGTACCGGTACGTACTCGGTCCTAGTGCTGCCCACTAGGTAGCACGTTCTATTGATATCCTTCATTAATAATATAAATCATTCATTCACAATAAATGATGCATGAATTTAAATGAAATAACAATATAAACCATATATATACCGAAAATATACCAAAAGTAAACCAGGTATATTTCGAGTATATATATGTCAAATGAATCCAGTCAAATCATAAATTAAACTAAAAATATATTTAAAAAAAACATTTTAAATATATTTTATTAACAAAACATGTATATAATTTATTATATACCAAAAATAAACCAAAAATATACTTAATATAAACTTAAGAAATAATCAAATTATTTATGCATATTTAATCAACATAAAACATGCATTTCTAAATCATGCATCCTAAGCATATATATATAGTATAGTAACTCACCTAATGCGCTCCACGAGACAGGTCCGACGGGCCTGGTCCACTAGCCCTCGGTCTCGGCGCAACTAAATAAACAATAAATAATCAACATCAGAATAAACCTAACAGAAATCCTAGAATTCAATCTAGAGTATTTAAATATGAAAACAGAATTAGGGTTCGATTGGACATCACGTTTTACGAGAATTCTACCAAAAATCCGGCAGAACCTCCCCTGTAAAACGGACATCTCTCTACTCAAAAGAGTAGAGCCGACCCTGTAAAGAAATACACTTCGAGAAACTACACAAGGCACAATCAAAATCCCACGGTCGGACTCCAAACTACAGTCTACCGACCGGGGTCCACAATCACAGAACAATTCCAGAAATACCAAAAATATCCTTACAACATAGAAATTCATCTTATAAGTAGAAATTACATAATTAGCCTCAAAACATTGTAAAAACCGATAAAAACTCATTTTATTAGAAAAACCATATATTATATATATAATTGAAAATAATTCACGAAAAATAGTTTTAATTAGTTAAAAATACCAAATAATTTATAGAAATCATTTTTATACCTTAAATAATTATTAAAACCAATTAAATTACATTTTTAGCCAATTTAGGGTAAAATTACCAAAATACCCCTATATATATAAATATACTTAAATTACTTCAAAAATTCACAAAAAATCATACAATTATCCAAAATTAATTTTATCAACATATTTATCAATAATATCAATAATTAAACTCAATTAACCAATTAAATTCAATTTAAAACACAATTAACCCTAATTTCTCAAAATCACATAAACTTCAATAATTCGAAATAAATACTTAGAAATTCATAAAAATTCCAAATAAATTCCTATAATTCATTTCAACACCTAATTTAGCCATAAACTCCAATTTTATAATTTAAATAATTAATTTCCGAAAATTAGAAAATAATATTAAAATATTCAAAAATACCCAAAAATCCAAAAAATCTCCAAAAATTCTACAAAAATTTATACATGTAGATTGAGCTACTAGGAACAACATTTGTGAAGGGAGTTTTCATGAATCATTCAATTCGAAGCTCAAAAAAATAAAAAACCCTAATGTGACCGAAATTGAAAATTCGAAACCTAAGCAAATCTAAACCATTTTAGCTCAAACCAAAGCTAGAATCACACTCACCGGAGCTCAAGGAGAAGAAAGAGACTGGCGGTGTCAAAAATGGTGGCCGGAGGAGGGAGAAACAGCAAAGGGACAATTTTCGGCCGAAAATGGAAAATGGAGCTGCCGGCGCCGGGGAAGGGAGCTGCTGGCGGCGGGGGATGGCTGGGAACGGCGGTGGCAAGCCGGGTGGCACACCGACGGTAGGTGCCGGAGTTGCAGCGGGAGGGAAGGGAGGATGGTGGTCGGGCACGCGAGAGCAAAGAAGAAGAAGAAAAAGAAGAAAGAAAAAGAAAAGAAAAAGAAAGAAAAAAGAAAAAAGAAAAAAAATAAAATAAAATAATATTAAAATAATAATAAAAATAAAAAAAATAATTTTATTAATTTAATATTGTCACGACCCAAAACAGGGGCCATGACCGGCGCTAGGGAATGAGAATTCTTTCGAATCTAGAACCCGTAGCAAGCCTAAAAATAAAATAAATCATGTCATAATAACAGTAACAGTATAATATGCAGCGGAAATAAAAATCATAATATCATTTCACATCAACTGGATTTAAATCACCATCTCATCACATAGATATATAATCTTTAATACAAATCCAGTTTCAATATAATACATCTCTTTAAATAAAGTACATGAAATCCAATACTTTAATTCATAACTACTGCAGTGTCTAGATAAAATAAATAAGACTCAAGTATATAATTTACATAAAGAAGTCGGGGCGGAAGAAATCCGACGTATCGACCTGCTACTGAGGTCTGAAGAAGTTGACTCTCCTGAAAAATAGTCAACGGAGGGGAGTCAGACCTCACTGAGTGAATTACTATAATATATATACATACACACTAAGTGATAATGCATACAGTCAACAGTATATATAATATGTATATATACAGGCAATTGCACACAGATGCAATAAAATCATTTTATATATATTTTCATTAAAAATCATCTTTTATGAAGGATCACATAGAACCCTAGAATAACGCAACCTCAGAAAATAGTGTTAAACAACACTCTAGCCATACAGGCTCACTTATTCCAAATATATCCACTAAATCCATTTGGACAGTAGACTGGCCCCGAGACACTAAGTCAACCGAGCTCCAGCAGTCTGACTGCCAGTGTGATTGGCCCCGAGACACTTGGTCAACCGAGCTCCAGCAATCACACCACAAACCACATCTCACATATCAATAATCATAATCAAATCAATATCCACAAATAAGTTAGTAATATAGCCTAAAGCTATAGGCGTACCGGTACGTACTCGGTCCTAGTGCTGCCCACTAGGTAGCACGTTCTATTGATATCCTTCATCATTAATAATGTAAAACATTCATTCACAAAAATAAATGATGCATGAATGTAAATGAAATAACAATATAATCCATATATATACCGGAAATATACCATAAGTAAATCAGGTATATTTCGAGTATATATATATCAAATACATTCAATCAAATTATAAATTAAGCTGGAAATATATTTAAAAACATTTTAAATATATTTTATTCACAAAATATGCATATAATTTAGTATATACCAAAAATAAACCAAAAATATACTAATATAAACTTAAGAAATAATCAATTTATTTCTGCATATTTAATCAACATAAAATGTATATTTCTAAAATCATGCATCCTAAACATATATATATAATATAGTAACTCACCTAATGCGCTCCACGAGACAGGTCCGACGGGCCTGGTCCACTAGCCCTCGGTCTCGGTGCAACTAAACAAGCAATAAATAATCGACATCAGAATAACCCTAATAGAAATCCTAGAATTCAATCTAGAGTATTAAACACAGAATCGAAAATTAGGGTTCGACTGGATATCACGTTTTACGAGAATTCTACCGAAAATCCGGCAGAACCTCCCCTGTAAAACGAACATCTCTCTACTCAAAAGAGTAGAGCCGACCCTGCAAAGAAACACACTTCGAAATACAAGCTCAACAAAAATCCACAACCCCTCGGTCGGACTCCAGACTACAATCTGTCGACCGGGGTCCAAAATCACAGAACAATTCCAGATATACCAAAAATATCCTCACAACATAGTAATACATCTCATAGGTAAAAATTACATAATTAACCTTAAAACACTGTAGAAACCGATTAAAACTCATTTTATTAGAAAAACCGTATATTATATATATAATTGAAAATAATTCACGAAAAATAGTTTTAATTAGTTAAAAATACCAAATATTTTGTAGAAATCATTTTTATACCTTAAATAACTAATAAAACCAATTAAATTACATTTTTAGACAATTTAGGGTAAAATTACCAAAATACCCCTACATATATAAATATACTTAAATTACTTCAAAAATTCACCAAAAATTATACGATTATCCAAAATTAATTTTCTCAACATATTTATCAATAATATCAATAATTAAACTCAATTAACCAATTAAATTCAATTTAAAACACAATTAACCCTAATTTCTCAAAATCACATAAACTTCAATAATTCAAAATAAATACTTAGAAATTCATAAAAATTCCAAATAAATTCCTATAATTCATTTCAACACCTAATTTAACCATAAACTCCAATTTCATAATTTAAATAATTAATTTCCGAAAATTAGAAAATAATATTAAAATATTCAAAAATACCCAAAAATCCAAAAAATCTCCAAAAATTCTACAAAAATTTATACATGTAGATTAAGCTACTAGGAACAACATTTGTGAAGGAAGTTTTCATGAATCATCCAATTCGAAGCTCAAAAAAATCAAAAACCCTAATAGGCCGAAATTGACAAAATCGAAACCTAAGCAATTCTAGACCATTTTAGCTCAAACCAAAGCTAGAATCACACTCACCAGAGCTCAAGGAGAAGAAAGAGACCAGCGGTGTCGAAAACGGTGGCCAGAATCGGCGTGATCGATGGTGGATCGATTTTCGGCTTCTCCGGCCAAAATCGACTTCCAGACGCCGGGAAACAACCTCCTCAGGCGGCGGAATTGGTCGGGGAAGACGGTGGCACACCGGACGGCACACCCACGGTGACGGAACGGCACAGAAGCGACCGGAAATGGAGAAGGGAAGAATCGGGAGGAAGAAGGAGACTCGGGGGGCAAAATGGTAATTTTCCAATTCTTTTGATTTTTGACAAATATATGTATATATATATACTTTATACTATATATTAAAATAATATTAAATTACACACATCAAATATACACCACACACATAAAATCTAATATTTTAATAATTTATACTAAATAAAATTAATTAAATAACAATAAAACCAATAAATACTTAATAAAATATTAGGGTAATAATAAACCCTAATTAAATAAATATACACACACAGGCTTTATTTAATAATTTAAAAATACGCATGAGTTCATGCAAGTCCGTAAATACATTTAAAATAATTAATAATACATTGTTTACGTGAAAATTTCCCCGAAAATGCAAGTCCCGGGAAAATTTTACGTAAAACACTGAAAATAATACACAGTAATTAAAATAGGTTTTAAATACATATTAACTCGTAGAAATATCATATAAAATATAGAAATTATTAACACTGCATATCCCGGTACAATGTAAAAAATATTTTTAAAAACACGGGATATTACAGTCTCCCCCCCCCCTTACAAGAATTCGTCCCTGAATTCCAGAAAACAAGATCAAGAAGGAAAGAGATACGGGTAAGAAGCTCGCATCTCAGCTTCAGTCTCCCACGTATGCTCTTCAACTCTGTCACTATGCCACAGAACCTTGACCATCGGAATCTGCTTCGATCGCAACTGTTGAACTTGATAATCAACGATCGCCACAGGTTCTTCCACAAACGTCAAATCTTCACTCACTTCTACACTATCGGGCTGCAACACATGTGAAGGATCTGAGATATACTTCCTCAACATCGAGATATGAAATACTGGATGCACCTGTGACATACTCGGAGGCAAATCCAACCGATATGCAACAGTGCCAACTCTCTCCAGAATCTCAAATGGTCCAATATATCTCGGTGCTAACTTACCCTTCCTGCCAAATCTCATCACACCCTTCATCGGAGATACTTTCAGAAAAATGAAATCTCCAACCTGAAACTCCACATCTCTGCGCCTAGGATCCGCATAACTCTTCTGTCTGCTAACTGCGGTCTCTAATCTGCGCTTAATCACGGTGACTTTCTCTGTAGCATCCTGAACCATCTCTGATCCAGTCAAAGCTCTCTCACCAATCTCATCCCAACTCAACGGGGATCTACACTTCCTTCCATATAACGCCTCATACGGTGCCATACCAATACTGCTATGGTAGCTGTTATTATATGCAAACTCAACAAGCGGCAAATGATCATCCCAGCTACCTCCCAAATCCAAGACACACATCCTCAACATATCTTCCAGTGTCTGGATCGTCCTCTCAGACTGACCATCTGTCTGAGGATGAAAAGCAGTACTAAAATCCAACCTAGTGCCCATCGCTTCCTGTAACTTTTGCCAAAAACGAGAAGTAAACACCGAACCTCTATCTGACACAATGGACACAGGTACTCCATGAAGGCACACAATATGCTTCACATACAACTTCGCCAATCTAGCAACTGAATATGTGGCTTTCACAGGTAGGAAATGTGCAGACTTCGTCAACCTATCTACAATCACCCAGATGGAATCGTATCCATCCTTCGAACGAGGTAAACCTACCACAAAATCCATAGCTATCCTTTCCCACTTCCACTCGGGAATAGGAAGAGGCTGAAGCTTCCCAGAAGGCTTCTGATGTTTGACTTTCACTTGCTGACACGTCAAGCACTTAGCAACATAATCAGCGACATCCTTCTTCAATCTATCCCACCAGTATAGATCTCTGATACTGTGGTACATCTTAGTAACACCCGGATGAACGCTGTAGGCTGTAGAATGTGCTTCTTCTAAAATCTCTTCTCTCAAGTTATCCACATCTGGAACACACAATCTACCACTGATCCACAACACACCATCATCATCGAGTGTGAAATCAGTGAACTTCCCTGCTCTGACATTCTCTGCAAGCTCTTCCAGAATGGGATCTCGGCTCTGAGCTACTTTAATCCTATCCCTCAGTATAGATCGTACTTTAAACTGAGCTAGCAGTCCACCTGATCTACTGATCTTCATCATCAGACCTTGATCCACCAACAAATGCAACTCCTGGATCAATGGTCTCCTCTCAACACCGATGTGAGCAAGACTACCTGAGGACTTCCTACTCAAGGCATCTGCTACAACATTAGCTTTACCCGGATGGTAAAGAATCTCGTAATCATAATCCTTCAACAATTCCAACCATCTCCTCTGCCTCAAATTCAGATCTCGCTGCTGAAAAATGTACTTAAGGCTCTTGTGATCAGTAAATATCTCACAAGTCACCCCGTACAAATAATGTCTCCAAATCATCAAAGCAAATATCACTGCAGCCATCTCTAGGTCATGTGTAGGATAGTTCTGCTCATGCTTTTTCAACTGCATCGAAGCATAGGCTATCACCCTTCCATTCTACATCAACACATAACCAAGACCAATTCTAGAGGCATCACAGTAAACTGTGAACTTATCCATACTATTAGGCAAAGCTAATACTGGCGCTGTGGTCAACTTCTCCTTCAACAATTGAAAACTGTTCTCACAAGCTTCTGACCACTCGAATCTAACATTCTTCTGAGTCAAGCGAGTCATAGGGGCTGCAATTCGGGAAAAAATCCTGCACAAACCGCCTATAATACCTGGCTAAACCCAAAAAACTCCGAATCTCCGTAACAGAAGTAGGTCTAGGCCACTCAGATACTGCCTCAACCTTCTGTGGATCAACCTGAATACCTTCTTTAGACACTACGTGTCCAAGAAAAGAAACACTCTCCATCCAGAAATCACACTTCGAGAATTTAGCATAAAGCTGATGATCTCTCAGTGTCTGTAGTACAATCCTCAAGTGATATACGTGCTCTTCCATACTCCTCGAATATACTAGTATATCATCAATGAAGACTACTACAAACTGATCCACATACGGTCTGAATACTCTGTTCATCAGGTCCATAAAAGCTGCTGGTGCATTAGTCAAACCAAAAGACATCACCAGAAACTCATAATGGCCATATCTAGTGCGGAACGCTGTCTTAGGAACATCGACCACACTAATCCGCAACTGATGATAACCCGACCTCAAGTCAACCTTAGAAAAGAACTGTGCACCCTGTAGCTGATCAAATAAATCATCTATCCTTGGGAGAGGATACTTGTTCTTCACCGTCACCTTATTCAACTCTCTGTAGTCAATGCACAATCTCAGGGTACCATCCTTCTTCTTCACAAACAGGACTGGTGCACCCCAAGGAGAAACACTAGGTCTGATAAAACCTTTATCCAACAACTCTTGCAACTGCTCCTTCAACTCTCTCAACTCTGCAGGAGCCATACGATAGGGTGGCATAGATATAGGAGTAGTACCTGGAACCACATCTATACAGAACTCAATCTCTCTGTGAGGTGGTAAACCTGGCAACTCCTCGGGAAAAAACATCAGGAAACTCACAAGAAACAGGAACGTCTGTGAGTGATAACTTCTCCACTGACGTATCCCTAACCAATGCCAAAAACCCCTGACAACCTTTCCTCAACAATTTCCTAGCCGTAATAGCCGAAATAAGATTCTGAGGTGCTGAACTCCTATCACCAACAAACTTAAATTCTACTTCATCAGGAATTCTAAAAGTCACCTCCTTATTCCTGCAATCGACCACGGCAAAGTGCTGAGATAACCAATCCATTCCCAGAATAACATCAAACTCCATCACATCCAACAAAATCAAATCAGCGGGTAATTCTCTATCTCCCACGAGAACTGGACAACCAGAAAGAACAATATCGGCGTCCAAAGAATCACTCAGAGGAGTGGCAACAGACAAGGGAAAAGCCATCCTCGAAGCTTGCCAACAAGATTTAGAAGCAAAAATGGGAGAAACAAAGGAATGCGTGGCACCCGATCAAACAAAACCCAAGCATCCAGGTAACAAGCAGAAACAATACCTGCCACGACTGCATTAGATGCTTGAGCATCCTGCTGAGTCAGATGGAAGACTCTCGCCTGGCCTCGACCTCCCTGCTGACTGGTAGAAGCCTGGCCAATACCTCTAGCACCTCCTCTAGTACCTCTACCACGACTCTGCTGTGGAACAAACTGAGTGGAACTCTGATGCTGGGCTGGTGGTAACTGAAATGGCACGGGTGCTTGCACTAGCAATCGACTGCTGTGGGAATTGCGAAATCTACTACTGTTGATAACCAGAATAAGGACACGATCTGGCAAAATGTCCTGTCTACCCGCATCTGAAACATGTCAGTGGTGTCAGATAACACGGTCCCTGATTGACTCTACCATAAGTCTAACAAACACTGGCCCCTAATCCAGAACTACGACCACTGCTACTGCTCGAAGCACCTGACCTAAACCTGAACGATCTACGCTGACCTCCACGGCCATGTCTACTGCTCCGATGCACTCGCTGCTGCTGTCTCTGACTCTGCTGAGTCGAACCTCGCTGCTGACTACTCGAACCAACATGAAAACTCGAATATGGAGTAGCCTGCAATCCACTCGACTGAACTCCCAACTGGTAATAATCAGGCATCGCTCCCTGCCTAACTAATCTCAGCTCGATCTCCTTAGCTAACTCAATCACAGACTCGAGAGTAAGACCTGTTGTAGGCATACCAGCAAAAGCTGAACCCAAACCAGTAACATACATAGTGACAGCGAAATACTGATCTCGTATCAGATCCTCGACATATCTACCCAGACGAAGAAACTCTCGGGTATACTCTTCTACAGATCGATCTCCACGAGAAATACTAGTCAAACGGAGACGATAACTCAAACGAAGAGGCTCTGGACAAAATCTCCTCATGAACCGCTCTCGAAACTGAGCCCAGGTCATCATCATCATGTAAGGCTGGATCATCTGAATGAACCAATCTAAGGCTGGTCCCTCGACAGAAAACTCGACGATCATAATCCGCTGGTACTCGGTATGAGCAGTCCGAGTCCTAGTCTCAATCGCATGCAGAAAATCTAACGGATCAGAAGTCCCATCAAAAGCAATCCTGCCAACTCGGGCATAGAACAAAGCTGCCTCAGGGTCAGACATACCCTGCTGATAGGCAGGCTGAACAGGCTGAACAACTGGAGGAACAGGAACATCAAACTCAGGCTCAACAGGCTCCTCGTCCTGTAACTCTCTCTGCCCACGGCGACCTGCCGCTCCTCGAGGTCTACCTCTGCGACGACCTCTACGTCTAACTGGCTGCTCAGGAGGTAAAACCTCATCCTGAAAAGACTCATCATCCTCGGCCTCAACGACCGGTGGAGCGACATGCGCTCACCTCCTCATTCTGAAAAGACAAACGGAAAGATTCAGACAAAACAGACAACGGAGGAATAACACTGAAAACTACAGCAAGGAATACTTATCAAGACATACTCGAACCTAATACACTGCAGTAGTCCAACAGAAAACACAACTTTAAAACTAGGGCCACAACTCACATAACTAAGCCCTGACACAGAACTCTGCTCTGATACCAACTTTGTCACGACCCAAAATAGGGGCCATGACCGGCGCTAGGGAACGGGAATTCTTTCGAATCCGGAACCCGTAGCAAGCCTAAAAATAAAATAAATCATGCCATAATAACAGTAACAGTATAATATGCAGCGGAAATAAAAATCATAATATCATTTCACATCAACTGGATTTAAATCAACATCTCATCACATAGATATATAATCTTTAATACAAATCCAGTTTCAATATAATACATCTCTTTAAATAAAGTACATGAAATCCAATACTTTAATTCATAACTACTGCAGTGTCTAGATAAAATAAATAAGACTCAAGTATATAATTTACATAAAGAAGCCGGGGCGGAAGAAATCCGACGTATCGACCTGCTACTGAGGTCTGAAGAAGTTGACTCTCCTGAAAAATAGTCAACGGAGGGGAGTCAGACCTCACTGAGTGAATTACTATAATATATATACATACACACTAAGTGATAATGCATACAATCAACAACATATATAATATGTATATATACAGGCAATTGCACACAGATGCAATAAAATCATTTTATATATATTTTCATTAAAAATCATCTTTTATGAAGGATCACATAGAACCCTAGAATAACACAACCTCAGAAAATAGTGTTAAACAACACTCTAGCCATACAGGCTCACTTATTCCAAATATATCCACTAAATCCATTTGGACAGTAGACTGGCCCCGAGACACTAAGTCAACCGAGCTCCAGCAGTCTGACTGCCAGTGTGATTGGCCCCGAGACACTTAGTCAACCGAGCTCCAGCAATCACACCACAAACCACATCTCACATATCAATAATCATAATCAAATCAATATCCACAAATAAGTTAGTAATATAGCCTAAAGCTATAGGCGTACCGGTACGTACTCGGTCCTAGTGCTGCCCACTAGGTAGCACGTTCTATTGATATCCTTCATCATTAATAATGTAAAACATTCATTCACAAAAATAAATGATGCATGAATGTAAATGAAATAACAATATAATCCATATATATACCGAAAATATACCATAAGTAAATCAGGTATATTTCGAGTATATATATATCAAATACATTCAATCAAATTATAAATTAAGCTGGAAATATATTTAAAAACATTTTAAATATATTTTATTCACAAAATATGCATATAATTTAGTATATACCAAAAATAAACCAAAAATATACTAATATAAACTTAAGAAATAATCAATTTATTTATGCATATTTAATCAACATAAAATGTATATTTCTAAAATCATGCATCCTAAGCATATATATATAATATAGTAACTCACCTAATGCGCTCCACGAGACAGGTCCGACTGGCCTGGTCCACTAGCCCTCGGTCTCGGCGTAACTAAACAAGCAATAAATAATCGACATCAGAATAACCCTAATAGAAATCCTAGAATTCAATCTAGAGTATTAAACACAGAATCGAAAATTAGGGTTCGACTGGATATCACATTTTACGAGAATTCTACCGAAAATCCGACAGAACCTCCCCTGTAAAACGGACATCTCTCTACTCAAAAGAGTAGAGCCGACCCTGCAAAGAAACACACTTCGAAATACAAGCTCAACAAAAATCCACAACCCCTCGGTCGGACTCCAGACTACAATCTGTCGACCGGGGTCCAAAATCACAGAATAATTCCAGATATACCAAAAATATCCTCACAACATAGTAATACATCTCATAGGTAAAAATTACATAATTAACCTTAAAACACCGTAGAAACCGATTAAAACTCATTTTATTAGAAAAATCGTATATTATATATATAATTGAAAATAATTCACGAAAAATAGTTTTAATTAGTTAAAAATACCAAATATTTTGTAGAAATCATTTTTATACCTTAAATAACTAATAAAACCAATTAAATTACATTTTTAGACAATTTAGGGTAAAATTACCAAAATACCCCTATATATATAAATATACTTAAATTACTTCAAAAATTCATCAAAAATTATACGATTATCCAAAATTAATTTTCTCAACATATTTATCAATAATATCAATAATTAAACTCAATTAACCAATTAAATTCAATTTAAAACACAATTAACCCTAATTTCTCAAAATCACATAAATTTCAATAATTCAAAATAAATACTTAGAAATTCATAAAAATTCCAAATAAATTCCTATAATTCATTTCAACACCTAATTTAACCATAAACTCCAATTTCATAATTTAAATAATTAATTTCCGAAAATTAGAAAATAATATTAAAATATTCAAAAATACCCAAAAATCCAAAAAATCTCCAAAAATTCTACAAAAATTCATACCTATAGATTAAGCTACTAGGAACAACATTTGTTAAGGACTTTTTCATGAATCATCCAATTCGAAGCTCAAAAAAATCAAAAACCCTAATAGGCTGAAATTGACAAAATCGAAACCTAAGCAATTCTAGACCATTTTAGCTCAAACCAAAGCTAGAATCACACTCACCGGAGCTCAAGGAGAAGAAAGAGACCAGCGGTGTCGAAAACGGTGGCCGGAATCGACGTGATCGACGGTGGATCGATTTTCGGCTTCTCCGGCCAAAATCGACTTCCAGACGCCGGAAATGGCCTCCTCAGGCGGCGGAATTGGTCGGGGAAGACGGTGGCACACCGGACGGCACACCCACTGTGAAGGAAACAGCACTGCAACGACCGGAAATGGAGAAGGGAAGAATCGGGAGGAAGAAGGAGACTCGGGGGGCAAAATGGTAATTTTCCAATTCTTTTGATTTTTGACAAATATATGTATATATATATACTTTATACTATATATTAAAATAATATTAAATTACACACATCAAATATACACCACACACATAAAATCTAATATTTTAATAATTTATACTAAATAAAATTAATTAAATAACAATAAAACCAATAAATACTTAATAAAATATTAGGGTAATAATAAACCCTAATTAAATAAATATACACACACAGGCTTTATTTAATAATTTAAAAATACGCATGAGTTCATGCAAGTCCGTAAATACATTTAAAATAATTAATAATACATTGTTTACGTGAAAATTTCCCCGAAAATGCAAGTCCCGGGAAAATTTTACGTAAAACACTGAAAATAATACACAGTAATTAAAATAGGTTTTAAATACTTATTAACTCGTAGAAATATCATATAAAATACAAAAATTATTAACACTGCATATCCCGGTACAGTGTAAAAAATATTTTTAAAAACACGGGATATTACAAATATTAAATAAAATACTTAAATAACAATAAATGAATAAACAAATAATAAAATATTAGGGTAATATATTAAACCCTAATTAAATAAATATATACACACACAGGCTTTATTTAGTATTTTAAAAATACGCATGAGTTCATGCAAGTCCGAAAATACATTTAAAACAATTAATAATACATTGTTTACGTGAAAATTTCCCCGAAAATGCAAGTCCCGGGAAAATTTTACGTAAAACACTGAAAATAATACATAGTAATTAAAATAGGTTTTAAATACATATCAACTCATAAAAATATCATATAATATAAAGAAATTATTAACACTGCATATCCCGGTATAGTGTAAAAATATTTTAAAAACACGAGATATTACATGCAGTAGCCGTTTTTGGCGTCAAAGGAGCTCGTTTTGGCCGTAAAGCCGAAACTCATCATCACCGTTGATCGACGTGATTTCAGCCATCGTTTTTGACACCGCCAACCTCTATCTTCACGTTGAGCTCCGATGAGTGTGATTCCAAGCTTTGTTTCACTTAAAATGGTCTAGATTTGCCTAGGTTTCGATTTTGCAATTTCGGCCTATTAGGGTTCTTGATTTTTTTGAGATTCAATTTGATTGATTCATGAAAAATTACTTCACAAATGTTGCTCCCCTTAGCTTAATCTTCATGTGTGAATTTTTGTAGAATTATTGGAATTTATTTTGATTTTTGGGTATTTTTGAATATTTTATTATTATTTTATAATTTTCAAAAATTAATAAATTAAATAATGAAAATGAGTTTTATGGTAATTATAGGTGTTGAAATGAATTATAGAAATTATATGTATTTATTTTGAATTTATTTAGTTTATGTAATTTTGAGAAAATAGGGTTAATTATATGTTTAATTAAAATTTATTGGTTAATTGAGTATATTTATTGATATTATTGAAATATATGTTGAGAAAATTAATTTTGTGCAATTATATTATTTTTGGATTTATTTTAGTATATTTATATATATATAGGGGTATTTTGGTAATTTTACACTAAATTGGCTAAAAATGTAATTGAATCGGTTTTAATAGTTATTTAGGGTATAAAAATGATTTCTACAAATTATTTGGTATTTTTAACTAATTAAAACTATTTTTCGTAAATTATTTTCAATTATATGTATAATATACGATTTTTTTAATAAAATGAGTTTTTATCGGTTTTTACTGTGTTTTAGGGTTAATTACGTAATTTCTACTTATAAAAGGTATTTTTAGTATATAAGGGTATTTTCAGTATTTTGTAAATATTCCGTGAATTGTGGACCTCAATCGGTGATTTGTAGTTTGGGGCCCAACCGAGGGATTATGGTTGTAATTCTATGTTTATTCTTGAAGTGCATTTCTTTGCAGGACCAGCTCTACTCTTTGAGTAGAGAGATGTCCATTTTATAGGGGAGGTTCTGCCAAATTTTTTATAGAATTCTCGTAAAATGTGATGTCCGGTCGAATTCTGATTTAATTATATGTCTAGTAATCTAGATCGAGTCTTTAGATCTTCTGTTAGATTTATTCTGATTCCTGTCATTATCTATTTGTTTAGTTGCACCGAGATCGAGGCCTAGTGGACCAGGCCCATCGAACCCATCTCGAGGAGCGCAATAATTTGTGAGTTACTATTCTATATATATATATGCTCTAGGGTGCATGATTTTAGAAATCTATGTTTTATTTTGACTAAAAGTGCATAATGGAATTAATTAGTACTTGAGTTTATTTTAGTTTACTTTTGGTTTATTTTTGGTATATTTTAAACTATATGCATGTTTTATTAATGAATCATGTTTAAAATGTTTTTAAGTATATTTCTAGTTTATTTTGTAATTTAATTGGATTTATTTAACGTATATATACTCGAAATATACCTGGTTTACTTTTGGTATATTTCTAGTATATATATGGTTTATGTTGCTATTTTATTCAAATTCATGCATCATTTATTTGTGAATGTATGTTTTATACTTAATAATGAAGGATATCTAGAACGTGCTACCTAGTGGGCAGCACTAGGATCGAGTATGTACCGGTACGCCGATAGTATTTAGGCTATATTACTAACCTGTTTGAGGATATTGTTTGGATTTGATTATTTGATGTGTGAGAAATGATTTGGGAGTGTGATTGCTGGAGCTCGGTTGACCAAATGTCTCGGGGCCAATCACACTGACAGTCAGACTGCTGGAGCTCGGTTGACTTAGTGTCTCGGGGCCAGTCTACTGTCCAAGTGGAACAAGTGAACTTATTTGGAATAAGTGAGCCTGTATGGCTAGAGTGTTGTCTAACATTGTTTTGAGATTGCGATTTTCTAAGGTTCTATTTGATCCTTCATAATTAGTTATTTTCACAAAATATATAAAATGATTTTGTTGCATCTGTGTGCATTTGCTTGTATATATATTTATTATATATATACTATTGTCATTTAGTATGCATGTATATATATTATAGTAATTCACTCAGTGAGGTTTGACTCCCCTCCGTTGACTATTTTTCAGGAGAGTCATCGTCTTCAGACTTTAGTAGCAGGCCTGTACACCGGATTTCTTCCGCTCCGGCTTCTTTATGTAAATTGCTTATCTGAGTTTTATTTTATAATCTAGACACTGCAGTAGTTATGGTCGATTGTGAGATTATTGTATTATATTTGTATGAGATATGTACTTTAAATTTTTGAACTGGATTTGTATTAAAGATTTATTTATATATATGAGTTTGAGTTGTTGATTTAAATCCCGTGGTGGATTATTATTTTATAATATTTATGATTGTATTTTCGCTGTAGATTATTTTAATTATATTATTATTATTGCTTGTTTTATTTTATTTTTAGGCTTGCTATGGGTTCCGGATTTGAAAGAATTCCCATTCCCTAGCGCCGATCATGGCCCCTGTTTTGGATCGTGACAACTTCCTCGAAGCATAGGCTCTTACCCTACCATTCTGCATCAACACACAACCAAGGCCAACTCTAGAGGCATCACAATAAACTATGAACTTGTCCACACCATTAGGCAAAGCTAACACTGGAGCTGTGGTCAATTTCTCCTTTAACAACTGAAAATTATTCTCACAAGCTTCAGACCACTTAAATCTTACATTCTTTTGAGTCAAGCCAGTCATGGGGGCTGCAATTCTGGAAAAATCCTGTATAAACCTCCTATAATACCTGGCTAAACCTAAAAAACATTGAATCTCTATAATAGAAGTTGGTCTAGGCCACTCAGACACTGCCTCAATCTTCTGTGGATCAACCTGGATACCTTCTTTAAACACCACGTGTCCAAGAAAAAAAACACTTTCCATCCAGAAATCACACTTTGAGAATTTAGCATAAAGCTGATGTTCTCTTAATGTATGTAGTACAGTCCTCAAGTGATATACATGCTCCTCCATACTTCTCGAATACACCAGTATATCATCGATGAAGACTACCATAAAACTGATCCACATATGGTCTGAATACCCTATTCATCAGGTCCATAAAAGCTGCTGGTACATTTTTCAAGCCAAAAGACATCACCAGAAACTCATAATGGCCATATCGAGTGCGGAATGCCGTTTTAGGAACATCGGCTTCACTAATCCGCAGCTGATGATAACCCGACCTCAGATCAATCTTAGAAAAGAACTGTGCACCCTGTAGCTGATCAAATAAGTCATTTATCCTCGGGAGAGGATACTTGTTCTTCACTGTCACCTTGTTCAACTCTCTGTAGTCAATGCACAGTCTCAGGATACCATCCTTCTTCTTTATAAATAGGACTGGTGCACCCCAAGGAGAAACACTAGGTCTGATGAAACCCTTATCCAATAACTTTTGCAACTGCTCCTTCAACTCTTTCAACTCTGCAGGAGCCATTCTGTAAGGTGGCATAGATATAGGAGTAGTACCTAGAACCACATCTATATAGAACTCAATCTCTCTGTGAGGTGGTAAACCTGGCAACTCCTCAAGAAAAACATCAGGAAAGTCACAGGCAACATGAACATTTGTGAGTGACAACTTCTCCACTGAAGTATCCCTGACCAATGCCAAATATCCCTGACAACCTTTCCTCAGTAACTTCCTAGCCGTAATAGCAGAAATGAGATTCTGAGATGCTGAACTCCTGTCACGACCCAAAACAGGGGCCATGACCGGCGCTAGGGAATGGGAATTCTTTCGAATCCGGAACCCGTAGCAAGCCTTAAAATAAAATAAAACATGCAATAATAACAATAACATAATTAAAATATTATGCAGTGGAAATAAATCATAAATATTAAAATAATAATCCACCAAAAGAAATTAAATTAAATTTCTCATTTCATATATAAATAAACTTTTAGTACAAATCCAGTTCAAAAATTTGAAATACATAACTCACACAAATATAATACATAAACTCCATAACTGTATACAACTACTGCAGTGTCTAAATTATAAAATAAGGCTCAGATAAGTAGTTTACATAGTGAAGCCAGGGCGGAAGAAATTCGGCGTATAGGTTTGCTATTGAGGTCTGAAGACAATGACTCTCCTGAAAAATAGTCAATGGAGGGGAGTCAAACCTCACTGAGTGAATTGTTATAGTACATATACATGCATACTAAATGACGATGCACACAGTCAATAGTATATATAATAAATATATATACAATCAAATACACACAGATGCAGCAAAATCATTTTTATATATTTATTGAAAATCACCATTTATGAAGGATCAAATAGAACCCTAGAAAATTGCAACCTCAAACAGTGTTAAACAACACTCTAGCCATACAGGCTCACTTATTCCAAATATAATCACTTGTTCCATTTGGACAGTAGACTGGCCCCGAGACACTAAGTCAACCGAGCTCCAGCAGTCTGACTGTCAGTGTGATTAGCCCCGAGACACTTGGTCAATCGAGCTCCAGCAATCACACTCCCAAACCACCATCTCACATCACATAAATCAAATCGAATCAATATAATCAACATCCACAAATAAGTTAGTAATAAAGCCTAAATGCTATCAGCGTACCAGAACGTACTCGGTCCTAGTGTTACCCACTAGGTAGCACGTTCTATTGATATCCTTCATTAATATAAAACATACATTCATAAATAAATGATGCATGAATTTCAATAAAATAGCAACATAAACCATATATATACTAGAAATATACCAAAAGTAAACCAGGTATATTTCGAGTATATATACTTCAAATAAATTTAATTTAATTACAAAATAAACTAGAAATAAACCATAAATAAACCTAAAAACATTTTAAGAATGATTTATTAATAAAACATGCATATAGTTTGAAAATATACCAAAATACACCAAAAATATACCAAAAGTAAACCTAAGTAATACTTAAATCATTTATGCATATTTATCAAAATAAATCATATATTTATAAAATCATGCATCCTAAAACATATATATAAAATAACAACTCACTGTTTATTGCGCTCCACGAGATGGATCCGATGGGCCTGGTCCACTAGGCCTCGATCTTGGCGTAACTAAATAAACAAACGACAACAGAAATCAGAATAAATCTAACGAAAGTTTTAAAGACTCGATCTAGAATACTAGACATAGAATTAAAATTAGAATTCGATCGGATATCATGTTTTACGAGAATTCTATCAAAAATTCGGCAGAACCTCCCCTATAAAATAGACATCTCTCTACTCCAAGAGTAGAGCCGGTCCTGCAAAGAAAACACACTTCAAAATAAACACAAATCACAACCACAATCCCTCGATCGGACTCCAAACTATAATTCACCGACCGAGGTCCACAACTCACAGAATAATTACAAAACACCGAAAATGCCCTTTTATAATAAAAATACATTTTATCACTCCAAATTACATAATTAACCCTAAAACATGTTAAAAAAACCAATAAAAAATCATTTATTTAGAAAAATCGTATATTATATATATAATTTGAAAATAATTTATGAAAAATAGTTTTAATTAGTTAAAAATACTAAATAATTTGTAGAAATCATTTTTATACCTTAAATAACTAGTAAAACCAATTTAATGACATTTTTAACCAATTTAGTGTCAAATTACCAAAATACCCCTATATATATATATATATATAAATTCACTAAAACTAATAAAAAATTCACCAAAAATAATATAATTACTTAAAATTAATTTTCTCAACATGTAATTTAATAATATCACTAAATGTACTCAATTAACCAATTAATTTCAATTAAACACATAATTAACCTAATTTTCCAAAATTACATAAACTTAATAAATTCAAAATAAATATATAAAAATCACCAAAAATTACAAATAAATTTCTAAAATGCATTTCAACACCTATAATTACCATAAAACACAATTTCATAATTTAATTAATTTATTTTCGAAAATTAGAAAATATTAATAAAATAATCAAAAATACCCAAAAATCAAAATAAATTCCAAAAATTCTACAAAAATTCTAACATGAAGATTAAGCTACAAGGATCAAAGTTAGTGAAGGGAGTTTTCATGAATCAATCAAATTGAAGCTAAAAAAATTCAAAAACTCTAATAGGCCGAAATGAAAAAATTGAAACCTAGGAAAATCTAGACCATTTTAAATGAAAAAAAGCTTGGAATCACACTCATCGGAGCTCAAGGAGAAGATAGAGACCAGTGGCATTGAGTTTGGTGCCCGGAATCACGTCGATCGGAGCTTGATCGAGTTTCAGCAGTTCTTTGCTTTTCCGGCCAAAACACGTTGGAATAGGGAGCTTCAGGTGTCGGGAATGGCTGTGGATGATGGTGGCACGCCGGGAGGCACATCAAGGGGAAGAAGAAGGAGTTACAGTGGCCGGATTTCGAATGGGACGATCGGGAGCTTGGGAGGTTTGAATGGCACGAATTGTAAATTTAACCAACTTTTAATTTTCTATATATATATATATAACTTTAACTTTAATTATAATACTATATATTATTATATTTCAAATAATTATACACCACATATAATAATTTTTGATATATTTTAATAATTTCTACACTTATAATTAATTAATTAATATTAAAACTAAATAATAAAAATCAAGGTAATTAATTAAACCCTAATTTATTTTAAATAAATACACATATATACATTTTATTTAACACTTAAAAATTATGTATGAGTTCATGCAAATTCGTAAAACTAGCCAAAATAATTAGCATTAAATTATTTACGTATCAATTTACCTGAAAATATAATTCCCCGGGAAAATTTTACGTAAATACCTTAAAATAAATTAAAAAATAATTAAAATTAGCTTTAATAAATATAAAACTCATAAAAATATCATAAATATGTACAAAAATTATTAACACTGCATATCCCGATGCAGTATAAAAATATTTAAAAACTCAGGATATTATAACTCCTATCACCCACAAACTTAAATTCTTCATCATCAGGAATTATGAAAGTCACCTCTTTACTCCGACAATCCACCACGGCATAGTGCTGAGATAACCAATCCATACCTAGAATAACATCAAACTCCATTACATCCAACAGAATCAAATCAGCAGATAATTCTCTACCTCCCACGAGAACTGGACAACCAGAAAGAACAACATCGGTGTCTAAAGAATCACTTAGAGGACTGGTAACAGACAAAGGAAAATCCATCCTCGAAGCTTGCCAACAAGATTTAGAAGCAAAAACAGGAGAAATGAACGAATGTGTGGCACCCGGATCAAATAAAACCCATGCATCTAGGTAACAGACAGAAACAATACCTGCCACAACTGCATCAGATGCTTGAGCATCCTGCTGAGTAAGATGGAAGACTCTGGCCTATCCTCGACCTCCCTGTTGGCTGGTAGAAGCCTGGCCAACACCTCTGGCACCTCCTCTGGCACCTTTACCATGACCCTGCTGGGGAATAAGCTGAGTAGAACTCTGATGCTGGGCTGAAGGCAACTGGAAAGGAATGGATGCAGCACTAGCAATTGACTGCTGGGGAAATCGCAGAATCTGCGGCTACTGATACCTAGAATAAGGACATGATCTAGCATAATGTCCCATCTAGCCACATCTAAAACATATCAGCGGTGTCATGTAACATGGTCCCTGATGGACTCTGCCACATGTTTGGCAAATGCTAGTAGCTGACCCAGAACTACGACCACTGCTGCTGCTCGAAGCACCTGACATGAGTCTGAATGGTCTACGCTGACCTCCACTGTCACGACCCAAAACAGGGGCCATGATCGGCGCTAGGGAATGGGAATTCTTTCTAATCCGGAACCCGTAGCAAGCCTAAAAATAAAATAAAACATGCAATAATAACAATAACAATAATATATATATGTGCAGCGGAAATAAAAATCTTAAATATCATAATAACATTTTCATCACTGGATTTAATTCAAAACTCATCTCATCACATATATATAGTCTTTAATACAAATCCAGTTTCAACATAATACATCTCTTTAAATAAAATACATGAAATCCGATACTTTAATTCACAACTACTGCAGTATCTAGATTATAAAATAAGACTCAAGTAAATGATTTACACAAAGAAGTCGGGGCGGAAGAAATCCGGCGTATCGACCTGCTACTGAGGTCTGAAGAAGTTGACTCTCCTGAAAAATAGTCAACGGAGGGGAGTCAGACCTCACTGAGTGAATTACTATAATATATATACATACACATTAATTGATAATGCATATAATCAACAGTATATATATAATATGTATATATACAGGCAATTGCACACAGATGCAATAAAATCATTTTATATATTTCCATTAAAAATCATCTTTTATGAAGGATCACATAGAACCCTAGAATATCGCAACCTCAAAAAATAGTGTTAGACAACACTCTAGCCATACAGGCTCACTTAATCCAAATATATCCACTTAATCCATTTAGACAGTAGACTGGCCCCGAGACACTAAGTCAACCGAGCTCCAGCAGTCTGACTACCAGTGTGATTGGCCCCGAGACACTTGGTCAACCGAGCTCCATCAATCACACCCAAACCACATCTCACACATCTCAATAATCATATCAAATCAATATCCACAAATAGTTAGTAATATAGCCTAAAGCTATAGGCGTACCGGTACGTACTCGGTCCTAGTGCTGCCCACTAGGTAGCACGTTCTATCGATATCCTTCATTATTAAATATAAAACATTCATTCACAAATAAATGATGCATGAATTTAAATAAAATAACAACATAAACCATATATACCGGAAATATACCAAAAGTAAACCAGGTATATTTCGAGTATATATATGTCAAATGAATTCAATCAAATTATAACTTAAGCTAGAAATATATTTAAAAATATTTTAAATATATTTTATTTACAAAACATGCATATAATTTAATATATACCAAAAATAAACCAAAAATATACTTAACGTAAACTTAAGAAATAATCAAATTTTTTATGCATATTTAATCAACATAAAACATGCATTTCTAAATCATGCATCCTAAGCATATATATAGAGTATAGTAACTCACCTAATGCGCTCCACGAGACGGGTCCGACGGGCCTGGTCCACTAGCCCTCGGTCTCGATGCAACTAAACAAGCAATAAATAATCGACATCAGAATAAACCCTAATAGAAATCCTAGAATTCGATCTAGAGTATTTAAATACGGAAATAGAATTTAGGGTTCGACTGGACATCACGTTTTACGAGAATTCTATCGAAAATCCGACAGAACCTCCCTTGTAAAACGGACATCTCTCTACTCAAAAGAGTAGAGCCGATCCTGCAAAGAAATACACTTCGAAAAATAAGCTCAACACAATCCACAACCCCTCGGTCGGACTCCAGACTACAATCTACCGACCGGGGTCCACAATTCACAGAACAATTCCAGATATACCAAAAATATCCTTATAGCATAGAAATTCACTTTATAAGTAGAAATTACATAATTAACCTTAAAACATTGTAAAAACCGAATAAAACTCATTTTATTAGTAAAACCGTATATTATATATATAATTGAAAATAATTCACGAAAAATAGTTTTAATTAGTTAAAAATACTAAATAATTTGTAGAAATCATTTTTATACCTTAAATAACTATTAAAACCAATTAAATTACATTTTTAGCCAATTTAGGGTAAAATTACCAAAATACCCCTATATATATTAATATACTTAAATTACTTCAAAAATTCACCAAAAATAGTATAATTATCCAAAAATTAATTTTCTCAACATATTTATCAATAATATCAATAATTAAACTCAATTAACCAATTAAATTCAAATAAAAACACATTTAACCCTAATTTCTCAAAATCACATAAACTTCAATAATTCAAAATAAATACTTAGAAATTCATAAAAATTCCAAATAAATTCCTATAATTCATTTAAACACCTAATTTAACCATAAACTCCAATTTCATAATTTAAATAATTAATTTCCGAAAATTAGAAAATAATATTAAAATATTCAAAAATACCCAAAAATCCAAAAAATCTCCAATAGTTCTACAAAAATTCATACATGTAGATTGAGCTACTAGGAACAACATTTGTGAAGGGATTTTTCATGAATCATCCAATTCTAAGCTCAAAAAAATCAAAAACCCTAATAGGCCGAAATTGAAAATTCGAAACCTAAGCAATTCTAGACCATTTTAGCTCAAACCAAAGCTAGAATCACACTAACCGGAGCTCAAGGAGAAGAAAGAGACCAGCGGTGTCAAAAATGGTGGCCGGAATCGACGTGATCGACGGTAGCTCGATTTTCGGCTTCTCCGGCCAAAATCGACTTCCAGGCACCGGAAATGGCTACCATAGGCGGCGAAAAAGGTTGGGGAAGGTGGTGGCACACCGGACGGCACACCAACGGCAATGGAAGGGCACGACAGCGATCGGAACGGCGAAGGGAAGGTGATCGGGGAAGAAGAAGCTCTCGGGGGCAAAATGGTAATTTTCCAATTTTTTGATTTTTGATGTATATATGTATATATATATAATTTATACTATATATTAAAATAATATTAAATTACACACATTAAATGTACACCACACACATAAAAATTTAATATTTTAATAATTTATACTAAATAAAAATAATTAAATAACAATAAAACTAATAAATAATTAATATAATATTAGGGTAATAATAAACCTTAATTAAATAAATATACACACACAGGCTTTATTTAATAATTTAAAAATATGCATGAGTTCATGCAAGTCCGAAAATATATTTAAAATAATTAATATTAAAATATTTTCGTGAAAATTTCCCCGAAAATATAAGTCCCAGGAAAATTTTACGTAAAACATTGGAAATAATACACAATAATAAAAATAGGTTTTAAATACATATCAACTCATGAAAATATCGTAATATACATTCAAAAATTATTAACACTGTATATCCCCGTACAGTGTAAAAATATTTAAAAACACAGGATATTACAGTCTTCCCCCCTTACAAGAATTCATCCCCGAATTCCAGAAGATAAGATTACAGGATCAGGAAGGAAAGAGATACAGGTAAGAAGCTCGCATCTCAGCTTCAGTCTCCCACGTATACTCCTCGACTCTGTCATTACGCCACAGAACCTTGACCATCGGAATCTGCTTCGATCGCAACTGTCGAACTTGATAATCAACGATCACCACAGGTTCTTCCACAAACGTCAAATGTTCACTCACTTCTACATTGTCAGGTTGCAACACATGTGAAGGGTCTGAGATATACTTCCTCAACATTGAGATATGAAATACTGGATGCACTTGTGACATACTCGGAGGCAAATCCAATCGATATGCAACAGTGCCAACTCTCTCCAGAATCTCAAATGGTCCAATATATCTCGGTGCTAACTTACCCTTCCTGCCAAATCTCATCACACCCTTCATCGGAGATACCTTCAGAAAAACAAAATCTCTAACTTGAAACTTCACATCTCTACGCCTAGGATCCGCATAACTCTTCTGTCTACTAACTGCGGTATCTAATCTGCGCTTGATCACGACGACCTCTCTCACCAATCTCATCCCAACCCAGAGGGGATCTACACTTCCTTTCATACAATGCCTCATACGGTGCCATGCCAATACTGCTATGGTAGCTGTTATTATATGCAAACTCAACGAGTGACAAATGATCATCCCAGCTACCTCCTAAATCCAGGACACACATCCTCAACATATCTTCTAGTGTCTGGATCGTCCTCTCAGACTGGCCATCTGTCTGAGGATGAAAAGCAGTACTGAAGTCCAACCTAGTGCCCATCGCTTCCTGCAACTTCTGCCAAAAATGAGAAGTAAACACCGAACCTCTATCTGACACAATGGACACAGTTACTCCATGAAGGCACACAATATGCTTCACATACAACTTCGCCAATCTAGCAACTGAATATGTGGCTTTCACAGGTAAGAAATGTGCAGACTTCATCAACCTGTCTACAATCACCCAGATAGAATCGTATCCATCCTTCGAACGAGGTAAACCGACCACAAAATCCATAGCTATCCTTTCCCACTTCCACTTAGGAATAGGAAGAGGCTGAAGCTTCCCAGAAGGCTTCTGATGTTCGGCTTTTACTTACTGACACGTCAAGCACTTAGCAACATAATCAGCGACATCCCTCTTTAATCCATCCCACCAGTATAGATCTCTGATACTATGGTACATCTTGGTAACACCTGGATGAACGCTGTAGGCTGTAGAATGTGCTTCCTCTAAAATCTCCTCTCTCAAGTCATCCACGTCAGGAACACACAATCTACCACTGATCCACAACACACCATCATCATCGAGTGTGAAATCAGTGAACTTCCCTGCTCGAACATTCTCTGCAAGCTCTTCTAGAATAGGATCTCAGCTCTAAGCTGCTTTAATCCTATCCCTCAGTACAGATCGCACCTTAAACTGAGCTAGTAGTCCACGTGATCTACTAATCTTCATCATCAGACCTTGATCCACCAACAGATGCAACTCCTGGATCAATGGTCTCCTCTCAACACCGATGTGAGCAAGACTACCTGAGGACTTCCTACTCAAGGCATCTGCTACCACATTAGCTTTACCCGGATGGTAAAGAATCTCAAAATCATAATCCTTCAACAATTCCAACCATCTTCTCTGCCTCAGATTCAAATCTCTCTGCTGGAAAATGTACTTAAGGCTATTGTGTTTAGTAAATATCTCACAAGTCACCCCGTACAAATAATGTCTCCAAATCTTCAAAGCAAAGATCACTGCAACCATCTCTAGGTCATGTGTAGGATAGTTCTACTCATGTTTCTTCAACTGCCTCGAAGCATAGGCTATCACCTTTCCATTCTGCATCAACACACAACCAAGACCAATTCTAGAGGCATCACAGTAAACTGTGAACTTATCCACACTATTAGGCAAAGCTAATACTGGCGCTGTGGTCAACTTCTCCTTCAACAACTGAAAACTATTCTCACAAGCTTCTGACCACTTGAATCTAACATTCTTCTGAGTTAAGCGAGTCATAGGGGCTGCTATCCTGGAAAAATCTTGCACAAACCGCCTATAATACCCGGCTAAACCCAGAAAACTTCAAATCTTTGTGACAGAAGTAGGTCTAGGCCATTCAGATACTGCCTCAATCTTCTGTGGATCAACCTGAATACCTTCTTTAGACACTACGTGTCCAAGAAAAGAAACACTCTCCATCCAGAAATCACACTTCGAGAATTTATCATAAAGCTGATGATCTCTCAGTGTCTGTAGTACAATCCTCAAATGATATACATGCTCTTCCATACTCCTCGAATATACTAGTATATCATCAATGAAGACTACCACAAACTGATCCACATACGGTCTGAATACTCTGTTCATCAGGTCCATAAAAGCTGCTGGTGCATTAGTCAAACCAAAAGACATCACCAGAAACTCATAATGGCCATATCTAGTGCGGAACGTTATCTTAGGAATATCGGATTCACTAATCCGCAACTGATGATAACCCGACCTCAAGTCAATCTTAGAAAAGAACTGTGCACCCTGTAGTTGATCAAACAAGTCATCTATCCTCGGGAGAGGATACTTGTTCTTCACTGTTACCTTATTCAACTCTCTGTAGTCAATGCACAGTCTCAGGGTACCATCCTTCTTCTTCACAAACAAGACTGGTGCACCCCAAGGAGAAACACTAGGTCTGATAAAACCTTTATCCAACAACTCTTGCAACTGCTCCTTCAGCTCTCTCAACTCTGCACGAGCCATACGATAGGGTGGCATAGATATAGGAGTAGTACCTGGAACCACATCTATACAGAACTCAATCTCTGTGTGAGGTGGTAAACCTGGCAACTCCTTGGGAAAAACATCAGGAAACTCACAAGCAACAGGAACATCTGTGAGTGACAACTTCTCCACTGACGTATCCCTAACCAATGCCAAATATCCCTGACATCCCTTCTTCAACAACTTCCTAGCCGTAATAGCAGAAATAAGATTCTGAGGTGCTGAACTCCTATCACCAACAAACTTAAACTCTTCTTCATCAGGAATTCTAAAAGTCACCTCCTTATTCCTGCAATCTACCACGGCATAGTGCTGAGATAACCAATCCATTCCCAGAATAACATCAAACTCCATCACATCCAACAATATCAAATCAGCGGGTAATTCTCTATCTCCCACGAGAACTGGACAACCAGAAAGAACAATATCAACGTCCAAGGAATCACTCAGAGGAGTGGCAACAGACAAAGGAAAAGCCATCCTCGAAGCTTGCCAACAAGATTTAGAAGCAAAAACGGGAGAAACAAACGAATGCGTGGCACCCGAATCAAACAAAACCCAAGCATCCAGGTAATAAATAGAAATAATACCTGCCACGACTACATTAGATACCTGAGCATCCTGCTGAGTAAGATGAAAGACTCTGGCGTGACCTCGACCTCCCTGCTGACTGGTAGAAGCCTGGCCAACACCTCTGGCACCTCCTCTAGTACCTCTACCACGACTCTGTTATGGAACAAACTAAGTGGAACTCTGATGCTGGGCTGGTGGTAACTGAAATGGCACGGGTGCAGCACTAGCAATCGACTGTTGTGGGAATCACAGAATCTACTGCTGCTGATACCCAGAATAAGGACACAATCTGGCAAAATGTCCTGTCTGCCTGCATCTGAAGCATGTCAGTGGTGTCAGATAACACGGTCCCTGATGGACTCTACCACAAGTCTGACAAACACTGGCCGCTGATCCAGAACTACGACCATTGCTGCTACTCGAAGCACCTAATCCAAATCTGAACGATCTACGCTGACCTCCACGGCCATGTCTACTGCTCCGATGCACTCGCTGCTGCTGTCTCTGACTCTGCTAAGTCGAACCTCGCTGCTGACTACTCGAACCAACATGAAAACTCAAATATGGAGTAGCCTGTGATCCACTCGACTGAACTCCCAACTGGTAGTAATCAGGCATCGCTCCCTGCCTAACTAGTCTTAGCTCAATCTCCTTAGCTAGCTCAATCACAGACTTGAGAGTAAGGCCTGTTGTAGGCATACCAGCAAAAGCTGAACCCAAACCAGTAACATATGTAGTGACTGCGAAATACTGATCTCGCATCAGATCCTCAGCATATCTACCCAAACGAAGAAACTCTCGGGTATACTCCTCTATAGATCGATCTCCATAAGAAATGCTGGTCAGACGGAGACGATAGCTCAAACGAAGAGGCTCTGGACAGAATCTCCTCATGAATCGCTCTCGAAACTGAGCCCATGTCATCATCATCATATAAGGCTGGATCATCTGAATGAACCAATCTAAGGCTGGTCCCTCGACAGACAACTCAACGATCATGATCCGCTGATACTCGGTATGAGCAGTCTGAGTCCTAGTCTCAATCACATGCAGAAAATCTAACGGATCAGAAGTACCATCAAATGCAATCCTGCCAACTCGGGCATAGAACAAAGCTGCCTCAGGGTCAGACATACCCTGCTGATAGGCAGGCTAAACAGGCTGAACAACTGGAGGAACAGGAACATCAAACTCAGGCTCTACAGGCTCCTCGTCCTGTAACTCTCTCTGCCTACGGCAACCTGTCGCTCCTCGAGGTCTACCTCTGCCACGACCTCTACGTCTAACTGGCTGCTCAGGAGGTAAAACCTCATCCTGACAAGACTCATCATCCTCGGCCTCAACGACCGGTGGAGCGACACGCGCTCGCCTCCTCATTCTGAAAAGACAAACGAAAAAATTCAGACAAAACAGACAACGGAGGAATAACGCTGAAAACTATAGCAAGGAATACTTATTAAGACGTACTCGAACCTAATACACTGCAGTAGTCCAACAGAAAACACAACTTTAAAACTAGGGCCACAACTCACATAACTAAGCCCTGACACAGAACTCCGCTCTGATACCAACTTTGTCACGACCCAAAACAGGGGCCATAACCGGCGCTAGGGAATGAGAATTCTTTCGAATCCGGAACCCGTAGCAAGCCTAAAAATAAAATAAAACATGTAATAATAACAATAACAATAATATATATATGTGCAGCGGAAATAAAAATCTTAAATATCATAATAACATTTTCATCACTGGATTTAATTCAAAACTCATCTCATCACATATATATAGTCTTTAATACAAATCCAATTTCAACATAATACATCTCTTTAAATAAAATACATGAAATCCGATACTTTAATTCACAACTACCGCAGTATCTAGATTATAAAATAAGACTCAAGTAAATGATTTACACAAAGAAGCCAGGGCGAAAGAAATCCGGCGTGTCGACCTGCTACTGAGGTCTGAAGAAGTTGACTCTCCTGAAAAATAGTCAACGGAGGGGAGTCAGACCTCACTGAGTGAATTACTATAATATATATACATACACACTAATTGATAATGCATACAGTCAACAGTATATATATAATATGTATATATACAGGCAATTGCACACCGATGCAATAAAATCATTTTATATATTTCCATTAAAAATCATCTTTTATGAAGGATCACATAGAACCCTAGAATATCGCAACCTCAGAAAATAGTGTTAGACAACACTCTAGCCATACAGGCTCACTTAATCCAAATATATCCACTTAATCCATTTAGACAGTAGACTGGCCCCGAGACACTAAGTCAACTGAGCTCCAGCAGTCTGACTGCCAGTGTGATTGGCCCCGAGACACTTGGTCAACCGAGCTCCAGCAATCACACCCAAACCACATCTCACACATCTCATCATATCAAATCAATATCCACAAATAGTTAGTAATATAGCCTAAAGCTATAGGCGTACCGGTACGTACTCGGTCCTAGTGCTGCCCACTAGGTAGCACGTTCTATCGATATCCTTCATTATTAAATATAAAACATTCATTCACAAATAAATGATGCATGAATTTAAATAAAATAACAACATAAACCATATATACCGGAAATATACCAAAAGTAAACCAGGTATATTTCGAGTATATATATGTCAAATGAATTCAATCAAATTATAACTTAAGCTAGAAATATATTTAAAAATATTTTAAATATATTTTATTTACAAAACATGCATATAATTTAATATATACCAAAAATAAACCAAAAATATACTTAATGTAAACTTAAGAAATAATCAAATTTTTTATGCATATTTAATCAACATAAAACATGCATTTCTAAATCATGCATCCTAAGCATATATATATATATAGTATAGTAACTCACCTAATGCGCTCCACGAGACGGGTCCGATGGGCCTGGTCCACTAGCCCTTGGTCTCGACGCAACTAAACAAGCAATAAATAATCGACATCAGAATAAACCCTAACAGAAATCCTAGAATTCGATCTAGAGTATTTAAATACGGAAACAGAATTTAGGGTTCGACTGGACATCACGTTTTACGAGAATTCTATCAAAAATCCGGCAGAACCTCCCCTGTAAAACGGACATCTCTCTACTCAAAAGAGTAGAGCCGATCCTGCAAAGAAATACACTTCGAAAAATAAGCTCAACACAATCCACAACCCCTCGGTCGGACTCCAGACTACAATCTACCGATCGGGGTCCACAATTCACAGAATAATTCCAGATATACCAAAAATATCCTTATAGCATAGAAATTCATTTTATAAGTAGAAATTACATAATTAACCTTAAAACACTGTAAAAACCGAATAAAACTCATTTTATTAGTAAAACCTTATATTATATATATAATTGAAAATAATTCACGAAAAATAGTTTTAATTAGTTAAAAATACTAAATAATTTGTAGAAATCATTTTTATACCTTAAATAACTATTAAAACCAATTAAATTACTTTTTTAGCCAATTTAGGGTAAAATTACCAAAATACCCCTATATATATTAATATACTTAAATTACTTCAAAAATTCACCAAAAATAGTATAATTATCCAAAAATTAATTTTCTCAACATATTTATCAATAATATCAATAATTAAACTCAATTAACCAATTAAATTCAAATAAAAACACATTTAACCCTAATTCAAAATAAATACTTAGAAATTCATAAAAATTCCAAATAAATTCCTATAATTCATTTAAACACCTAATTTAACCATAAACTCCAATTTCATAATTTAAATAATTAATTTCCGAAAATTAGAAAATAATATTAAAATATTCAAAAATACCCAAAAATCCAAAAAATCTCCAAAAGTTCTACAAAAATTCATACATGTAGATTGAGCTACTAGGAACAACATTTGTGAAGGGATTTTTCATGAATCATCCAATTCTAAGCTCAAAAAAATCAAAAACCCTAATAGGCCGAAATTGAAAATTCGAAACCTAAGCAATTCTAGACCATTTTAGCTCAAACCAAAGCTAGAATCACACTAACCGGAGCTCAAGGAGAAGAAAGAGACCAGCGGTGTCAAAAATGGTGGCCGGAATCGACGTGATCGACGGTAGCTCGATTTTCGGCTTCTCCGGCCAAAATCGACTTCCAGGCACCGGAAATGGCTACCATAGGCGGCGAAAAAGGTTGGGGAAGGTGGTGGCACACCGGACGGCACACCAACGGCAATGGAAGGGCACGACAGCGATCGGAACGGCGAAGGGAAGGTGATCGGGGAAGAAGAAGCTCTCGGGGGCAAAATGGTAATTTTCCAATTTTTTGATTTTTGATGTATATATGTATATATATATAATTTATACTATATATTAAAATAATATTAAATTACACACATTAAATGTACACCACACACATAAAAATTTAATATTTTAATAATTTATACTAAATAAAAATAATTAAATAACAATAAAACTAATAAATAATTAATATAATATTAGGGTAATAATAAACCTTAATTAAATAAATATACACACACAGGCTTTATTTAATAATTTAAAAATACGCATGAGTTCATGCAAGTCCGAAAATATATTTAAAATAATTAATATTAAAATATTTTCGTGAAAATTTCCCCGAAAATATAAGTCCCAGGAAAATTTTACGTAAAACATTGGAAATAATACACAATAATAAAAATAGGTTTTAAATACATATCAACTCATGAAAATATCGTAATATACATTCAAAAATTATTAACACTGTATATCCCGGTACAGTGTAAAAATATTTAAAAACACGGGATATTACATCCACGGCCATGTCTACTGCTCTGATGCACTCGCTGCTATTGTCTTTAAGTCTGCTGGGCTGGACCTCTCTGCTGACTACTCGATCCAATCTGGAAACTCGAGAATGGAGTAGTCTGAAATTCACCTGACTGAACAACCAGCTGGTAATAATCAGGCATAGCTCCCTACCTGACTAGCCTTAGCTTAATCTCCTTGGCCAACTCAATTACCGACTCCAGAGTAAGGTCCACTGTAGGCATACCAGCAAATGCAAAATCCAATCCGATGACATATGTGATGACTGTGAAGTACTAGTCTCACATCAGATCCTCTGTATATCTGCCAAGCCGAAGGAACTCTCAAGTGTACTCCTCAACCGATCTATCACCATGAGAAATACTGGTCAATCTAAGATGATAACTCATATGGAGCGGCTATGGGCAAAATCTCCTTATAAATCGCTCTCTGAACTGAGCCCAGGTCATCGTCATTATGTACAACTAGATCATCTGAATGAGCCAGTCCAGGGCTAGTCCCTTAACTGATAGCTCGACTATAATAATCTGCTAGTACTTGGTATGAGCAGTCCGAGTCTTAGTCTCGATCGCATGTAGAAAATCTAGAGGATCGAAAGTACCATCAAAAGCGATCCTGCCAACTCTGGCATAGAATAGAGCTGCCTCAGGGTCAGATATACCCTACTGATAGGCAGGCTGAACAGACAGAGTAACCAGAGGTATAGGAACATCCTCGTACTCAGGCTCTACAGGCTCCTCATCCTATATCTCTCTCTATCTACAGTGACCTACCGCTCCTCGAGGTCTACCTCTGCCACGACCTTTGCATCTAACTGGCGACTTAGGAGGTAAAACCTCATCCTGGAAGGACTCATCATCCTCAGCCTCTACGATCGGTGGAGCGACACGCGCTCGCCTCCTCATTCTGAAAAGACAAACAGAAGGATTTAGATAAAATAGACAATGAAGGATAATGCAGAAAACTAAATCAAGGAATACTTATCAAGACATACTCGAACCTAATTCACTGCAGTAGTTTCAAAGAAACATAACATCAAAAACTAGGGCCACAACTCACACAATTAAGGCCCTGACATAGAACTCCGCTCTAATACCAACTTTGTCACGACTCAAAATAGGGGCATGACCGGCGCTAGGGAACGGGAATTCTTTTGAATCCGGAACTCGTAGCAAGCCTTAAAAATAAAATAAAAACATGCAATAATAATAATAACATAAATAGAATATTTTATAGCAGAAATAATTCTTATAAATAAAATAAATATAATCCACCAACTCATTTAAATAAACAAACTCATCTCATATATAAATAATCTTTTAATACAAATCTCAGTTCAAATCTTTAAAATATAATTCTCATACAAACATAATACATAAATCCCACGACTTGACTATAACTATTACAGTGTCTAGATTATAAAATAAAATCAAGTAAGCATATTACATAGTAAAGTTGGGGCAGAAGAAATCCGGCGTAAAGGTCTGCTACTGAGGTTTGAAGACGAAGACTCTCCTAAAAAATAATCAACGGAGGGGAGTCAGACCTCATTGAGTGAATTGTTATAATATATATACATGCATAGCTAAATGACAAATGCACACATTCAATAGTATATATAATAAATATACATACAGACACAATCACATAGATGTAACAAAATTATTTTATATATATACTAAAAATAATATCTGATTATGAAGGATCAAATAGAACCCTAGAAAATTACTGTCACGACCCAAAACAGGGGCCATGACCGGCGCTAGGGAATGGGAATTCTTTCGAATCCGGAACCCGTAGCAAGCCTAAAAAAATAAAATAAAGCATGCCATAATAACAGTAACAATATAATATGCAGCGGAAAATAAAAATCATAATATCATAATATCATTTTCATATCAACTGGATTTAATTCAAAACTCATCTCATCACATATATATAATCTTTAATACAAATCCAGTTTCAATATAATACATCTCTTAAAAATAAAGTACATAAAATCCAATACTTTAATTTACAACTACTGCAGTGTCTAGATAAAATAAATAAGACTCAAGTAGACAATTTACATAAAGAAGCCGGGGCGGAAGAAATCCGGCGTATCGACCTGCTACTGAGGTCTGAGGAAGTTGACTCTCCTGAAAAATAGTCAACGGAGGGGAGTCAGACCTCACTGAGTGAATTACTATAATATATATACATACACACTAAGTGATAATGCATACAGTCAACAGTATATATATAATATGTATATATACAGGCAAATTCATACAGATGCAGAAAAATCATTTTTAGATATTTTACTGAAAAATCCCAATTTATGAAGGATCACATAGAACCCTAGAATATCGCAGCCTCAGAAATAGTGTTAAACAACACTCTAGCCACACAGGCTCACTTATTCCAAATATATCCACTTAATCCATTTGGACAGTAGACTGGCCCCGAGACACTAAGTCAACCGAGCTCCAGCAGTCTGACTGCCAGTGTGATTGGCCCCGAGACACTTAGTCAACCGAGCTCCAGCAATCACACCCAAACCACATCTCACATATCGATAATCATATCAAATCAATATCCACAAATAGTTAGTAATATAGCCTAAAGCTATAGGCGTACCGGTACGTACTCGGTCCTAGTGCTGCCCACTAGGTAGCACGTTCTATTGATATCCTTCATCATTAATAATGTAAAACATTCATTCACAAAAATAAATGATGCATGAATGTAAATGAATTAACAGTATAAACCATATATATACCGGAAATATACCAAAAGTAAACCAGGTATATTTCAAGTATATATAATTCAAATGAATTCAATCAAATTATAAATTAAGCTGGAAACGTATTTAAAAACATTTTAAATATATTTTATTCACAAAACATGCATATAATTTATTATATACCAAAAATATACTTAATGTAAACTTAATAAATAATCAAATTATTTATGCATCTTTAATCAATATAAAACATGCATTTCTAAATCATGCATCCTAAGCATATATATATAGTATAGTAACTCACCTAATGCGCTCCACGAGACAGGTCCGACGGGCCTGGTCCACTAGCCCTCGGTCTCGGCGCAACTAAACAAGAAATAAATAACCGATATCAGAGTAACCCTAATAGAAATCCTAGAATTCAATCTAGAGTATTAAACACAGAATCAAAAATTAGGGTTCGACTGGACATCATGTTTTACGAGAATTCTACCGAAAATCCGGCAGAACCTCCCCTGTAAAACGGACATCTCTCTACTCAAAAGAGTAGAGCCGACCCTGCAAAGAAACACACTTCGAAATTCAAGCTCAACACAAATCCACAACCCCTCGGTCGGACTCCAGACTACAATCTGTCGACCGGGGTCCACAAACACAGAATAATTCCAGATATACCAAAAATATCCTCACAACATAGTAATACATCTCATAGGTAGAAATTACATAATTAACCTTGAAACACTGTAAAAAACCGATTAAAACTCATTTTATTAGAAAAACCGTATATTATATATATAATTGAAAATAATTCACGAAAAATAGTTTTAATTAGTTAAAAATACCAAATATTTTGTAGAAATCATTTTTATACCTTAAATAACTAATAAAACCAATTAAATTACATTTTTAGACAATTTAGGGTAAAATTACCAAAATACCCCTATATATATAAATATACTTAAATTACTTCAAAAATTCACCAAAAATCATACAATTATCCAAAATTAATTTTCTCAACATATTTATCAATAATATTAATAATTAAACTCAATTAACCAATTAAATTCAAATTAAAACACATTTAACCTAATTTTTCCAAAATTCCATAAACTTCAATAATTAAAAATAAATACTTAGAAATTCATAAAAATTCCAAATAAATTCCTATAATTCATTTCAACACCTAATTCAACCATAAACTCCAATTTCATAATTTAAATAATTAATTTCCGAAAATTAGAAAATAATATTAAAATATTCAAAAATACCCAAAAATCCAAAAAATCTCCAAAAATTCTACAAAAATTCATACATGTAGATTAAGCTACTAGGAACAACATTTGTGAAGGAAGTTTCCATGAATCATCCAATTCGAAGCTCAAAAAAATCAAAAACCCTAATATGACCGAATTGAGTTTTAGCTCAAACCTCAAAATCCACTTGATTTCAGGCCAAAAGGAGCTTAGAATTGGAATCACCGGAGCTCAAGGAGTCGATGAAGACCGACGGTGCACGAAATGGTGGCCGGAATCGTCGTCGACGGCAAAAAGCTCAACTTGCTGCCATGGCGGATTCCAGGCGTTCCAGCGGGCTTCCGGCGGCCTGGTCACGTCGGAGAGGAAGAGGAAGGAAGGGGAAGGAGGTTGGCGGTAGTTGGTGGCGGCGAGGGGCGGTCCGGCGTGCTGGAATGGGAGGCGCAGTGATGGTTGTCGATCGGGAGAGAAGAAGGAGAGGGAGGGGGCAAATGTGTAATTTGATAATTCTTTTGATTTTTGATGTATATATGTATATATATATACTTTATACTTTATATTAAAATAATATTAAATTACACACATCAAATATACACCACACACATAAAAATATTAATATTTTAATAATTTATACTAAATAAAATTAATTAAATAACAATAAAACAAATAAATAATTAATAAAATATTAGGGTAATAATAAACCCTAATTAAATAAATATACACACACAGGCTTTATTTAATAATTTAAAAATATGTATGAGTTCATGCAAGTCTGTAAATACATTTAAAATAATTAATAATACATTGTTTACGTGAAAATTTCCCCGAAAATGCAAGTCCCGGGAAAATTTTACGTAAAACACTGAAAATAATATACCGTAATTAAAATAGGTTTAAAATACATATTAACTCATAAAAATATCATATAATGTACATAAATTATTAACACTGC
>CANTUR010001620.1:0-5000 GCA_947683625.1 Mallotus nudiflorus
TATAATATATCTATATATATATTTATAATATATCTATATATATATTTATAATATATCTATATATATATTTATAATATATCTATATATATATTTATAATATATCTATATATAAATTAATAGAAATTATATTCTATATATATATTATATATAGTTTTATTTATATTATTTATTTTATTTATATTATATAGTTATTTTTATATATTATATATAGTGTATATAATAAATAGTGTATATAATAATATGTAAATGTAAATATTAATTATTAATAGAAAATATTAATAGAAAATAGAATAAGTAATTGTAATAAGAAAAATTGAGAATTCTAATAATCTAATAACAAATTCAAAAATGAAATAAAAAGAATTATATTTATAAAAAAATGAATCATTTTTTACTTTTTACATTTCATATTTAATTAAAAAAATAGGTAATTCCTAAAATTACCTTGCATATTCTTTTTTTATGAACAAAAAAAATGAAAGAAAAAAGAAAAAAAAAAATTGGAATGGAATAGAAAAGCGTCCATTGTCTAATGGATAGGACAGAGGTCTTCTAAACCTTTGGTATAGGTTCAAATCCTATTGGACGCAATTTTTTTTCATATAATACCCATATCCATATAAATTAAATAAAATAATATAATTATAAATATATAAATATAATAATAATATATAAATATAATAATATAATAAAATGAAAATAATATAATAAAATATAATAATATAATAAAATGTAAAATGAAAATTAATATAATAAAATGAAAATAAAGATGATATAATTATAATCTATAATATTTAATAATAAATATTTAATATAATATAATTTAATATTAATATTTTAATATTAATATAATTAATATTAATATAATAATTTAATATTAATATAATAATAATATAATAAATAGAATATAATAATAATATAATAAATATATAATAATAATATAATAAATAGAATATAATAAATAGAAATAGAATATAATAAATAGAATATATAATATATAGAATATAATAATATATATAATATAATATAATAAAAATATATAGAATAAATATATATAATATATATAATAGAATAAATATATATAATATATAATATATAATATATATAATAATATTAATATATAATAATATATAATATAATAAAAATATATAATATATATAATAGAATAAATATAATAGAATAAATATATATAATATATAATATATATAATAATATTAATATATAATAATATATAATATATATATAATATAATAAAAATATATAATATAATAAAAATATATAATATATATAATAGAATATATATAATATAATAAACAGAATATATATATTAAATATATATATTAATATATATATTAATTATTAATATATTAATAATAAATAATTATATTAATAATAAATAATAAATAATATATATAATAAAATATAATAAAATTATATAAAATTTATAATGAAATTTTTATAATGAAATTTATAATGAAATTAATAATTATAATAATATAATTATTAATATAATTATAAAAAATATAATAAAATAAAGATTATTAAAATAAAGATTCAAAGTGATAAATTTCTTTATACTTGCTCCTTTTATACTTGCTCCTGAAGTAGAAAACGTTCCTTCTGTTCTTGAATAGCTTCTTTCAAAAGGGTTTCCGCCTCTTCGGTAAATGTTTTGGTAGAAGATATGATTTCTCGGAACTGGGGTTTATTCGTTTTTAAGTAAGTACGTAACTCAACGAGAAATTTCCTTACTTGTCCAATTTCTAATGAATCAAGATATCCATTCGTTCCAGTATAAATAGTCATTATCTGTTCCTCGACTGTGAGGGGAGCTGATTGGGATTGTTTGAGCAACTCACGTAATCGTTGACCTCTTGCCAATTGATTTTGAGTAGCTTTATCGAGATCCGAAGCAAATTGCGCAAAGGCTTCTAATTCTGCGAATTGCGCCAATTCCAATTTTAACTTACCAGCTACTTGTTTCATAGCTTTAATTTGAGCTGCGGATCCTACTCTTGAAACAGAAATACCCACATTAATAGCAGGCCTGATTCCAGCATTGAATAAATCGGCGGATAAGAATATTTGTCCATCTGTAATGGAAATTACATTAGTAGGAATATAAGCCGAAACGTCTCCTGATTGGGTCTCAACTATTGGTAAAGCAGTCATACTTCCTTCACCTAAACGGGAACTTGATTTAGCAGCTCTTTCCAAAAGGCGTGAATGCAAATAAAAGACATCTCCTGGATAAGCTTCACGACCAGGCGGTCTTCGTAATAGAAGCGACATTTGGCGATAAGCCTGCGCTTGTTTGAAGAGATCATCATAAATGATTAAGGTGTGTCGTTCGCGGTACATAAAATATTCAGCCAGCGCTGCCCCTGTATAAGGAGCGAGGTATTGTAATGTAGCCGGAGAATCCGCCGTTTCGGCTACCACAATAGTGTACTCCATTGCCCCTCTTTCCTGTAAAGTAGTCACTACCTGAGCCACAGAAGACGCTTTTTGCCCAATAGCTACATAAACACATATTACATTTTGTCCTTGTTGATTGAGAATTGTATCTGTAGCTACTGCTGTTTTACCGGTCTGTCTGTCCCCAATAATTAATTCTCGCTGACCACGTCCTATAGGGATCATCGAATCAATAGCAATAAGTCCTGTTTGAAGGGGCTCGTATACGGAACGTCTCGAAATAATACCTGGAGCGGGAGATTCAATTAACCGAGACTCAGAAGCTGAAATTTCACCCCGACCGTCAATAGGTTTAGCCAGGGCATTTATAACACGACCCAAATAAGCCTCACTCACCGGTATCTGAGCAATTCTTCCTGTTGCTTTTACGGAACTTCCCTCTTGTATCATTAAACCGTCACCCATTAATACAACACCGACATTATTTGATTCCAAATTCAGAGCAATGCCTATTGTACCCTCTTCAAATTCTACTAATTCACCTGCCATTACTTCGTCAAGACCATAAATACGAGCGATGCCGTCGCCTACTTGAAGTACGGTACCAGTATTTACAATCTTTACTTCTCTATTATATTGCTCAATACGTTCGCGGATAATATTACTAATCTCGTCGGCTCGAATGGTTACCATGAATATTTCTTCATTTTTTTTTTTTTCAAAAAAAAAAAATAATGCCTACAATAGAAGGACTAATCCGTTATTTCTTTTATCGTTCCAAATATTCCAAGATTAGCATTGATGGTACGTAAATGTAACTCGTCGGTCAAGCAACTATTCAGAGTTCCTAGAGCTCCCTGTAAGGCTTGTCGGAAAACCCGTTGTCGGACTTGATTAATCGTTCTTTGTTGTTCAAAATGAATGGTTTCATTTTTATAATTTTCTAATTGTTCCAAAGTCTTATAAGTTGAATTAATCAAATTCCATTTTTCTCTTTCTATCTCAGAGTATCCATTCATTCGAAACTGATCTGCTTCTATTTCCACTTTCCGTAAGCGGGCTCGGGCTTTTTCCAGTTGCTCAACGGCCCCCTCGCGTAGTTCTTCTGAATTTCGAATAGTATCCAAAATCCTTTGTTTTCGATTATCTAATAAATCGGTTAATGAAAGTAGATTATCTTTCCATTCATTGCAAAACTTCCATGATCCCTTCCCGAACCAAACATGAATCTTTCGATTCATTTGGCTCTCACGCTCAATTCTTATGGGGGAATTCCCATAGCTTTTTTGACTGAAATGAGCCTATCCTCTCTTCTCTATTCATATCAAAATGGATATTCCAAAAAAAATATCGAAATTAATCACTAATCCAAGTCCAAGACCGGAATATTCATATTCGGAGGACTCTTCTGACCAAACAAGTAATTGTCAGTAAAGTTGTTTCTTTTTTTCTTCAAATCCAAAGAATTTACTTTAATGTCCAGGTTATCGACTCAACATTGGATAAGAATGAGTGAAATACCCATTTTTCAAAAAATTTCAAAAAATGGGTTCAAATCTTTTTTCGACATGAGTGTTCTATACCGAAAAAAATTTCCAACTATTCATTTTGAACCTGTTTTTTTTTTTGTTTTTGTATTAACATAATAGTAGAAAGAGTACCTTGCTGCATCTAGACTTTAAACCAACCGTTTAGCTTTAACCATATTAATAGTCCCGCATTATTGGTTGATAGAGAATCAAAGTATATTTACCTTACCCATGAATCACGAATTGCTATAGTTCTTAAAGATGATTTCTTAATTTATTCAGAAGTAATTCGCAGGATCATGCACCCTTTCCTTTCTAGTTAAAACGAAAAAAGCGCAGCTGGTTCAATCCAGCCGATTCTTGAAATAAACAACTCGCACACACCCCCTTTCCAAAAAAAATCAATACACCAAGGACTACACTTAGATTTATTGGATTTGTTGCTAAAATATCGGTATTAAATCCGAAACTCCCGGCGGATGGCCAGTGACCCAAAGAAACGAAAGAATCGGTTACATTTTTCATAGGATCTCCTCTTTTCTTGTCGACTATAAGACAGACTAATTATCTAATTCTATACTAATTATCTAATTCTATATATTTTATATTATTATTCTATATATTTCTAAATATTTCTAATATTTAGATTTTCATATTTTCGTTTTCGATTTATATATATTATATGATTTATATATATATATTTTCTTTTTTATTTTATAGGATTAAACTTAAACAAAAGGATTCGCAAATAAAAGTGCTAATGCTACAACTAGTCCATAAATTGTTAAAGCTTCCATAAAAGCCAGACTAAGCAATAAAGTACCTCGTATTTTTCCCTCCGCCTCGGGTTGTCTTGCGATACCCTCTACAGCCTGGCCTGCGGCAGTACCTTGACCAACCCCAGGTCCAATAGAAGCAAGCCCAACGGCCAAACCGGCAGCAATAACGGAAGCGGCAGAAATCAATGGATTCATGATAAGTTCCTCGCACCAAAATAAAATAAAGAAATGGTTAATGATACAATCAATCAATAAATTATGACTTAATTATTCA
>CANTUR010001620.1:10000-12500 GCA_947683625.1 Mallotus nudiflorus
TCTCGGTGGTATCAAGATACCGCTGTGTCGGGATATTTTTTCTGTCTCTCCCGGAAAATGGATATCTCCGGAAAAGATTTTAAGTTCAATTTTTTTTTTTTTTCTCTCCACTCGGACCAATCCGCCCCCTCGACTTCTTGTATTTAAAGCAATTGGTGTATCTACTCCAATGATACTATTGTTCCGTACCATTAGGGAAGCAGATTCGGGTAAAATATACACTTCTTCGGGAATGAAAAAAAAGCGATCTACTTTCATTTGGTATTTTGGCTTAAATTCTTTGACTCCCTGATACTCAATAAAATCTTCTTTTTTGACGATTGAATACACTCCCACAGCCCCAGATTTAGTAATTCCCGAACTCTTTCTTCGGTATTGGGGATCGTCAAAATAAGCAAAAACACTATTTCTACGGAAAATACCATCTAGCGGTATTTCAATCGAGATAGCTGAGCGGGTCATTAGGTCTTTCTCTTGTTCTTGAATTGATTGGAATGGAATGATGAATTTATTTCTTCGCCTCTTTGCCAATAAATCCGAATTCTTGTAGAGAATAGCAGGATATATGAGATTACAATGACCAGTACATATGATTCGATTAAGTTTTGAATAATCAGGAATTCTACTTTCTTTTTTACCCGAAAAATCTGAACTAAAGAATTTGTGTTTAACTTGATCATTATTTACGGAAGGACTAGAAATATATCTTATTTTGATAGAAAGAGAATGAACGTTCATTTGATCTTGATCCTTGTGTAGTGAAAAAGGAACTATACTGGATCTGCACGAATTTCCTGATAATATCCATAAATGGCTTGTTTTTGGTAAGAGATGGACATTACTATATGTAAATTCGGGTGCATGGTATACATCAGTACTCCAGTGCATTTCCCCTTCTGAATCGTAATAAATATGTTTTCGAACCTTCTCTTTAAAATTCAAAGTGTATGTTCCCGCCCGAATTTCAGCAATCACTTGTTCGGATTCTACATATTGATTGTTTTGAACTAAAAGGAAACTTTTTGGTGGAATAGTCGCGTTATGTATAATATCGTGACTCTCAATAGTTACATACAAGTCTATATAACATAGAAAAGCAGGATGCCCATGGCGTGTACGTATGGGATGAACCAAACCCTCATTAAATTTGATTTTTCCATTAAAGGGGGCTCGTACATATTCTGCAGTACCCCCTGTGAATACTCCGCCAGTATGAAACGTTCTTAATGTTAGTTGAGTACCCGGCTCTCCAATGGATTGACCTGCAATAATACCTACGGCTTCCCCCAATTCCACTAGATCGCCATGAGTAGGACTCCGACCATAACATAATCGGCAGATCCAAGACGTACTCCTACAAGTAAAGGGAGTTCGAATAGATATTGTTTGTGTTCGAAAGGTTATGAATCGATTGGCAAGTCCAATCCCAATATCTTGATTTCGAATGGCAATGCAGCGTAGACCCATATATATATTGTCTGCTAATACACGACCAATTAATGTTTGAATAAAAATTCTTTCCGACATCATCCCATTTCGAGGACTCGCAGAGATCCCTCGGGTGGTGCCACAATCTGTTCTACGTACAACAATGTGTTGAACTACTTCAACAAGTCTACGCGTAAGATATCCAGCATCTGATGTTCGTACAGCAGTATCGACAACCCCTTTTCGGGCTCCGTAGCAAGAAATGATATATTCTGTTAAAGATAGTCCTTCGCGTAAATTGCTTTGAATAGGTAAATCAATCATTTGTCCTTGCGGATCCGACATTAATCCTCTCATCCCTAATAATTGGTGTACTTGAGATGCATTTCCCCTAGCTCCTGAAAAAGACATTATATGGACTGGATTAAAGGGGTCCGTCATCCTAAAATTTAGATTCATTTCTTGTCGCAAATATTCACTTGTAGCATACCATATCTCAATAGATTGGCGTAATTTTTCTATCGCATGTACATTTCCATAATGATAGTGTTTTTCCAAAATCAAACTTTGTTGTTCAGCATCTTGGACTAGCCATCCCTTAGAAGGTATTGTTAAAAGATCATCAATGCCTAATGAAATGGATGTAGCAGTGGCTTGCTGGAAACCCAGAGTCTTTACTTGATCCAGGATGTGTGATGTATATGCCATTCCAAAATGATCTATTAATCTGCTAATAAGTCGTTTACTGACAGTTCCATCTATCACTTTATTGTGAAAGACCAGATTGGCCCGTTCGGCCATAAGTACCTCCATATTCCGCTGAGTAGAGTTCGACAATGGATTTGAGTCAATGATTGGAAACTTCCTTTTCTCGATCTTTATTTGTATAGAAATTCAGGAACTATGGTCCTATCTGAACCGAAGAGGTCGGAATTCATGCCGGTGTCATAGAATTACTTCGCTTAGATCCCTATGATTAGATACCATCTGAGCCGGCTTGGCAAAACCCTTGTATAGCTTCTTCGATTTCTCGATAAAGAGAAATATGACCAACAGTAGTTCGAATGTATAT
>CANTUR010001620.1:17500-30000 GCA_947683625.1 Mallotus nudiflorus
TCCCTCTAACCACATTTTCTAAACGAATCAGAGCCAATCCGAATTGATCTTGTAAAAGATCCGCTACAGAACGAATACGTTTATTTTTTAAATGATTCATATCGTCAAGTGTACCCATTCCAAATTTCATTCCAATCAAATGATCCGCAGCTGCCAATATATCTCGCGGTAACAAAAACGTATTATTATGAGGTATATCAAGATTCAGTCTCCGATTCATATTTAATCGACCAATCCTCCCTAATTCACATCTTTGTTGAAAGAATTTCTTTTGTAATTCCTTACATAAGGATTCAGAAAATACTGGATCTCCGCCTACACAAGTAAATTGTTGATAAAACTCCAAAATGGCATTTTCCTTTGACCCAATTTTTTTTTTTTCCTTATCATTCAGGAAAGATAAGAAAATTTCAGGGTAGCGCACATTCTCTAAAATTTCTTTTAGATTCAACCCCATAGCGGATGATAGAACTAGAATAGATATTTTCTGTTTCCTACTCACACGAGCCCATATTCTTGCTTTTCTATCAATCTCTAATTCTACCTGCCCCCCCCAATCTGATATTATGGTGCTGGTATAGACCGAAATTCCGTTATGATCCAATTCTGACCGGTAATATATACCGGGACTTTGCAATATTTGATTGATCACAATTCTGTATATTCCGTTTATTATAAAAGTTCCCAGAGAATTCATTAGAGGAATGTTTCCAATAAAAATTGTTTGTTCTTGCATATCCCTACTAGTTTTCCAAATTAATCCCGCGGATACATATAATTCAGAAGAATATGTAAGTGATTCATATACAGCATCTCTTTCTTTTATCGACGGTTCTACTAATTGATATGTTTCCACAAATAGTTGAAATTCAATTTCTTGATCTGTATCTTCAATTTTTGGAAACTTATAAAGTTCTTCTGTTAAGCCCTGATCAATGAACCTACAAAATCCTTCAAATTGTATCTGATTAAATCCAGGTATTGTAGACATTCCCTCATCTCCATCCCCGAGCATTTTGAATTTCCCGTTTATTAAAAATAAAAAAATCCCATTATTGGATTGTTCTTCATTCAAATTACAAATTATATGGATCGATCTAGCAATGATGGAATTTATATTCTGTTTACAGAATCACATAAAATTTTATCTAACTCCATAGATATGGAATGTATGAAATACGTATGAACGGAGGAATGAATAAAGAGAAATTTATACTCAAATTAGAATTTGCAACAGATATAACCGGAAAGGAATTGAGAAATTCCACTTACCTTAGACTTAGGAAATTTTTTATAGAATAGCAAAACAAAAAGTGATTCAATTTCTACCATTATTATGATATTACATATTCCAAAGAAGGCTTATTAAACAAACATATGCGACATAACTATAGCTATCTCATAACTATAGCTATCTATATATATGTCTCTCCTTTTATTTTACTGCAGTTCTATTTTGGACAGTGCATGTCATGCTCTATGAAAATTTCTATTTCATTTTTATTGAATAGAAATTTTCCTATAGGAATCATAGACAGATAAGATAGATATCCGTGTAAAAATTTATGTTCTAGGGTTTACATATACTCATAATTGTTGTTATAATTTAAACTGAGAAGAATTTTTTTTTATTGAAAAGAATCAATACGAATTGGTTATGTATCAATTTTGATTTTCTTATATCATTAGGATTAGAGAAATACAATTTTAGATTCAAATCCAAGAATCGTTCATGAATTCACAGTTTATGGTTCCAATTTTTCTTGAGTTTGTAACTGAAAATTGACTTTTCATTTCAATAGATAATAGAAAATTTTAGATAGTGTGTGTTTTGAGATACTATACAAAATGAATTGAAAAGATAGATCCAGAAAAAAGAAGGATTTTTTTTTAGGAATTTAGAAAAGAAATAAAGGGGGTTAATAAAAATGGAATTCAAAATGCAAGTACAAAAAAAAAATAAAGAAACTTTCCCCTCTAAAATAAAACTAAAAATAAAAAAAGGCAATAAAATGGCAATATAAAAAAAGGGTGGGAATAGTTTCGTCTATTTTGTGTTGCCTTGGCGGCATGGCCGAGTGGTAAGGCGGGGGACTGCAAATCCTTTTTCCCCAGTTCAAATCCGGGTGTCGCCTGATCAACAAAAGACGCAAAATATCTTATTCCTTTTTCTTTTGCTGATATAACTTATCGAATTTGCTCCCAACAGAAGCACGCGGAGGAAAGGGCTTCTTGATACTTCCAAGGGGACCGCTGGCTTTTTTGTTTGTACTCAAATTTGTACTAAAAATTTATCGATTCTACTAGCAATCTCATAAGAATAAGATAAGAACTTCGTTGAATTAATTGGATTTTTTGGATTTTTTTCATCAATATATTGAACAGAATCTTTTTTTTTTGACTCTGTGTCAACAATTCTACTATTATTAGTGAACAATAATGGAAAAATTCCTTCATATTCATAGAGGACATAATTCGCATGGATATAGTAAGTCTCGCTTGGGCTGCTTTAATGGTAGTCTTTACATTTTCCCTTTCACTCGTAATATGGGGAAGAAATGGACTTTAGGGGTATTACTAATTGAGTTTGAGAAATCAAACTCTATCGATTGTTTTATAGACCGTTCTGCAAAGATTTTTGAATTTATTAATTCAAAATATCTTCATATCTTCATTTCCAAATTATATTGGATTCGAGTAAAGTAATCTATTCTATGAATAATACCTTTTTCATTGATTTTATTCTTTCGGTAGATGGTGGGATTCATATTGAAAATAATCGGAAATCTAGGAATTAGAGCCCAAAAAGTAAGAGTAAGAACTGCCTTTCAACTATTTCATATTAATATTAATTGGAATCAACACAAATCAAATAGATGAAGAAATAGAATTGGGACGTTATGTACGTTACATACAAATAATTGATATCTAGACATATGAATATGAGGATGATATTATAGATTAATCTATATCTATATTAAATTAAGCCTATATCTTTCTCTATATCTTTCTATAGTACAACTGGATACACTGTATACACCAGAATAAAACAAAAAAAAAATGGATAGTATGATAGAAAGAAATATTTTTCTTTCTATCATACTATCGGATCTCATAGAATACTGCTAATTCTAGTCCGCTCATTTCATCCATTTCATCTAAGATTCAAACAAAATAGGAATCCTTTTCATTTTTTTCTTCAATCATTGATATTGATAAGAACTAAGAAGGCAAAGAAGTCAAGTTTCATTCAAATTAATCGCTTTTACTAACAGTTTTTACGTAAATTATAAGTAAAAAAGCAGTAGGAACTAGAATGAACAGGGCAGTAGCAATAAACGCAAGAATATTTACTTCCATAATCTCATCGTTTCGTTTTTCTTTACTTCGTAATAACTCGGGATTTAATCCCATAGAGATAATAAATCTTTCGCATCCCAAATTCAATGGGATGAATTCCATCTCGATGATATCGAGTCTGATCAATATTATGAATAACAATATCTGAGTTATCAAATCGATTCATCGTCGAGAATTGAATAGTATAACATAGAAAGATCGTTTATCCATACGGAATTCAAAAATTGCTTGAATTCTTGATTCAATTGATAATTTTTTTCCATTACTTTTTTTTATTTGATCTTTATTTTATCTTCTTTCCTTGTTATTTATTTTATCTTCTTTCCTTGTTAATGGAATGCATAGAATACATTAAACAAAACTTCGGTGCACAATTTGAATGAGATAGATTGTTTCAAATTTGAGTTTGTAATTGAGATTCCATAAAAATAAAATCGGAGCCAAAAAAAGATACTTTTCAGATTCAAAGGATTCTACCAAAGTAATTCAATTTATTTTGTATCGTAATACAAATAAATAAAAATTCCATTTGTGTATGCGTTACCGGAAAAGATATGGCATTCAATTCGATTTCATTATACGGGTCGGGAGTAATCAAAAATTCCAAGTATCTTTTGGAATCTTGAATATAACGCTACCAATACCAATAATTGTACTAATCTACATATGTCTCTATCAATCAGAATCAGTACTAGTTGAAAAAAAAATGAAAATTCCCATATTTGTATTTACTTTGATGAGAAATGTAAAACGAAAATAAAATAAATAAGAAGGATCCCCTTGGGAATGAAATTATGCTATAAAATTATGTTATTTGTCCCCCTTTCGCAGAAAAGGGAAAAATGAATTAATGTATTTTTTATTATATTATTGGATTTGAATCCGTCGGGACTGACGGGGCTCGAACCCGCAGCTTCCGCCTTGACAGGGCGGTGCTCTGACCAATTGAACTACAATCCCGGGGAAATGCAATAAAGTGTACAGCATATATATTCTTATGATTTCATTCAAATCCCTTCTATTTAGATTTTACTATTATTTAGATTGGAATCACCGCGTTGTATATAACAGAAACGGGAGTGGTATATTGATATCCACATGGATATGCACCTTAGTGATAAGTGATAAAAGGGACGGGGATTACTAGTCATTTTTTCGTTATTTCAAATCAACGCCGATTGATAATAAAAAAATCTTTCAATGAAAAAAGGAAAAAAGACTTTGTTTTTCTTTACATTACTCCTTTTCTTAGACTTTATACTTACAAATCCTGATCTGAATCTAGATCATTAGCAAGATCAGAATTTGCGAGAACATTTGACTTTTTTTCTGTATCGGGCATTTCGAGAGAACAAAGGAGTTCTATCATTTCATGGCGGATCAGTGAATTATTGGGCCGAGCTGGATTTGAACCAGCGTAGACATATTGCCAACGAATTTACAGTCCGTCCCCATTAACCGCTCGGGCATCGACCCAGGAAGAAGGAATTCCATACTTATTAAGACAACTTCCTTTCGTAATACCCTACCCCCAGGGGAAGTCGAATCCCCGCTGCCTCCTTGAAAGAGAGATGTCCTGAACCACTAGACGATGGGGGCGCATTTGCTCGACTGCCAGCATACTATGTTCATAGTATGAACAGTTTTTTGAAATTGTCAATATAACGAAATGATATGACTAAATTCGAAGAATCTTTCCACCTTTCTAATTTAACAAATAATAAATTAATAAATCGGGGAAGAGGGATAGGCATCAACAAGTTATCCAATTTGATTTTAATTTGGTTCAGGTGATAAATAGAATCTTTTCATCAGCGATTCGATAAAATATCTTGGATCTATGTTGAATTGCTAAATACATGTATCAATCAAATGAATTTCGGCAGCGAATTCAATTAGGGTTGGCCTTGATAAATTCAATATCAATATGATAAATTCAATATCAATAAACCATTTGTTTACCTATATTCACGAATTTAGCCTATACTCACTAGGTAAATCAAATCTCTCGCTTATAAATGAACTAGAATGAATCTACTCCTTATACTTAGTAAAGTATACTTATTTACTTAGTAAAGTATACTTATTCTAATTTATATTAGTTTATATTAGAATTTATGAATTTAGAATAATAATATTCTATTTTAGAAAATAATATTTTTTTTTTTTTATAATTTCTAATTAAAAAATTTTTGATATTCTATTGAAATTGAAAATTTCAATATTATATTATTATATTATTGATATATTATTATATTATTGAATATTGAAATAATATATTAACTATTATTATATATTTATATTATATAATTATATATTTATTATATTTAAATTATATATTTATTATATTTATATTATTATATTTATAATTATATTATTATATTTATAATTATAATTATATATTAATTATATATTTATTATAATTAATTATATATTTATTATATTTATTATATATTTTTATTATATTTATTATATATTTATTAATTATAATTATTAATATTATTATATTTATATTAATTTTAATTAATTATTTAATTATATATTTATTTGAATTAATTATTTAATTCTATATTTATTTGAATTATATATTTATTATTATTTATTTTATTATTATTTATATATAATATATAAATAATATAAAAATAGATTTATAGATTGACTTTCTTTATTTATTTTTTTTTATAGATTGACTTTCTTTATTTATTTTTTATTTTCTATAGATTTTCTATAGATTGGATTTCTAATCTATTTCTATAGATCTATCTTATCCGCATAGTAACTCATTCAGGAATTTAATCAAATATCAAATTATCAAATGGGCCCTTTTAACTCAGTGGTAGAGTAACGCCATGGTAAGGCGTAAGTCATCGGTTCAAATCCGATAAGGGGCTTTGGCCTTTTTTCTTTTTTTTTTTATTAAAATAAATAAAAAAAAAAAGAAAAAAACCAGCGGTAATATTCCTATTTGATAATATTTCTATTTGAAGAGGGGATAGAAATATTGTTGATATTTGTCATAAAAAAGTAAGAAACTCTAGAATTTTAATTAATTCTAAAATACAAATTCGAAATGTTAAAATAAAAAAATTAACATTATACATTACAATGATTTATACCATATCAATACTCTAATAAATTAATATTCTAATAAAATAGAATATAATGATATTAATATTATTATATAAATAATAATATAAATATATTATTATATAAATAATAATATAAATATAATAATATAAATAATATATAATAATATAAATAATATATAATAATATAAATAATATAATTAAATATTAATAAATATTAATTAATTAAATAATATTCAAAATATTAATAATATTAAATAATATAATTAAATATATAAATTATATATATAAATATATATAAATAATATAATATAATTGAAATTAAATAATATAATATAATTAAAATTAAATAATAATATTAAATAAAATTCAATAATAATATTAAATAATATAATTAAATATATAAATTATATATATAATATATAAATTATATATATAAATATAAATATAAATATATAAATTATATATATATAAATATATAATATAAATATATAAAATATAAATATTAAATATATAAAATATAAATATATAAATTATATATATATAAATATATATAAATAATATAATATAATTAAAATGAAAACAATTAAATATTAATTAATAATTAATTAATAATTTAATAATTAATTAATAATTAAATAATAATTTAATAATTAAATAATATATAAATATATAAATTATATATATATAAATATTTATATATATATAAATATATATAAATATAATAATATTAATATAATATAATTAAATAATAATATTAATAATAATAATATTAATATAATATAATTAAAATGAAAAAATGAAAACAATTAAATATTAATTAATAATTAAAAATAATTAAATATTAATTAATAATTAAATAAAATAATAGTTAATATTATAAATAATATAAATAAAATAATAGTTAATATTATAATATAAATAATAGTTAATATTATAATATAAATAATATAATGATTTTTGCTAACTAAAATATTTAGTATATCTTAAAATATTAGTATATTTTTAGAAAATATTAGTATATTTTTAGAAAATATTAGTATATTTATAAAATTATATTAGTATATTTATAAAATTATAGTAATTATAGTATAGTCTATTTTGATTAGACTCTATTTTATTTATTTAGAAAATATTATATATAGAATATATTCGAAAATAGAATTATAAAGTTATAAAATTAATATAATTATAAAATTATAAAGTAGAACATTTGTTTATTATATTAATATGAATAATGAGAAATTGGCTCTTAAATCACCAAATTCTCTTATTTTACTTTATTCCAATCAAATCAATTGTAAAGATTAGATTAGAAATAGAAATCAATAAAAGAAAAAGTAAGTGGACCTAACCTATTCCATCATGACTATATCTACTATTCTGATAGTAAAATTGGATTTGGATATAGATGAAATTGAAACAGTAGCTCTGCTTTTTCTTTCATTTTCCTATTTCTTTTTCTTTGGACTCCGAAAAAAAATCTGTCGATATTTCTGATTAAATCTTCTTGCTCCTAGTTATTTTATAGGAATAAATAACTATTCCCCTCCTGCATAAAAAAGTTTATTCGAAGTCATAACATAAGACATAGAAGATACTTTTAACTATCTTTCTTTGATTCCAGAACACAAGATCTATTTATATTGCTATTTATACATATAAGATTGATATATAATAAGATTGATATATTCGCGGCTTCCTGTACCAAATATTCTCATATCGATAAATACAATATTTTTTTATTCCGACAATGTAATGTAGAATATAGGGGTGAGAAAAATATTTTCATTTTAAAATCCTTTCATTTGCATTTAAAGTTGTCTATTTATTTAATATTAATATTGTATTGAATTGAAAATTGAATAATAAGAAAATAATAAGAAAATTCATTCTCTTTCTTATTTTCTGACAGATATTAAGTAGAAAAAATAGTCGAAGTATCTTTCTTGCAAAGAAATATAAGAAAGCTGGTGAGAAAGAATAAAGTATAAAATAATAAAATATAGGATACTGTAGCAGTTTAATGCACATAGAAATTAAAAGAATACGTAAAAATATAGATTTTTAGAAATCTCATGAACAAGATCCAAGAATAAGATTAGTTTTATAGAATGAGAGAAATAAATCTGAGGATCTGCTCGTAAGTAGAGGGAGATGACTTGACTTGTTCCTTGACCAGTTCTTTTAATAAAATTCATCTATCTAATTGATTGGATGAGTCATAAAAAAATTTATGGTTCATATGGTTATTAAGACTATAAAAAGGAATAACTGAATTGAATTCATGAATTTACCTAAGTCAGGTTATGGACCGATAAAGAATTTTTTTCTTCGAAACCCATTAGAAATTAAAAAGGGCATTGTACGAGAAATCAAATCATACAGAAATGATATAAATAATAGAAGCGCCAAAGGCCCTGAAAATGCTATGAGGTGTTCGGAAATGGTTGAAGTAGTTGAATAGGAGGATCACTATGACTATAGCCCTTGGTAAATTTACCAAAGACGAAAATGATTTATTTGATATTATGGATGACTGGTTACGGAGAGACCGTTTCGTTTTTGTGGGTTGGTCGGGTCTATTACTCTTTCCTTGTGCCTATTTCGCCTTAGGGGGTTGGTTCACAGGTACAACCTTTGTAACCTCATGGTATACCCATGGGTTGGCTAGCTCTTATTTGGAAGGTTGCAACTTCTTAACCGCCGCAGTTTCTACTCCTGCTAATAGTTTAGCACATTCTTTGTTATTACTATGGGGTCCTGAAGCACAAGGAGATTTTACTCGTTGGTGTCAATTAGGTGGTTTGTGGACTTTTGTTGCTCTCCACGGCGCTTTCGGGCTAATAGGTTTTATGTTACGTCAATTTGAACTTGCTCGATCTGTGCAATTGCGACCTTATAATGCAATCGCATTCTCTGGTCCAATTGCTGTTTTTGTTTCTGTATTCCTGATTTATCCACTAGGTCAGTCTGGTTGGTTTTTTGCGCCCAGTTTTGGTGTAGCAGCTATATTTCGATTCATCCTATTTTTCCAAGGGTTTCATAACTGGACGTTGAACCCATTTCATATGATGGGAGTTGCCGGCGTATTGGGCGCTGCTCTGCTATGCGCTATTCATGGTGCTACTGTAGAAAATACTTTATTTGAAGACGGTGATGGTGCAAATACATTCCGTGCTTTTAACCCAACTCAAGCTGAAGAAACTTATTCAATGGTCACCGCTAACCGCTTTTGGTCTCAAATCTTTGGGGTTGCTTTTTCCAATAAACGTTGGTTACATTTCTTTATGTTATTTGTACCCGTAACCGGTTTATGGATGAGCGCTCTTGGAGTAGTCGGTCTGGCTCTGAATCTACGTGCCTATGACTTCGTTTCTCAGGAAATCCGTGCAGCAGAAGATCCTGAATTTGAGACTTTCTACACTAAAAATATTCTCTTAAACGAGGGTATTCGGGCTTGGATGGCGGCTCAAGATCAGCCTCATGAAAACCTTATATTCCCTGAGGAGGTTCTACCACGTGGAAACGCTCTTTAATGGAACTTTATCTTTAGCCGGTCGCGACCAAGAAACCACCGGTTTCGCTTGGTGGGCCGGGAATGCCCGACTTATCAATTTATCCGGTAAACTACTGGGAGCTCATGTAGCCCATGCTGGATTAATCGTATTCTGGGCCGGAGCAATGAACCTATTTGAAGTGTCTCATTTCGTACCGGAGAAGCCAATGTATGAACAAGGATTAATTTTACTTCCCCACCTAGCTACTCTAGGTTGGGGGGTAGGTTCTGGTGGGGAAGTTATAGACACCTTTCCATACTTTGTATCTGGTGTACTTCACTTAATTTCCTCTGCAGTATTGGGATTTGGCGGTATTTATCATGCACTTCTGGGTCCTGAGACTCTTGAAGAATCTTTTCCATTTTTTGGTTATGTATGGAAAGATAGAAATAAAATGACAACAATTTTAGGTATTCACTTAATCTTGCTAGGTATAGGTGCTTTTCTTCTAGTATTCAAGGCTCTTTATTTTGGAGGTGTATATGATACCTGGGCTTCGGGGGGGGGAGATGTAAGAAAAATTACCAACTTAACCCTTAGCCCAAGTGTTATTTTTGGTTATTTACTAAAATCCCCTTTTGGAGGAGAAGGGTGGATTGTTAGTGTGGACGATTTGGAAGATATAATTGGAGGGCATGTATGGTTAGGTTCCATTTGTCTATTAGGTGGAATCTGGCATATCTTAACCAAACCCTTTGCATGGGCTCGCCGTGCACTTGTATGGTCTGGAGAGGCCTACTTGTCTTATAGTTTAGGTGCTTTATCTGTTTTTGGTTTCATTGCTTGTTGCTTTGTCTGGTTCAATAATACCGCTTACCCTAGTGAGTTTTACGGGCCTACTGGACCAGAAGCTTCTCAAGCTCAAGCTTTTACTTTTCTAGTTAGAGATCAGCGCCTTGGGGCTAACGTGGGATCCGCTCAAGGACCTACCGGGTTAGGTAAATATTTAATGCGTTCGCCTACCGGAGAAGTCATTTTTGGAGGCGAAACTATGCGTTTTTGGGATCTGCGTGCTCCTTGGTTAGAACCTCTAAGAGGTCCAAACGGTTTGGACTTGAGTAGGTTGAAAAAAGACATACAACCTTGGCAAGAACGCCGTTCCGCAGAATATATGACCCACGCGCCTTTAGGTTCGTTAAATTCTGTAGGTGGCGTAGCTACCGAGATCAATGCAGTCAACTATGTCTCTCCTAGAAGTTGGTTAGCTACTTCTCATTTTGTTCTAGGGTTCTTCCTGTTCGTAGGTCATTTATGGCACGCAGGAAGGGCTCGTGCAGCTGCAGCAGGATTTGAAAAGGGAATTGATCGTGATTTTGAACCTGTTCTTTCCATGACTCCTCTTAACTAACTGAGACAAGAGATCCAATACTTCAAGTAGGAATCAATTTGATTCTACAATACATATTGATTGGGTGGATTAGATCTAAATGAGTTGAAAAGAAAGAAAAAGGAATACTTTTCAACTCATTTAGATCTAATCTATTTTTTTTTTCTGTCTCGGCTATCCCGCATAGCCGAGCCATTTACATTTATGATACTGGGCCGGTCAAAACCAATAAAGACATAAATCTATTCATCGAGAAAAGGAGAGAGAGAGGGATTCGAACCCTCGATAGTTCTTTGCAAACTATACCGGTTTTCAAGACCGGAGCTATCAACCACTCGGCCATCTCTCCGAAAGGTAATTTCTATTTTACTATATTGAATTTATTTTTATTCTGGCGAATCGAATAGAACATGGCCATCGGGGTTGATACCATCACTGTACTATAGAAAGAGAAAGATATTAGATGTGAGTCGATAAGTCTATTTTTCCATCTGTAATATATAGATAGATGCAGGATCTAGCATGACCATTTGTGAAGTAAAAAACTACTCTTGCCCTCCTAAAACGGGAAAGAGTAGGCATAAGTCATATAGAATCAATGGATTCATGGCACAATCCCCCCATGATGCATTTTTTACAATTTTTTTTTTGACTGATAGAGGGATCAAATGGTATAGTTCTTTTGTTGGTAGCTTGGAGGATTAGAAACATGACTATTGCTTTCCAATTGGCTGTTTTTGCATTAATTGTTACTTCATCAATCTTACTGATTAGTGTACCCGTTGTTTTTTCTTCTCCTGATGGTTGGTCGAGTAATAAAAATGTTGTATTTTCCGGTACATCATTATGGATTGTATTAGTTTTTCTGGTAGGTATCCTTAATTCTCTCATCTCTTAAACCTAGTTGTTTTAGATAAAAAAATGAAATGAAAATGACCCCTCCCCCGAATTCTTTCGGGTTTCGAAACACATTAAAATTCAATATAAGTCTAAGTTCCCAAAATGCAAAATACAAATAAAGAAAACAAAAAATTATCAAATTTTAGGGAGGGGTCAAACTTTTTTTTTTTGTAATTTGTAAATGGAATTAAATGTAAAATTGAGAAAATTGAGTCTAATATAATTAGAATTAGAATAAAAAAATTATTATAAATGAATCTAGTACAA
>CANTUR010001620.1:37500-45000 GCA_947683625.1 Mallotus nudiflorus
TGTTTTTTTTTCTTTTCTTTCTATAATGGAGATAGTCGCACGTAATGACAGATCACGGCCATATTATTTAAAGCTTGCGGTAAGAAGGGGTTTCGTTCTAGTGCCCGAAAATAATATTCCAAAGCTTTTGTATGTTCCCCATTACTTGTGTGAATAAGGCCTATATTATAGAGTATATAACTTCGATCATAGGGATCAATTTCTAGCCGCATGGCTTCATAATAATTCTGTAAAGCTTCCGCATAATTTCCTTCGGATTGAGCAGACATCCGTTACGGTCGTTATTCGATTCAAAGAATCTCCGTTCCAGAACCGTACGTGAGATTTTCATCTCATACGGCTCCTCCCTTATGTTCATAATGAGAATAATACATAGAATAAAAAAGAGAGTGAAATCTTCTCATTATGAACTGCGCGGGGCTAGTGTTTTTACAAGAAATCTCTAGCCAACCTTCCTGCAAAAGATCTTTTCTTAACATCAAGCATGTTGATACTAGATAAAAATATTAAGTTAACTCCAACAATTTCTTTGTGCTCAATCTTCCTTAATTTCTAGGAATTAGTCACTTCAACAGTCTTCGATGGTTATACGGGTATCCAAAGTACAAACGAGATGGATATTTGTTGTCCCAACCATTTTTCTTAGTCCCGATCCCAATAAAGAAAAGGGATAATTTCTAACAAAGTTTTCGTGTTGTTGATTCCTGGGCGTAGTGCTTCTTCCTCTATGCCACTTATTGGTACTAGTGGGGTATGCACTGCAATACAGAACCCAATAGCCGTAGGTGTAACCTTACGTTCAATGCTAGAATTGACAATTGAAGCATCTGAGGCTGCATTAACCGGAGATACCCGACAGAAGGAATTTTTTTTTATATAAACTTATAAACTTCACCTTCAACAAGTGTAGAGTTGTTTCAAATCTTTCTATCCCGACTAATGTGTCTTTCTCCTAAGACTTTAAGCAGTAAATAAAAAAATCAAATCACACCATCTCTGTAATAAGTAAATGCCTCTTTTTCTCCCGAAGTTGTCGGAATTATTCGTAATAAGATATTGGCTCCAATTGAAAAGGTCTTATCAATAAAATTTCCAGTTATCCGGGATCTAGGCATAAGTAGCAATCCATTTTATAATTTCTTTTAATTACTTCTCATGAGAAAATGATTCCACAAAAAGTAGTTGTACGGTACAAAATAACATAAAAAATCGTTCCAACCCAATGATTTAAGCCGGTCTAGATATCAAAAAAAGACGAAAGGGCCATCTTCACAAACACAAATGGATACATATCTTTATTGCTTTTAAGAAAGAGTTTTTCACAAAACAAAAAAATTTTCTTTATCCCCCAATTTCGAAGGAAAGTTCTTTATTTGATTCAAAATTTTCTATTTTTATTAGTTAGAATTGATTGTACGTACCACACCTATTCAACAATCTAATATGAATGACTCGCGATTCACTCGGTTTCGGGGCCCTAATCATTATCATTATGTAGGAGAGATGGCCGAGTGGTTCAAGGCGTAGCATTGGAACTGCTATGTAGGCTTTTGTTTACCGAGGGTTCGAATCCCTCTCTTTCCGTACCTTCACCTAATTTATCAATGTTACTGAACGCAATGTATCAAATCACATAACAATGGATACCTTTATTCCAACAGTTAAACCTTTCCTTGATATAGATTTTCTATTCCTAATTTCTGCGATACAAAAAATACTGGAAAAATTGGAAAGGAATGAAAATATCCCTATCGTTCTATAATATATGAATGGTAGAAAACCCCCCGACCAAATCAAACCCTTACTTTTTTTGGTTTCTTTACTTAAGCGATAGGGGGCAAAATTATCCGAACCCTTGTTTATTTTAGTTAGAGTTAAGTCTGACGAGAATAATATTCTACCACTAGCAATTCATTTATTTTCAAGCCGATCCATTTAATATCTATTATTTGATTGACCAATCCTTTATATTGAAATGGGTGAAGAGTCAAATGTTTTGGCAATTCCTCCTGGGGGGATGACTCAAGATAATTTTGAATCATAGCTCTAGATTTTTGTTCATCCCTCGCTGTAATAATATCTCGGGGTTTGCAGCGATAACTTGGTATATCTACTATACGACCATTAACTAAAATATGTCTATGATTAACTAATTGGCGGGCTTGGGGAATAGTTGACGCCATACCCAATCGAAAAAGGATGTTATCCAAACGCATTTCAAGTAATTGTAGTAAAACCTGACCTGTTGACCCTTTAGCTTTTGCGGCGATACAAACGTATTTAAGTAATTGTCGTTCTGTAAGACCATAATGAAAACGTAATTTTTGTTTTTCTTCTAAACGAATACGATATTGAGATTTTTTACCGGAACGCACTTGATTTCTAAGAGCGCTCCCAGCCATAGGCCTTTTACTAGTTAGTCCCGGTAAAGCCCCCAGACGGCGTATTTTTTTGAAACGAGGCCCTCGGTAACGTGACATAAAAACTCCTTAATTTTATTGAATTTTCAAAATCAAAAACCTAAATTAAAACTGAACTAAAGGATAAATATGATAAATGAAGCAAAATCTACTGAAGTAGTATACTACAAATAATAATGAGATGGATCATATAAATATCCGGATCTTTTTGTATATATACCAATAATGTATTTTGTATATATACCAATAATGTATATAGAAGTATATAGAAACCAATAATGTATATAAATATAGAAACCAATAATGTATATAAATAATGTATATAGAAGTATATAGAAAAAGGGTCCTTTTCTTGTTCTTGATTTGTTCTGCAGAGATTTAACTACTCTAACTTTTATTCATATTCATAATTTGAAGTTCCTACCACATACACATAATAATTAGTCACCCTTGGCAAAAGGGAACGAAGCTTTTTCAATATTCTTTGATTTCAAAAAAACATTATCAACTATGTAACAAATCAAACAAATAGAGAAAAGCCAGCTATCGGAGTCGAACCGATGACCATCGCATTACAAATGCGATGCTCTAACCTCTGAGCTAAGCGGGCTCACATAACCGAAATTGTACATGCATAGGAATTTAGTAAATTGGTGGAATCTTGGCTATTAACTTTTTATTTTATTCTTTTCATTACATTATTAGTTATTCATACTTAATATGAATATAGAAAAAAAATGAATATAGAAAAAAGAAAAAGAATCGACCGTTCGAGTATTCAAAAATGCACGAGAAAAAATGAGCGTAAGAGAAGTAGATATAAGAAACGTGGTATATATACATTTATATTGAATTGCGGATAGAGAAATGATAGAATCCTTTCTGATTAGAATCAATTTCTGATTAGATTAAACTAAAGAAGGATCTCTGATAGAGATGAAAGACGATAGACAAGAAAAAAAAGAAGAGGAAACATTTTTTTTATAGGAATTTTTATAGGAATCGGTATCTAATAACTTCAACAGTTCCAATAGAATATAAATGACAGAGGGGTAATAATAAGATTTGAATCTCAAAACGGGGATATGGCGAAATTGGTAGACGCTACGGACTTAATTAGATTGAGCCTTGGTATGGAAACTTACTAAGTGATAACTTTCAAATTCAGAGAAACCCTGGAATTAAAAATGGGCAATCCTGAGCCAAATCCTGTTTTCCGAAAACAAATAAGGGTTCATAAATACAGAATAAAAAAAAGGATAGGTGCAGAGACTCAATGGAAGCTGTTCTAACAAACAGAGTTGACTGTGTTGCATTAGTAAAGTAAAGAAATCCTTCCGTCAAAATTCCAGAAAGGATAAAAAAAGGATAAAAACCGTATATACATACGGATACATACTGAAATAATTTTTCAGATGATTAATAGGGGACCGAATCCGTATTTTTTATCTTTCTATTATTTTTTATCTTTATATGAAAAATGAAAAAAAAAATCGTTTTGATTTGAATTGATTCCAAGCTGAAGAAAGGATTGAATATTAATTGATCACATCATTCATTCCATAGTCTGATAGATAACTGGTTAATCGGACGAGAATAAAGATAGAGTCCCATTATACATGTCAATATCGACAACAAGGAAATTTATAGTAAGAGGAAAATCCGTCGACTTTAGAAATCGTGAGGGTTCAAGTCCCTCTATCCCCAAAAAAAGGTCCGCTCGACTCCTTAATTCTTTTTATCCATCCTATTCTCTCTTTTCGTTAACGGTTCCAATTTCGTTATCTTTTCTTTCTCATTCATGCGAGTCTTTCCCAAACATATCCGGGCTGTATCAAGTCTTGGAATAGATCTGCTATACATATACATAAAAATGAACATCTTTGAGCAAAACAAGAAACCCACATTTCATTTTCCAATGGAATGATTAATGATTAACAATCCAAATCATTATTCCAACTGAAATTTACTTTACGAAGTCGTCTTTTTGTTCGTTTTTTTTAAAGATACAAAACATTCCGGGTCTGGATAAGACTTTAGAATACTTTTTCGTCTTTTTAAAATTGACATAGACCAAAGTCGTTTAGTAAAATGAGGAAGACGCCGCGGCGAAAATGGTCGGGATAGCTCAGCCGGTAGAGCAGAGGACTGAAAATCCTCGTGTCACCAGTTCAAATCTGGTTCCTGGCACATGATTAATTTGTGTATGAGTATCTATTCCACAACTTAATGAATTGATATAGTGAATTGATATAGATCTGATATAGATCGACATACATATTCATTAATAGTATAGATCATGATATACACTTAACTTATCCATCTGGCTGTCGGGAGATATAACCTTTTTAGATGAGTAAAGCGCTTATGTTATAAAAAAAGGATGTAAAAAAAATTAGATTATGTTTCCTCTTCTTTTTTATTTGATTTGTTCATAATGCGGCTCCTCTCGATCAAAAAGAATGTTAATACTTTATATAGACTTGAAAGGTTAAACTAACTAAAGTTAGTTAAAAGATCTAAAAGTCTAGTCGATAGGAGTTGAGGGGTGGAAATATTGAAGATTCGTCTCAGATACAATATAAATAGAATCCGATCCTCTTTCTTTGTACTTTGTATTTGATTTCATATTCTTTTTCTATTTCTTCATTCCCTACTATGGTATGTGACTTTTTAGAGCTCGTCTAAGGGATGTGCACGGTACAAAGTTCATGATGTAGACTTCGTTTAGTTCATCCTATTAGCTCGACTTATCAAAAATAAATATCTTCAAAATTTGAGAATTCAACGAATCCCTAATTGTATTATTTTTTTTATTATTTTTTTATTTAGTCTATCCATAGATTAGTTTCTTATTATTCAACGAGCATCTTGTATTTCATAAAAATTGGGAACAATATAATCTTTACGTAAGGGCCACCCTATCCAACTTTCCGGCATTAAAATACGTTTCAGACGCGGATGATTATCATAAAAGATTCCCAGCATATCATAAGATTCCCTTTCTTGAAAATCCGCACTTTTCCAAACCCAGAAAACAGACGGAATTATAGGGTTATTCCTTGGGGCAAATACCTTAATACATACTTCTTCTGGTTGATCTATACCATACTCTATTCTCGTAAGATGATATACGCTAGCTAACAGCCCGCCCGGTGCTACATCATAGGCACATTGCAACCGCAGATAATTGTAACCATATACATATAAAATGACAGCAATGGAATGCCAATCTTCGGGCTTTATTTGTAAAGTCTCTATTCCTTGGTAATCAAACCCCAAAGATCTATGAACTAGTCCGTGTTTGACTAGCCAGGCAGACAAACGACCCTGCATCTTTTTTCTCCCCCCCGCATTTTAATTTTCAATTTTATTTGTATAATATTTCAATTTTATTTGTATAATAATTTTAATAATTTTTTTTTTTATTTTGTATAATATAAGTATTTCACATTCACGATGAATTTTATGAAGATTGGTTTGCCTTTTTTTGTTATTCTGTACAAATGAAACAAATGAATTCTTCCTCTAACTTACTAATTCGTGAGACGATACTGACCCTTTCCCTTTTTTTATTTGAAAAATGTTTCCGGAGGGATCTTTGAAGTGGACGGCGGTTGATAGAGTAATCCTTGATCATAATTTCCAGTATGAGTAGCGCGTTCAATATTAAACTTGTGACTGGTAGTAAAACACCCATTCCCCGATTGATACCTAATTCGATCTTCATAAATTTCTCGAGATATTTTTTTACGAAGTTTTGTTATAGCATCTATAACCGCCTCCGGTTTAGGAGGACAGCCTGGTAAATAGACATCTACAGGAATTAGCTTATCGACTCCCCGAACAGTACTATAAGAATCGGTACTGAACATCCCCCCTGTAATTGTACATGCCCCCATAGCAATAACATATTTTGGTTCAGGCATTTGTTCATATAATCTTACTAAAGAAGGGGCCATTTTCATGGTTACTGTGCCGGCTGTTAAAATTAGGTCCGCTTGTCTAGGACTAGATCTTGGTACTAATCCATAACGATCAAAGTCGAATCGTGAGCCTATTAATGAAGCAAATTCAATGAAGCAACAACTGGTACCATAGAGAAGTGGCCATAAACTGGAGAGTCTTGACCAATTTGAAAGGTCGTTTGATGTAGTTGAAATAACTGAAATTTGAGTTGTTCGATCAAGTAAGGGAAACTCAATGGAATTCATAACTGTCTACAATGTTATTTTTTTTTTCATTATTTTTGCGGAATATTCAAGAGCTAAGACCATTCTAATGCTCCCTTTCTCCATGCATAAACTGAACCAACAATTAGGATAAGCACGAAAATTAAAGCTTCTATAAATACGGATAACCCCAATACATCGAAACTCATTGCCCATGGATAAAGAAAAACAGTTTCAACATCAAAAACAACAAAAACTAGAGCAAACATATAATAACGGATTCGAAATTGTAACCAAGCATTGCCCATTGGTTCTATCCCCGATTCATAACTTGAAAGTTTCTCCGGCTTTTTGCTAATAGGGGATAAAACTCCGGAAATTAGAAATGCTAAAATAGGAATAATACTTGATATTATTAGAAATGCCCAAAATATATCATATTCGTAAATCAGAAACATAGGCGCACTCCTATGACTGTGGAAAATATATTAGATTAGTCAAGTCGAATTGGAATTCATTCCAAACTCATTCATAATCGGTTAGTCAAAACAACAATTTATTTTGATTCAATCATCCAGGACTAAAAATTTTCCATTATGTTTATTTCTTTCCCCGCTTTTTTTTCTTTTCACTTTACTTTACTTTTGATTCGCCCTAAAAGAAAAGAGGGGAATTCAAAATGGAATTCTCATTTTTTCTTTCCATTTTTTGTTTCTTTGTTTAGAATTTATAAATCGAAATTATCTAAATTCTTAAATCTAATAAATCTAAATTATCTAAATTAAATCTAAATTATCTAAATTCTTAAATCTAAATTATCTAAATTCTATTAGATTCTATTAGAAATAAATTCTATTAGAAATTTGAAATGTTTATTTTTTTTTTTAATGTTTATTTATATATATATA
>CANTUR010001620.1:52500-55511 GCA_947683625.1 Mallotus nudiflorus
TAGAATTGAACTTTCGATTGATCTAGGCACTTGGGATCCTATGGATGAAGATATGGTATCTCTGGATCCTATTGAATTTCATTCAGAAGAGGAACCTTATAAAGATCGTATTGATTCTTATCAAAGAAAGACAGGATTAACCGAAGCCGTTCAAACAGGCACAGGTCAACTAAATGGCATTCCCGTAGCAATTGGGGTTATGGATTTTCAGTTTATGGGGGGTAGTATGGGATCCGTAGTAGGTGAGAAAATCACTCGTTTGATCGAGTATGCTACCAATAAACTTTTACCTCTTATTTTAGTGTGTGCTTCCGGAGGAGCACGGATGCAAGAAGGAAGTTTGAGCTTGATGCAAATGGCTAAAATATCTTCTGCTTTATATGATTATCAGTCGAATAAAAAGTTATTTTATGTATCAATCCTTACATCTCCTACAACTGGTGGGGTTACGGCTAGTTTTGGTATGTTGGGGGATATCATTATTGCTGAACCTAACGCCTATATTGCATTTGCGGGTAAAAGAGTAATTGAACAAACATTGAATAAGACAGTACCTGAAGGTTCACAATCCGCTGAATTTTTATTCCATAAGGGCTTATTTGATTCAATCGTACCGCGAAATCCTTTAAAAGGCGTTCTGAATGAGTTACTTCGGCTCCACGATTTCTTTCCTTTGAATCATAAATCAAGTAGAGTCTGAAGTTAAATTAATTAAATTAGTTTTTTTTTCTTTTTCTGGCGAGTAGGTATTTTTTTTTAACAGAATCAAAGGAAAAATCCGAAGAATGGTTTTTTTAGTGACATAATATAAGAGTAAATTGTAGGTAAATTATAAAAAGAATCATGCAGATAATTTTTTTACCGATATTCCTGATTACTAATTAAGAAACCCCTATCAACAAGAAAAAGGAGTGAATTCTTTTTTTCTTTTCGTGAAAAAAGGGGACAACGTATAATAAATAAAATGAATTTCATGTTTTTTCTTACCTATGCATAGAAAATATAGAGTTTTGCATATTTATATATCTCCCGAGGATCCCTTTTTACTAAAATAAAAATCGACGGATCAGATTATAAATTATAACGAATTTTGGGGAATTTATAACCTGAAAAACTCTTTATTTATTTGATTTTTTATTTTTGTTAAATTTAGTAAAGTAAAATGAAAAAATGAAAGTTATAAGTATAAAACAAGAAAAAAGATAATAAAAGAAGAATAACATATCATATATATTTCATGTAGAAATATGAATAAATCATTTAGTTAGTTCTACACTCTTTGCACTTTATTATATATATATACTCACTTAGATATACTTAGTATATTTATAAACGAATTTTAATGATTATAAGAAATATTTCTAATAACTAATAATATTAATAATCTAATAACTAATAATATTAATAATATAGTAACTAATTATAGTAACTAATAATAGAATAAAATAATTAATATATTATTAATAAAATAATTAATATATTATTAATATATTAATATATAATAAATATATAATATATTAAATATAATATATTAATATAAATTAAAATATATTAATATAATTAAATATTTAAAAATTAATATAATATAAAAATCAAAATGAATATAATATAATTCATATAATTTCAATTTAATATTTTAATATAATTAAAATAATATAATAATATTAAATAAAATAATTTAAATAAAATAATTTAAATAAAATAATATTATAAAATAATATTAAATTATTAAATAACAATATTAAATAAAATAATATTAAATAATATATAATTAAAATTAAAAAAAAAAATATATATAAAATTATATTAATTAATATAATTAAAATAATATATAATAATATATAATATATAATAAAATTAATAATATATAATAAAATAATAATATATAATAAAATAATATATAATATAATAAAATAATAATATATAATAAAATAATATATAATTAAAATGAAATATTAAATAAAAAAAGAAATATAAATTAAATTAATAAATTATTTAATAAATTATAAAATCAATTATATAAATTATTTAATAAATTATAAAATCAATTATATAAATTATATATAAATTATAATTATTAAATTAATAAATAATTTATATTAATAAAATATTAATAAAAAAATATTAATAAAAGAATAGAATTAAAATAATAATTAAAATATTAAAATAAAAGAATAGAATTAAAATGGAATATAATTCAAAAATTAATATATTAAATAGTAATAAATAGTAATAATAAATAGTAAATAGAATAATAAAATGAAATAAAAAATAACAGGTACAAATACAAATATCAAATCGAGGTACCCATTCTATGACAATTCTCAACAACTTACCCCCCATTTTTGTGCCTTTAGTAGGCTTAGTATTTCCGGCAATGACGATGGCTTCTTTATCTCTTCATGTTCAAAAAAACAAGATTTTTTAGATCCGATTAGGTCTGATAGGGGTAGATTTCATTTATTTATTTATTTTTTCAAGACTTAGACTTGGATCATAATACAGATATCTATTTAGTTTAGTATAATATGATATAACATGCAGACAGCTCCCCGAAAATATAAATGAAAATGAAAGGGTTTTTATGCAGGCGTAAATATGATCTAGATCTATAAGTAACTAGATCTATAAGTAACTAGGCTATTTGAAAATAAATCGAGACTGTGGCGGATACCTGAAAGAAATGCAAAGCTGATATTTTTATATATGTGCAGATATGGGATTATATGAGGAGGCTGGGCTCTCTTTTTTTTAATCTAACGAATTCGACAAATTCCTCCTAAAGATTCACATCAGAATAATGCGAGTTGGTGAAAGTTACTTCGAAAAAAAAAAAAGAAAGTCAAATTCATTTGGGCGAGTTTCCCACTTCAAATAAAAAGCAACTGAATCTAGTATGAGTTGGCGATCAGAACGTATATGGATAGAACTTATAGTGGGGTCTCGAAAAACAAGTAATTTCTGCTGGGCCTTTATACTTTTTTTAGGTTCATTGGGATTTTTTTTGGTTG
>CANTUR010001621.1:0-100365 GCA_947683625.1 Mallotus nudiflorus
GGCCTCCTTGGCATGGCTGGCAGTATGCAGCCTTGCTATTTTTTTGCAGCTTTCTAGAGCCTTCCCACATGCTCTTGGGCTCCTTCCTTGGCCTAGGTATTTTTTCCCTCGAGTTTGGCAACTCGAGCAGCCCTCTACCATGTTCTAGAGGCTTCCAGCATTTTCCTAGGCGCTTGTCATGGCCTTGGTGGCAAGTAGCCCTCTTTGGCTTGCCTTGGCCGAGTTTTCTCGCCTGTGCGTGTGCACCACAGGCCTTGGGGCGGGACAGACTTCGTGGGTCGTGACACTTAGCTCACTTAATTTAAGCCTTTTTCATAATTTATAGATTTATGATCACCTTAGTATTAAAACATGTAGAATAAATAGATTTTAGGTTCATCTAATTAAAATTAAAAGGAATTAGTCTTTAGCTCACATGGAAATTAAAATATGTAGATTTAGCTTATTTAATTAAAGTCTATGTAGATTATACTAACTTAGGGATTATGTGTTTGAATGAATGCATTATTTACTTGTATTTTCATGACTAGTTTTCCTTGGACTTAATTGCTAATGAAATTGCATGTAAATAGAGGATAAAATAGTAATTTACAAAGTAATTCTAAAAGAACACCAGACTGAAAGAAGTTGGTATTCCATACCCAGAATCTCCTAGTTATGGTGCTAGCTTTCTTTTAGGGAATCGAGTACCACCTTTTCGATATGTCCCAGTTATTACCTTGGGTGGTAACTCCTCATCTCCACGCAATGTCTTTGTGACAATGGTTAGTGTGTTCTCTAGTGCCCTGAGCTCAAACAGTGTCGTGGTTACTAAAATCTTGGACGCGCATAAACCCTGCCTTCTATAGTATGCACAAAAAAAAATATTATGAAGTAATTACCGTGCATAGTGGTAAGGAGGTTGAAAAGGATCTCAATAAGAAAAATCGAGTGGTTGATGATGATGATGGCATAGAAATTGAGGAAGTGGATGATAGAAGTAAAGATTATGATGAGTTTGCGAAGAAAGGTAATAAGGAAGATGCCATACCATCAAAGAATGATGAACCAAGGGTAGATGTTAAAACTCTTCATTTTCCTCAAAGGTTCATAAGGCGTAACTTACATAAATAGTTTGGAAATTTCCTTAATTGTTTTAAGTAAATTACTATTACCATTCCATTCGTGGATACCATTATAGACATGCCAATATAGGGTACATTTTTTAAGGATATTATTAGCCATAAGAGAGAACTTGAAGATTATGGCTTAGTATCTCTTGCTGAAGAATCCAAGGCTATGTACTCCAAGTCTCTACCAAAGCTTAAGGATCCTAGTTCATTTATGGTTCCTTGCACAATTGGAGGTATGTATTTTGATAAAGCTTTTATGTGTTATTGATGTTAGTGTTAGCCTTATGCCTTACTCTATTTACAAAAGGCTCAATTTAGATGAGCTTAAGCCTACCAATATGTGTCTTTCGATGGTGAAAAAATCTATCACATATCCACTTGGCATTCTAGAAAATGTGCCAACAAAAGTGGGGAAGTTTATAATACCATCTGACTTTGTTGAGTTAGAAATGGAAGATCTTAAGATCCCAATTTTTTTTAGAAAACCATTTTTGATGACAGCAAGAGCAATTATTGATATGAAGAGAGGAAATATCACATTAGAGGTGGATAATAAATGTATGGAATTTGATTTGTTAAAAATCATAAATTCAACACTTGTAGAAGTGGCAAGGAGAATTGATTCTATTGATGTTATTGATTTATGCATTAAAGAATTAATTCATGAATGTTTAAGACAAGATTCTATGGAGCCATATGAAATGCAAGAAGATAATGAGCATATTTTAGAGGTAACTCTATATTAACTTTCCCGTATGACATCAGGATTTAAACATTTAAGTTGAGAGGATAATCAAAAAGATACTACCTCAAGTGAAGAAGTCAATATGGAGCTCAAGCCCCTACTATTAAACCTATGATATGTATTTCTTAACTCTAACCTTAAACTTCCTTTTATTATTAATTCATCTTTGCTTAGTGACAATGTTGATGGCTTATGTGATGAGTTATTTAATCATAAAAATGTCATTAGTTGTTCTATAAATGATTTGAAGGGTATTGGTTCTAATGTATGTGTGTATAGAATTCTTTTAAAGGACCACGCTAAGCCTTCTATTAAAGGTCAAAGGCAGTTAAACCCGACTCTCAAAGAAGTGGTGAGAAAAGAGGTAACTAAGTTACTTGATAATGGAATCATGTATTCCATTAGTGATAGTAAATGGGTAAGCCCTGTTCAGGTTGTACCAAAGAAGGGAGGCTTAACCATTGTTAGGAATGAATCTAATGATCTCATACCTACTAGAACTGTCATGGGATGGCGTATGTGCATTGACTATAGGAAATTAAATAAAGCAATTAAGAAGGACCATTTCCCATTGCCTTTTATCAACCAAGTCCTTGAGAGACTAGCCAACTTTTCTTATTTTTGTTATTTGGATGGACCTAAGTGGTTTTTACCAAATTCCTATTCATCATGAGGATCAAGCTAAAACCACTTTTACATGTCCATGTGGTACTTTTGCTTTTAGGCGTATGTGTAAGCACATAATTTCACAATGTAATTGTGCATGCATGCGATGAAATCCCCTATGATGAAATTAATTGAGAAATTGATCTATAATTTTGATATTTCCTTATTTAAAGGATTCGATTGTAACATTTTAAAGCTTAAATGCAAGAATTATAAGTTTTAGGGTTTAAATTGGAAAAAAATCAAGTTTTTAGGGGTTTTTGGAAATTTGAGTTAGCACATCAAATGCCAGTCGACATTTTACCAAATGTCGATCGGCATTAGCCAAATGTCAATCAGCATTTGGCTTAATGTCAATTGGCATTACGCTGATTTTTTTCCTTTTTTGCAAATTCAGTCTTTTTCTCTTATCTAATTGGTTAATTAGACATAATTAATACACGTGCCCCACTCTATGTGTTTAAAGAAGTCTCTAGACATAGTTTAAAATAAATCCTATCCTATTTATGTTTTCAAAAATCAAAACCACAGATGCTATGCAACTAAATCCTATGTTAGCATAGAAGAGGTTGGCTCCCTGACTTTAAAAGCCGAGGGAGAAGTTTGTAGGGAATGGTTTTTTTTTTTGTGGTGGTCTTCTTCTTCTTCTTCTTCCACTTCTTTTTCTTTTTATTTTTTGGAGAAAATTATTAAAAAAAAGGTTTGAGATTGATTTTTATTAAATGCAACGAATATTTTTTTTCTTTATTTGTGGAGCCTGTAAAACCTAGTTATTTACAGGAGGCCAAAAATCTCAGTTGCTCACTTTTGATTTTTAACCCTAAAAAACCAAATAAAACTGCATTCTATTTTAGTCTAGAGATTGTGAAAGAGTCTTTTGGAGCCAATTCCAAACGGTGAAAATCATAGTCTAAGGGACCATCTAACTACATATGCACAACATCTTCTACTCTTTTATTTTCTTTTCCTTTATTTTAATTTGATTTCTTTATTCTATTTTTTAATGATTCATTACTGATTAAGTTTTTACTTTTTTTTTTATTGATGTTCTGTGATGCTCTAGAGGGGAGGTTGGAGATATGTGATTTTTTAGTAGTAACTATTAAAGAATCCATGGAATGCCATGGACTAAAGTTTGTAAAACTCCCATAGGATTTAGGATTTTTTCTATTTCTCTATGTTATTTGTTCATCTATTGTTTATGGGTTGTAATTGATTTTCTTTTAATTCTCTACACCGTAGGTTGTAATAACCCAAATAGTGGGGAAAATAGTGGAATTCTAATTCTCTGCACCAAAATTGACTAGTAATTAAGGTTTCGCTTAGTAAAACCTCATAATGGTAGTAGTTAATTAGGTTTCATGAAATTGATTTAGAATTTTTTTAGAAAATCATTGAAATGTACATTTGATATCTTTTTTGTGTTTTGTTTGCTTTGGGCTTATTTTTTTATGTTTCCATCCTTTTGGGTCCCAAGCCCACGATTAAGTCCAATTCACTTAAAATAGGTTTATAAATGGTTTAGGTTGATTAATCAATTAAAACAAATGTAGGCCCATTTTAATTAATATAATCAATTTAGATCTAGCTCAGCCCATTTAATTTAATTTTTTTTAAAAAAATAGATAGACTTAGGCCCACTTCCCATTTTAAGACAAATAGACTTAGGTTCACTTTCAAATTCCAATTTCTTTAAAAAATTTATAGATTTAGGCCTATTTGTAGATAATTGAAATCAATAGACTTAAGCTCACTAACTAATAACAATGTAGGCCCACCTTTAGTCCATTTTCATTTGTAAATAAAAATTGCAAATCTAACTAACTTTCAATAAATTAACCTAGTTTAGACTTAAGGACGATGCGCTTGAATGCATTTTTATGTGTGATTTTATTAACTAAATGCCTTAGGGTTAGATGGATGTTCAAATAGGGTTTAATAAAATTACATGTAATTAAAGAATGAAGTAATAATTTATAAAGTAATTCTAAATGAACACGAGACTAAGAGAAGTTAGTATTCCATTCCCATAATTTCTCAATTGTAGTGCTTACTTTCTTTTAAAGAATTGAGTACCACCAATAAAATTTTCCCAATTATTACCTTGGGTGGCGACTCCTCTTCTCCACGCTATGACTTTGTGGCATAGTAGTGTGTTCCTCAAGGCTCAGAGCGTAAACAGTGTCGCAGTTGCTTAAATCTTGGACACACGTTAAACCCCGCTATCTACATTATGCCTTTTGGTTTATGTAATGCACTTGTAACTTTCTAAAGATGCATGTTTTCAATATTCAATGATTTGTTTAACGATTTTATAGAAGTTTTTATGGATGACTTCAGTGCTTATGGTACTGATTTGTCTAATTCTATAGACAATCTATTTAAAGTTCTTGACAGGTGTATTGAGCATGGATTGGTCTTGAATTGGGAAAAAGTCACTTTATGGCACAAGAGGGAATCATTCTTGATCTTTCAATTTCACATAAGGACATTGAAGTTAAAGATATAAGTAATTGAAAATTTGCCACCTCCAAAGAGTGTTAAAGATATAAGAAGCTTCCTTGGATATGCAGGTTTCTATCGAAGATTTATCAAAGACTTCTCCAAGATAGCAAAGCCATTGTGTAAGTTACTTGCTAAATACGCTATTTTTGAGTTTGATGACGCATGCCTTAATGCATTTGCAACTTTGAAAAGAGCTCTTGTTTTTGCACCTATCCTGTAACCACCTAATTGGGAGCAACCATTTGAAATAATGTGTGATGCTAGTAACTTTACGGTGGGGGCTATTTTGGGGTTAAAGAAAGGAAGGCAAGCCTTATGTGATTTACTATGCTAGCAAACTACTTGATGATGCTCAGATCAACTATACCACAATGGAAAAGGAGTTGCTTGCTATTATTTATGCATTTGACAAGTTTATAGCATATCTTATGGGGCAAAAGGTGATTGTTTATTCATATCATGCTCCTCTTAAGTATCTTCTAAGCAAGAAGGATGCAAAACTTAGACTCTTATAGTGGATTTTGATGCATCAAGAGTTTGATTGGGAAGTGAGAGATAAGAAGGGAAATGAGAACCTTGTTGTAGATTACCTATCAAGGATTGATCAAGATGGACTGAAGAGGAATGATGATGGTCTAGCAATTAATAACACATTTCATAATGAACACTTACTAAGTGTGGTATCAAAAGAACTTCCATGGTATGCAAATATTGCAAATTATCTTATGAGTGCTGTTGGTGTTCTTCCTTATGAGTTAAATTATCGACAAAGGAAGAAATTTCTGCATGATATTAAATTTTATTATTAGGAGGATCCTTTTCTTTACAAGCGATGTGTCGATGGATTAATTCAAAGATGCATTCCTTAAGACGAAGCTTAAGATATTTTAAGACATTACTATTCCTTAGAAATTAGAGGACACTTTAGTGTAACAAAAATGGCATCTAAGGCACTACAATATGGTTTTTGGTAGCCAACTTTATTTAAAGATGCTAGAGAGTTTGTTCTTACATGTGATAAATGTCAAAGAATGGGTAATATCACCAGGAAACATGATATGCCCTTAAAAGGAATCCTTGAAGTCGAGCTCATCAATGTTTAAGGTATAGATTTCATGGTCCATTTTGAAGCTCTTGAGGCTACAAGTATATTTTGGTCATAGTGGATTATGTTTCAAAATGGGTGGAAGCATTGCCAACAGTTACTGATGATGCTAAAGTGGTCAAGAAGGTGCTTAAGAGAACTATTTTTCCTAGGTTTGGTACTCCCAAGGCATTGATCAACAAGGGAGGTTCCCATTTTTGTAATCATATGATTGAGGCTCTCTTAAAAAAATATGGAGTAACACATAAGGTTGGTACTCCATATCACCCACAAACAACTGGACAAGTTGAGTTTAGTAATAGAGAGGTTAAGTGGATCATAGAGAAAACGGTGTCTTCTTCAGGAAAGAATTAGGCATTAAAGTTTGATGATGCTTTATGGGCATAAAAGATAGCCTTTAAAACCCCAATTGGCCTTACTACTTACGAATTAGTTTATGGGAAGTCTTGTCATCTCCCCCATTGAATTAGAGCATAAGGCATATTAGGTAATAAGGGCTTTAAATTTTGATATGAAGAAGGTCGGTAAGAAGAGGCTACTTCAACTTATTGAATTGGATGAGTTAAGAATGAATGCTTATGAGAATGCAAAGTTATATAAAGATCATATTAAGTTATGGCATGATAACCATTTATCTGAGAAGGAATTTCATTAGGGTGAGCTTATTCTCCTTTTTAATTCAAGACTCAAGTTATTTCTGACAAAGTTGAGGTCATGATGGATAGGTCCATTTAAAGTTATCAAGGTTTATCCTAATGGCATAGTTGATCTTGCTAATGCAAAGGGGGAAATTTTTAAGGTAAATGGACATCGTCTCAAGCCTTACTTGATTAGTGATGCAATTGATCCGAGTTACTCTATCTCTTTATCTACACCCTAATCGAATTGACGTAATGTCAAGCTATAAATTTTTAAATTTAGCATGGTGAGACTAACACGTCTTTACTTTCTTAAATTTCATATACATCTTTACATTTTCTATGCTTTTATTTCATTTTATTCCATTTTATTTTATTTTGAGTCATTACTTCACATTTTTACATTTCCTAGCCTTATTTTTTGTATTATTTTTGACTTTAGATTAGTTTCATTTAGTTTTTAGTTTAATTCATGTACTAGTATTTACTTTTTTAAAAACTCCATACCTTAGTTTTTCTTTTCTGATTGAAATGCTAGTGATGAATCGTAACTCATTGATGACTTATAACATAAAGGTTGGATGACGAGTCGTCACTAATGGATGACTCATCACATAGAACATAGAGCATGGTAACAAGTAATCACACATTAATGACTCATCACAAAGAGTTTAGGTGATGAGTCATCACCACATTGACGACTCGTACACCCACATTTATCCTGCCTACAATTGCATTATCATATATTTATACTTATAATAGCTTAGTTGCATTATTTTTATATATATTACACATCTTCTATTGTTCATATATTTTTTTTATTCTCTTTATTCCTTAACTAAGCATAATTTTTTAATTGAAAGGTTGTTTCTTTTCCAAGAATAGACACACTTTTCACCAACCCTTACACACCCTTTCACTACATCTTACATCCCTATTACATTTATAAATACAACCTTTTGACCACCCAATCTCACATGTCTTCATATCCAAATGAATTTGCACTTACCTACACTCTCTTCCATCATTTCCTATTCTTTCATTCCTTATATACTTAGACTTTCTCTTCATCTCTTCTCTAAATCAAACATAACTAAACCACCCCACTCTTTTTATTCTCTTTGTTTTTTTCCCATTTTCATTTCCTACATATCTCTACATTTCTAATTCATTTGAGAAAGATTATCACCATGGGTATGACTAGAGGATCATCTTTTAAGAGGCCACGCATTGAAGAAACACATCAAGAGGAGGAAGATCTTTCTATAACTTACAAAGCCAAGTTTCCAATCCTTACACATGAAGAAGGTGCCAAGTTCACAACAATCAAGTGTAGGGAATTCTTGGGTTGTAAGTACATTCCTAACTCTCTTTTGAATGATGTGGGTATGCTTGCATATTTTGATCATTTGTTGACTTAATGTGGGCTTAAGAAATTTGTTTCTATGCATGAAGATACTAATGTGGAATTAACTACTGAATTTTATACTACTTTGGATGTTAATGCTAAAAATTCAAAAATTCTAGAATTTTCATGCAAGGAAAGAAACATCAACTTACTTACACTTTCATGAATCATGCTTTAGTTTTAAAAGAGATATGTTATATGATCCCCCATCATCTTTTAGGTTGAATGAATTCTGGATGTTTTTAACTGGTTTGTACATACTATTTGACTCTAGGAAAGGTAAAGCTATATTTATTAAGGACTCAAAATGTTGGTTGCTATAGAAAGTGCTTGCATGTGTTCTATTTATAAAACTGAATTCAATAGAGTTTCTATACAAGAATTATTTTTGATGTGGTGCATTCATAATAAGAAACAAATGTGTTGGACTTATTGGGTGTTTGATCAAATATTAGCTTATGCTTCCCGTAAGGATGCACCTTTGACTCATGGACATTTGATTACCATTGTTGCAAAGGTTTGAATGTTAACCTTGCTAACTATACTCATTTTGTTGAGCGTTCTTATTTTACGAAGCAAGCTTTTGTGAGAGGAGAAGTAATGGATGCTGCATTCCATTTGATTCCTCCCCATTCTTATTCTTATTGGAGAGGAGTTAAAGGACCACCACCAACTAAGGAGCAATACTATACAAAAGCTGCCAAGGAGAGTGATCTAGGGGAGGAACTTCCCTAATATACACCATTCGGTCATGTTCCTCTCCTCACTTATCCAATTCAATGTACCACCGATGGATCCTCAAGTGCCCATCCTCCTATTTGGGATCAAATATTGGATATGCAAATTGCTATATAGCATCAAGTCAATGAGATGGAGTTTCAAAATCAATAACTTGCTCTTCGACAATGCAAATTGGAGTATAAATTGAATTAATTTTTTGCTCGCTCTAGCTATCTGATCGAGTTTCCATCTCCTACCACTACGGAAGATTGAGGGAGTACTTCTATCCTTTCCTTTGCTTTATTTTGAATTCATTGAGGAAAATTCATGTTTTTAAGTATGGGGGAAGGGATATTAGTAGGATTTTAGTAGTATATTAATGGTATATTAGCGGTATATTAGTAGTATATTGTTTATATGTTTTATGTGTGTTGTGCGTTTTGAATTTATATGTTATGTCATTATTGCTTTTTACATTTAGGGTATTTTTTATGATACTTTGCATTTATATTATTCATTCTCTTATTATATTTAATAAGTAGTTGTTCTTTTTAGTCTATTGATTTTGATTGAGGTTAATCATTAATGTTGATAAATAGATTTTGTATGCTTTATTAATAGAAGTTGAAAGTTTCATCTAGTATGGGTTATAAATTTTTCTTTTGATCTCTTTTTATTATTTCTAATATCTAAAGAATATTTAGTCAACTTGCTAAATATGCTCAAGTCTAAAGTGGTAAAGATTAAAACTTGGGTTTTCTTAGAATTTTGAGTAACCTTAGGGAAACTATAGCCATAATACTCATGAAACTCACTTTTCAATAATGGATGAGGACAGGATTTTAAAAAAAAAAAAGAGAAAAGAAAAACAAATGCTTTTGAAGTTTGCATTTCGAGTAAGTTGTGTGTAATTGAGTATGCTCCTTAGTTACATTCATTCAGAAATAAATGTGCAACATCATAAGTAGATGCATTTCGAGTAAGTTTTGTGTGATTGAGTATGCTCCTTAATCACATTCATTTGGAAAGAATACATCCAAAAAATATATTATTGAATAAAATGTCTAAAAATGCCATGAGAAGAGTGAGTTGATGTGTGTGCTTAACATTTTTTCAAGGTTGCTTTGGAGAATAACTATGTTGGTTAAGTAGCTTAACTAGAACTTTGACTTTGTGTTCTTGATTTTATTCGTAGTAAATTAAGATAAATTGGTGAATTTATTACTTATGCTATAGAACTTTCTTGTTTTATTATTGTGGAGCATTGAAGTTTGATTGATTAACTATCTTCTATAACCTCTTTTATTCTTGAGATGACTTAACAAGATAACTACATTTGCTTTGGAAGGGATGAAAATTTTATGTGCTTTTCTATACTAGATCTTTTCTTGCTTGAGGGCAAGTAAGGTCTAAGTGTAGGGGAGTTTGATATAATCCAAATGTGCATAGTTATTTAGGATAGTTAATGTTTATTTTCATTTCATTTCATTATGTTTTATGTGTTTTTTTAGTGATTGAATTGATTTTCTTACTCCTTTTTTCATTAGGACTCACTATGTAAGTTTTATGCATGATTTAGGGCTCAAATGACATTTAGGAGATACTTGGACTTTATTGGAACAAGCTAGGAAGCAAAAGGAGTCAAGCTTGGATGATCAAGAAGGTGTACGAGTCGTCACTAGGGGCACAAGTCATCACCAAGAGTCTCTATAATGATTCATCACCCAGTGACGAATCGACACACTGATGCCTTGCCCAAGAGTTGCAACTTTTTCTTATTTGAGTAGTTTTTGTATTTCGGCCATAACTTAGTCTAACGACATCTACATTAGGTGATTTAAGTTTCTTTAGAAATATAATAGAATGATCTACAACTTTTATGAGGGATATCTCTAGAAATAAAGCCATATGAATGGACAAAAATGCCCTTGAAGTTACAAAATCTGCAAAGGGGGGGTGACCTTTGATGTCAAGTGGTGCCTTTCCAAGTCCAACCATATTCTAGTCACTTCCAACAGCTTCTGAGCTCTATATATGCATCATTTCTGGTCTAAAACAAGGAAGACATATGAATTATTATAGTGTCTTAGAAATACAATTATTACCTTTTAGTTTTAAGAGTCATTGTAACAACAGTTAAACAAGACAAAGCCAAGTAAAAGAGAAGATCATCCTAAATTAAGAATTCTTTACAAGACATAGAAAGGAGTTTTACATATTCAATTCTTTCTCTCTTGATCTTTCTTTCTATATTGAATTTGGTTTTATTTTGTTGCTTCTTAATCATGTATCTAGGCTAAGTCTTTGTATGGGAATTATAATGATGAATTAAATAAGAACTACATTTTTATCTTATATTATTCATAATTTAATTTCAATTAGTGCAATTTGTGTTATATATGTTTGATCAACATATGTAAATTGTTAATCAAATTATTTAAAATGAGAATTAAAGTAATTTGTTGGAAACTAATTGAGATTACTTAATAATGGAATTTGACTTGGAGACAAGGGATTCATCTTAAGGGAAACATAATTAGTATAATGTGTTTTATGATTTTCTTTTATCTCTCCATTGCCATAAGAATTAATGTAGACTCTAAAAGGAAATACCTTTAAATGACAATGAGAGTTCCTTTTAAAGATTATAGACTAATTTCCAATCAATATGTTTTATGATAATTATGTTTAAAGTTCTTATTTCATTTTGATTTGTGGTTCTCCTATATATATATATATATATATATATATATATATATATATATATATATATATATATATATATATATATATATATATATATATATAAACTTGTCTTAATATTTTAGCAATTAGTTAGTGTTTAGGTTCCTTTATTTGTTTTAGTCATTATTATTATTCTAGTTTATTTACCTATTCATCTAATTAAGGGTAGCTTCTTGATCATCCTCCTCCTTTTCTTCTTGTGGTTCCTCCGATAGTGCAGGTTGGATAAGGAATGCTCATCCTCTTCGATCAACAAAGACTAAACCCATGGCTTCCATCATGTTAATGTTAATGAAGGAATGACCCTTAACCTTTTCAAATGTCATATTTGGGGTATCAAAACCTAGGTAAGTAGCTATGGCAGTCACTAGTCCTCTTACCTTGATAGGCCTGGTTATTTTGTAGCTACATCCCTTAATTTTTTAGCTAAAGCATGAAAAATATCAAGTTTTCTATCATTGGCCATGCAATACAAAATGTTTAGCTCAATTGTGATAACCACAAAATCCCCTTATTTCCTTGGAAACAAGGAATGGGGTATGAGCCTATGCAAATACTTCAAAGTGGGTAATCGAATGTGGGATTCTTTCACCGTCATCGCCTCATAGAAAACTTCCCTTTCCTTGGTTACTTCTCTCTAAAATACAACTCTATCATACTCAACATTAGCATTTTAATCCTTAGGAATATGAAATACATCACTAAGTTCAAACAAGCCTAAGTTATGTTCTTCATTTTTTTAATTGAAACTTGAGTATAAGAGTTTGTTCATCAAAGCTAAATTAAGATAGAAACTCACAAGTAGGCCTAGCATAAGTGGGACTATGAATTATGATAAATTCTCCCTAACCCGTCCTATTGACATGCATCATTACCTCATCAAACAACCCAATTTCCTTTATAGCTGAAGCACTAGCATATCTATTAAGGACAATCTTCCTATTCATCATTTGCTCAAATTTTTTCCTATGCACCTCATGCCTAAAATGAATTTAATTAGGAAAGGGTTTCACCATTTATTCTTAATTAACACCACCTAGGTTATTAAAGCTTCGAACTAAGCCTTGCTCTTTCGGGAGGAGGAGCATATTTCTTCTTTGAAATGCTCTTCTTCCTATTCTGTCTTTCCATGGTTGTATGAAGGAGATGAAGAGTTGAGATAGTGATAATTGAGAAGATGAGTAAAGAATGAGTGAATAATTATAAGATATAAGGAAGTGGAAGAGTGGTGGGTGTTTAAATAGAAGAGATGGGGTGGTGGGAATTAGAAAAGGTAGTCAAAATTTAGGAGTTCTAGAGTTTAAGAAGTGAGAAAGGTAGTGGGAATTGATGAATGCTAAGGTTTGGGAAGTCGGAAAGGTGGTCAAGGTTAGGAACCCTAGGTGTTTAGGAAGTGGGGAATGTCAAGTGCATGTCATGCATTTACAATACAGTAGGGGATGCATGGCCATGCATGTTGAGGTGCACGGTCATGCAACCTACTAACACATTATTTCTTGATGATAGGCATATGGCCATGCACATTTTGCACATGGCCATGCCTGGTTGCATGTTTTTAGCTTGTTAGGCACACAGCCATGAACAAAATATGCAAAACCATGCCTTGATGCAAATTTTGGTTGACATGGGCATTGTTGTGCTTAAAATGCACATAGCCATGCCTAAATGTAATTTTTAATGGTAAAGAACAACAATCAAGTCACATGGCTGCACCATTGGGTGCGCAACTTAACCAATTCACCAATCAAAGTAGCAATCATAAATTTGCATGTAATGCATCACATAAATGACTTTCACATCATATCAACTAACATTCCACACAAATTTAACTTATAAAACCTCTTCTAGGGCTTCTTCTTTCCTCATTTCCTGAAATCATAAAAGAAAAATATATCAAAAGTCTAATTAAAATAAACTTGCAAAAACATATATGAAATTATTTAAACAAAACAAAGTAAAAATATTTCTTGGTTAAGCACCTAAAAAGGACTTTTTTATGTGTCCATGAGCTATACCACTATATTGATCATGTGGTTGACTCCTTTAAGTATGTAACTTAATGAAAATTCTTTAATGTGCCTCCATGGTACAACTTTAATCTCTGCCCATTCACTTTGAATTTTTCTCCTTTAGTGCTACACAATTTTACAGCTCCATGAGTGTATGATTTAGCCACTATAGAAGGTCCTGACCATTTACTCTTCAATTTTCCATGAAATAATTTCACCCTTGAATTGAAAAGCAATACTTTATCACCTTCCTTGAACTTTTTGACCCTCACTTTTGCATCATGCCATCTCTTTATGTGTTCCTTGTAAATCCTTGAATTCTCATAGGCAACTTCTCTAATCTCTTCAAGCTCACTCAATTGTAAAAATCTTTTTTCAATTACCTTATTCAAGTAAAAATTGAAGGCTTTCATTGCTTAATAAGCCTCATGTTCAAGTTCAAATGGAAGATGATATGCTTTGCCATAGACTAATCTAAAAGGAGACATCCAATAGTTGTTTTATAGGTTGTTCTATACACCCACAAAGCATCATCAAGCTTCCTTGTTCATTATTTTCTTGACTTCCTCATTATTCTTTCTAAAAAAAATTTTAACTCCCTATTGCTCACTTTAACATATCCTCTTGTTTGAGGGTGATAAAGAGTAGCTACTTTGTTCTTTATCCTATAACCAACCAATAAGGTTTCCATATTTTTATTGCAAAAATGTATTCCCTCATCACTTATAATTACTCTAGGCATACCAAACTGAGAGAACAACTTCTTTAAAAACTTGCAAACAACTCTTACATCATTTACTGAGCATGCTTGGGCCTCTACCCATTTGGAAACATAGTCCACATAAATAAAAATGTACTTGTTACCCTCTAACATAAGAAATGGCCCCATAATGCCAATGCCCCATACATCAAATATTTTAACCTCTAAAATTCTAGATTAAAGCATTTCATTCTTCTTTGAAATGTTGCCACTCCTTTGACATGCATCACAGTGATTCACAAAGTCCCTTACATCTTGAAAAGGTATAGGCCAATAGAACCCTACTTCAAGAACTTTAGCAATTATTCTTTGTAATCCAAAATGTCCACCATTGACCATTCCATGACAATGATGCAATACTAACCCAACTTCTTCATTTGTTACACATCTTCTCACCATACCTTCACTACACAATTTCCATAAAAATGGTTCATCCCAAATGTAAAACTTGGAATCAACAATCAACTTCTTCTTTTGTTGAGGAGTGAAATCTTCTAGCATTTCTCCAATTGGCAGAAAATTTGTTATGTCAGCAAACCAAGGAGCACCCATAATTCTTATGGCCAAAAGGATCTCATATGGAAACAGCTCCTTGATAGGTTCTTCACTATTCCCTTCCTCTTACTTTTTGTCCAACCTTGAAAGATGATTAGCTACTACATTTTCATATCCCTTCTTTTCTCTAATCTCAATGTGGAACTCTTATAACAACAAAACTCATTAGGCATTAGGCACTTCAATGTTGCATGATCTGTGTATATAACAACCTTAGAGCTAAAGATATATCATTCAAACTTGTTAAAAGCAAAAATGACTACCAACACCTCCTTCTCTATAGTAGCATAATTTAGTTATGTATCAGTCAATGTCTAGCTTGCATAGTAGATCACATATAGATTGCGTTGGGATTTCGTGATACAAACACAACAGAAAATTAAAATTGTATCACGTTCCCAAACCTGGATCCATGTAATTTGACGACTTGATAAAATCTAGAGTTTCAAGAATCTTATAAAAAATGTAGAAGAGGCAAGATTTTTTAGAAGGATGAGAGTAGGTTCACACTGGTGACACCTTACCTCGAGCTTTTTTCTTTGGTTGTTCGAATCAAGACATCGCCAAAAGGATGCATCCTCTATAGGTATCCACACGAATAGCCCTTCACAAAATGAATTGGAGTGTGTGCTAGCAACGTTCTTGATTATATTATAAATCAAGAACAAAAGAAAAACTCTATGTTTGTTTTCTAGGAAGAGAGAAAATCATTTTTGGAGGTAGGGAAAATAAAAACTATATTAAACCCTAGAGAATATAACATATGTATAGACTCCAAATTAGGGTTTCACCTACCAATGACCTTTTGGTAATTTGCCATTATATTCTAAGTTTGTTTTTAAAACAAATCAGAAATAATATCTTATTTATTTATTTATTTATTTAAAATAACATTTTTAAAATAACATTTATCTTAAATAAATAAACAAATAAATAAATAAATAAAACACTTTAATTATTTATTTCCATAGAGTTTGTTTTGGGCTTATTAAACCCATAATCGTTTTGGGCTTGTTCTAAGTGTGTGACCCTGTAGGTTCACATAACATTGGCAGTGGGCCTAAATCTCTATTTAGGCCTACAAGTCATAAGTGGCCTCTAGCAAGACATTATGACTACCCAAGTCATGTGAAGTCAATAATCCGACATAACCTAATTACATTGAATTTTATCGTCCCTTTATCACATGATATCTTAATTGAACATAAAGCATAGAATGTCATCCTTATATAGTTCAATATTATGACTTAATTCCAAGTAAACTGAATATGATAACTCTTTATCAATTCATTTCAGCATGGCCATGCATTTTCCTTTAGTCTATCTCATCAAAAGGCCCATAAATATCTTTCTCATATTAATGAGGGATAAATTCCTTCTAAATCACTCACATTCCTCACATAACTAATTTCATATCCAACAACATCCTATCTAATCATCCAGTTAAAGACAATGTTAGAATGTGTCAAAACATAAAATAGCTATGTAGAAATCCATGATGATTTCAAGGTCAAAGGACCGAAATAAAATTACTTTGATGAGAAATACTTATGACAATATTATATATAGTATTCTTATAGTGGGTCAATCTAGTACATGATCTCTCATCATCTACCTATGAGTTGACTTAATATCTTATATTCATGATTAGTAAAACATAACCATTAGTCAACATCATACTAGCCTTAATACTTTAACATTTATATAATTAATAAATGGCTAGGGATAATTAGAATAGAACTCTTATTTTAATCGAAGGGTTTTACTATCAAGTCACATACTTGATGGCCTTAGTAGAATTAACCATTCATATAATTATCATAAAATCAAATGATAACGAAATACCTTTTTATTAATAAAATAAGAAAGTCAATGCATAATCAAATGATTGACCTAGTGCATATCACTAACAATCTCCCACTTGCACTAGGCCCAATCAACATCATATCAAATACCCAAAGACCTAGTATGACTCTCATGTTTAGGCTGTGGAAGAGGCTTAGTTAGTGGATCAGCAACATTATCATTTGTAGGTACTCTGTATATCTTGACGTCTACTCTCTCAATGATTTCTCGAATGAGATGATAACGCCTGAGTATGTGTTTGGATCTCTGATGTGATCTGGGCTCCTTAGCTTGGGCTATAGCTCTATTATTATCACAATACAAGTTCATTGGATATGATATACTAGGAACAACACCTAGTCCAGTTATGAATTTCTTGATCCAAGCAGCCTCCTCAGCTGATTCTACAACATAAGCTTAGTACATAGCTGCCTCTGAGGCAGTTATATACTCAGCTTCTGTTATAGAATCAGCAACAGTGTCTTGCTTGTAACTCCTCCAGCTCACTGCACCTCCATTCAAATAAAACACATATCCTGAATGTGATCGAAAATCATCCTTGGCACAGTTTAGAAGCTGGCATCTGTGTAACCATTTACAACTAGCTCATCTTCCTGACCACCATACAGTAAAAATGCATCCTTAGTTCTTCTCAAGTACTTAAGGATATTTTTAACTGCTGTCCAATGACTTTCACCTAGGTTTGATTGGTATCTACTCATTGTGCTTAAGGCATATAAAACATCAGGTTGAGTACACAACATTACATACATGATAGATCCAATAGCAGAAGCATATGGAATCTTACTCATGCAGTCTCACTCATCTTGTGTCTTAGGACACTAAGTCTTGCTGAGACTAATGCCATGCGACATTGGCAAGAATCCTCTCTTGTAATCTTGAATACTAAACCTGTTTAATACCTTATTAATATAAGTGCTTTGACTTAGGCCAATAAGCCTTTTAAATCTATCTCTGTAGATCTTGATGTCTAATATATAAACAGCTTGACCTAAGTCTTTCATTGAGAAACAATTCCCTAACCATGATTTAACATTTTGTAAAATAGGGATATCATTTCCAACAAGTAGTATGTCATCAATATACAACACTAAAAAAAAAATAGCACTCCCACTAACTTTCTTGTATGCACAAGGTTCATCATCATTTTTAATGAAGCCAAATTCTTTGACTACTTCATCAAAATGAAGATTCCAACTCTGAGATGCTTGCTTCAATCCATAAATGGATCTTTGAAGCTTGCATACCTTTCCAGAATTCTCAAGACTAACAAAACCCTCTAGATGTGTCATGTACACATCCTCAAGTAAATTTCTATTAAGAAATGTTATTTTGACATCCATTTGCCATATTTAATAATCATAGTATGCAACTATGGCAAGGAGAATTCAAATAGATTTTAGCATAGCCACTGGTGAAAAGGTTTCATCATAGTATATACCATGTGTTTGTTTAAAACCTTTTGCAACTAGTCTTGCCTTAAAGGTATGCACATTGCCATCCATGTCAATTTTCTTTTTGAAAAGCCATTTGCACCCAATAGTTTTAAAACCATCATTTGGGTCAATCAAGGTCCATACTTGATTATCATACATGGATTGCATTTCTGATCTCATGGCTTCAAGCCATTTCTCAAAGTCAGGACTATTTATGGCCTTCTGATAGGATGTGGGCTCATTATGATCCACAATTAACACATCATTATCACCGGTTATAAGAAATCCATATCTCATGGGGATTTGACGTGTCCTACCAAACCTCCTTGGGCCTTCTAGTACTTGTGTAGGCTCAACAACTACTTGTTGATTCAGCTGCAGTTCCATATCAAGTACAATGCTATTTTGTGGGCCTTTAATTTCTTCAAGTTGCACTATGCTCCCACTAGTTCTTTTGGAAATAAACTCTCTTTCCAAGAATATACCATTCTGAGACACAAACACTTTGTTCTCATATGCATTGTAGAAGTAATATCCTTTAGTTTCTTTAGGATATCCCACAAAAAGCCATTTGTCAGATTTGGGTGCTAGTTTATCTGAGATTTGACACTTCACAAAAGCATCACATCCCCAAATCTTAAGAAAAGACAAATTGGGAGTTTTTCCAGTCCATTTCTCATACGGTGTCTTTTCAACTGCCTTCGATGGAACTCTATTCAAAATGAATGCAGCAGTTTCTAAAGCATATCCCCCAAAAGAGATTGGAAGATTAGATTGACTTATCATAGATCAAACCATATCCAATAGAATCAGATTTCTACATTCAGACACACCATTCCATTGTGGTGTACCTAGAGGAGTCAATTGTGAAACAATCCCATAATCTCTAAGATGATCTATAAATTCTTGGTTTAAATATTCACCACCTCGATCATATCTTAGTGTTTTATTATTTTTACCAAGTTGATTTTGTACTTCATTCTTGAAAATTTTGAAATTTTCAAAAGATTCAGATTTATGTTTCATTAGATAAAGATAACTATATCTATTGAAATCATATGTGAAAGTTATGAAGTACTGAAAACCTCATCTAGCAGTAGAGCTTAATGGTCCGCATACATCAGAATGTATTAGGCCCAATAAGTCATTAGCCCTCTCACTCTGTCTAGCAAAAGGTGTTTTAGTCATTTTTCCAAGTAAACAAGATTCACAGGTATCAAATGATTCATAATCAAATGAATTTAAAAGCCCATTTTGGTGTAACTTTAAAATGCATTTCTCATTTATATGGCCTAAACGACAATGCCAGAGATAGGTCAAGTTTAAATCATTAGATTTAGACTTCTTTGTATCTATGTTATAGATTGGCATTTCATTAGTGTCTTCAGCATCTAAAACATAAAGTCCACTAGTGCATGGAGCATATCCATCAAAAATGTTATCGTAAAAAATATTGCATTTATTATTCTTAATAATAAATTCAAACCCTTTCTTGTCCAAACAAGAAACAAAAATAATATTCCTACGCATAGTAGGTACATAATAATAATTTTTTAAAGATAAAACAAGTCCACTAGGCAAAGGTAACTCATAAGTTCCTACAGCTAAAGCAGCAACTCTTGCTCCATTGCTAACTCGTAGGTACACTCTCCTCTTGCCAATGATCTACTCCTTTTTAGACCTTGCACATTTATACAAATGTGAGATCTTGATCCAGTATCTAATACCCAAGAATCAGAATCAAAAGTAGATAAACTTAATTCTATAACATGAATACCTGAAGAGGTAGTCTCACCACCCTTTTTCTTCTTCAGATCATCCAAACAGAGCTTGCAATTTCATTTCTAGTGCCCTGGCTCATTACAGAAAAAGAAAATTCCTTCCTTTGCTTTGGGCTCAGCCTTAGATTTAGGCTTGGGCTTCTGAAAGCCTTTAAAGACCTTGCCCTTGCCCTTTCCAACCCTTTTCATCCCCTTTCCCTTATTGACCATAAGAACATCCTTGGTGTTACTCTTGATGTTCTTTTCAGCAGTTTTCAGCATCCTATGCAACTCTAAAATAGTCTTCTCCATACTATGCATATTGTAATTCATAATGAAGCTATCATAAGCTTCATGCTAAGATTAGAGAATAATATCCACAACCAGTTCTTGTTCAATCTTGAGACCAAGCTTGTCCAAGTGGTCAAGATGACCCTTCATCTTGAGAACATGAGGACTAACAGAGCCGCTAGTAGTCAGCTTGCAGGAAAGCAATGCCCTGATGGTATTGAACCTTTCAATTATGGCTTTCTCTTGGAACATTTCCTTGAGATGGCCTATCATAGTATAAGCCTCCATTTCCATCAGCTGCTATTGTAGCTCAGATTCCATACCTCCAAGCATAACATAAGTGACATCAGTAGAATCATTGAGATGCTTATTATAAGCATCCCTTTGTGCTCTAGGAGCATTGGCAGCTGGTTCCTCAGGGATGGGTTGATCAAGGATGTATTCCTTTCTCTTATGCCTAAGAACAATTCTTAGGTTTTTGTAGCAGTTAAGAAATTTAGTCCTATTGAGCTTATCCTTCTCAAGGATCGATCATAGCAACATGGTAGATGTAGTGTTTGAAGTCATTTTCTATAACAAATATATGCAAAGTCCATTCGGTATTTTATTAAATATGTATGAGGCATAATTAAAAACTCCCACTAAATTTACTTAAATCAATAACCCTCTAAGTTAATTTTATAAATTTTAGTGGGCCAAGATCCATATTTCACCATACTCTAAGTGAGCTTTGGCTCATCGCCTAAAATATGGTCATTTAGGTAGACAACTCTTATCAATTACATCTCATGTAACTCTTGGATGGTATGGGATTTGACATCACATGTTATAGCTAAAAATCTCATCTAATGCCCTAGGTCCAAAACCATTTTGATAACCTAGTTAAGTCAAAACCATATTAAACGTTTGGATAGCACCATTATCCAACTTACCTTCCTCGGATAAATTTATACACCATGCTTTGGCAGGCCCATATATAATAACCTAAGGCTTGACAAGTGTTGAATTGATGGGAGGCAATATAATGGCTTATTATTAAATGAGGGTTTGTCTTTATTTAATCTTATTTAGTTATTATTATGTTGTATTGCATGGCATCACATGGCATCACATACATAATAATTAAAATAAATGTGACATAGCATGGCCCAAATCTAAGTTGATCTTCAGAAGCCAATATAAAGATCAAAGGTCAAACCTAGGTAATACTACAATTACAAATTAAGCCTCCAACTTGGATCTCCATCTTCTACCATGGATCTCCTTCTTTGGTTCCCACCTTGGATCTCCATCTTGGGCCTCCAACTTGAATTGCACCATGGGTCTTGGTTTGCATAAATTGTTGTAATTTATTCTACACTATTCTAATAAAATAAATACAACAAAACAAAAATGACTCGCATACCGTATTTAAAATTACAACCCATAAAAATTAAATCCAATCATATTGGTATAAGGGCCATGCTATGCACCATGCATAAAACAACAAACATGTATAATATAATAATCTATTTAGTTATCAAATCCAATTATTATGTTAAAAATAAAATAATGTGACAATTCCTTCAAGGTCAAGGGCAGCGCCTCTTGTGGGGTCCTAGGGGCAGCACCTTTAGCAGGGTTCCAAGGGGCAATGCCCCTTAGTGGGGTCTAAGGGGTAGCACCCCTGGCGAGGTCCGGGGATAACCCCCAGGTGGCAGTCCCGCTAACTAGTTAGCAAGTCCGATGGTAAACACTATACTTTAGTTCTTTGGTGAATTTCCTTTCAAATTTATAAACATTAATGAATTTTCATAATCAAATTACTATAAAATCAACTTGTTCAAAAAATAGACAAAACACTCAATTAAAACAGCCACCATGAAACCCTAATTCAAGGAAACAACTAACCATCTTTTGTAATCAAATTACAAAATTAGCTACTGCCTAAAACAACATCACTTTCTGTAAACAGCTTATAGTCTGAAAATTATGTTCAAAACAGATCAAAAACAATTTTTAGTTTTTCATAAAATCATCTATGTTAACAGCTGATTTTGATCACAATCAAAAATCATAATAAAAGGGGCAATAAATAAATCAATTCGTATACTTGCACAAATATAACTTTGCTTGTACATTTGGTCGCACGACCGTGTGCAAAATGCACATGGCCGTGCTACCTGATTGACGTCATATCATGCACGGTCGTGTGCCAAATGCCCATGACCGTGCTACCTGCTAGCAGAGATTATACTTAATTTTTTTTCATGAAAAAGCATCTTGTATTCATAAAATCAAAAATTGCTTTTAGTTTAATCATATTAAACCGTTACAAACATTAATCAAATTAATATTTAATTCCATTTTTAAATAGATTACTAAGAATTGTCACAAAACAAATCAAAAACTCTTTTTGATAATTTTGAAAACCCTTTTCAAAATGAATCATAAACCCTAACATATATCACATATACACAGAATCAATTAATCGAATTACAAGTGGCTCTGATACCACTGTTGGGGTTTCGTGATACAAACGTAGCGAAAAATTAAAATTTTATCACGTTTCCAAACTTGGATCCATGTACTTCGACTACTTGATTAAATCTAGAGTTTTAAGAATCTTACCAAAATATAGAAGAGGTAAGATTTTCTAGAAGGATGAGAGGAGGTTCACACCGGTGACACCTTACCTTGAGCTTTTTGCTTTGGTTATTCGGATCAAGACATCTCCAAAAGGATGCGTCCTCTATAGGTATCCATATGAACATCCCTTCACAAAATGAATTGGAGTGTGTGCTAGCAGCCTTCTTGATTGTCTGACAAATCAAGAACAAAAGAAAAAATCTATGTTTGTTTTCTAGGAAGAGAGAAAACCGTTTTTGAAGGCAGGGAAAACAAAAACTATATTAAACCTTAGAGAATATTACATATTTATAGACTCCAAATTAGAGTTTCACCTACCAATGACCTTTTGGTAATTTCCCATTATATTCTGATTTTGTTTTAAAACAAATAAGAAATAATATCATATTTATTTATTTATTTAAAATAACATTTATCTTTAATAAATAAATAAATAAAACACTTTAATTATTTATTTCCATAGAGTTTATTTTGGGCTTATTAAACCCATAATCGTTTTGGGCTTGTTCTAAGTATGTGACCCTATATGTTCACATAACATTGGCAGTGGACCTAAATCTCTATTTAGGCCTACAAGTCATAAGTGGCCGCTAGCATAACATTATGACTACCCACGTCATGTGAAGTCAATAATCTAACATAACCTAATTACATTGAATTTTATCGTCCCTTTATCACATGATATCTTAATTGAACATAAGGCATAGAATGGCATCCTTATATAGTTCAATATTATGACTTGATTCCAAGTAGACTGAAAATGATAACTCTTTATCAATTCATTTCAACATGGCCATGCATTTTCATTCAGTCTATCTCATCAAAGGGCCCATAGATATCTTTCTCATATTAATAAGGGATAAATTCCTTCTAAATCACTCACATTCCTCACATAACTAATTTCATATCCAACAACATCCTATATAATCGTCCGGTTAAAGACAATGTTAGAATGTGTCAAAACATAAAATAGCTATGTAGAAATCCATGATGATTTCAAGGTCAAGGGACTGAAATAAAATTACTATGATGAGAAATACTTATGATAATATTCTATGCAGTATTCTCATAATGGATCAATCCAGTACATGATCTCTTATCATGTACCTATAAGTTGACTTAATATCTCATATTCATTATTAGTAAAACATAACCATCAGTCAACATCATACTAGCATTAATACTTTAACATTTATATAATTAATAAATGGCTAGGGATAATTAGAATAGAACTCTTATTTTAATCTAAGGGTTTTACTATCAAGTCACATACTTGATGGCCTTAGTAAGAATTAACCATTCATATAATTATCATAAAATCAAATGATAACGAAATACCTTTTTATTAATAAAATAAGAAAGTCAATGCCTAATCAAATGATTGACCTAGTGCATATCACTAATAGATTGTTCTCCTCTCTTTGACCAAACACAGCTCCTATTGTGTGATCACTCACATCATACATCAACTCAAATGGTAGACTCCAATCTGGCACCATCACTATTGGAGATGAAATAGTGGCTTTCTTGAACCTATTAAAAGCCAATTTATAATCATCAATAAAATTAAAAGGTGAATCTTTCTCAAACAAATTACAAAGAGGTTTATAAATTTTTAAAAAAATTAAAGAACTGCCTATAAATGCATGTATGGAAAAGAAAACTCCTGACTCCCTAGGATATTGTAGATTCTCAATTGCTTCCACTTTTGCTTTATCAACTTCAATTCCTTGGGCTAAAATTTTTTGTCTTAGAATGATTCCTTCATCTACCATGAAATGACACTTTTCCCACTTTAGCACCAAGTTTGTCTCTTCACATCTTGTAAGAACTTGCTCTAAGTTGTTCAAACATCCCTCAAATGAGTTTCCAGAGACTGAAAAGTCATACCTAAAAACATCCATTATCTCCTTTATGAAATCTGCAAATATAGCCATCATGCATCTATGGAATGTCATAAGAGCATTACATAATCCAAATGGCATCCTCCTATATGTAAATGTGCCATAAGAACATGTAAAAGTAATTTTCTCTTGATCTTCTAGAGCTATTGCAATCTAATTATACCCTGAGTACCCATCTAAAGAATAATAAAAAGTATGTCCTACTACCCACTCCAACATTTGATCAATGAAAGGTAATGGGAAGTGGTCTTTTCTTATAGATGAATTCAACTTTCTATAATTTATGCACACCCTCCATCCACTTACAACTCTTGCAGGAATCAACTCCCCTTCCTCATTTTTCATAATTATAATTTCACCCTTATTTGGTACACACTGAATTGGGCTCACTTATAAACTATCTAAGATCGGGTAAATGATCCTTACATCAAGAAGCTTTAATACTTCTTTGTTTACCAATTCTTTTATGTATAGATTGAGCCTTTTCTGCTTACAATGGTTGGCTTGTGTCCTTTTTCCATTAAGATATTGCGCATGCAATAAGATGGACTTATACCCCTAATGTTAGAAATTAGCCAACCAATTTCTTTACTCTCCTCTTTAGCAAATCCTCTTGATCTTTATTGAGTTTAGAGGATATAATCATACGTAGTGTTTGATCTTCTCTTAGAAAAGTGTACCTTAAATATTAGGGTAAAGGTTTCAAGTTTAATTTTGGTGGTTTTATGGTGGAGGGTGGTATGGGTTCAGTGTTTAGTAATTTCATGTGTGGTATGTGATTTTGGTGTTTGAGGTGTACTTCATCTTAAGAGTATTATACTAAAAAACACTTCTCAATATTTTGAATCTCCATAAATTTTACCAACCTCCATCATTGGACTTTATTCATACATTCATCACTAACATCTACTCTCAAACAAAAATACTTATCATAGGGGTATTTCATTCTTTGATAAATGTAAAACTTACAACATTCATCAGCTACTCTTAATGTGAGAGTTCCATCACAAACATTAATAATTGCTCTTATAGTGTAAAGAAAAGGCATATCAAGGATTGGTGGAACCTCTTCATCCTCTTCAATGTTAACAACTACAAAATCAAATGGAAAAATGAATTTTACAGCCCTTTCTAGCACATCTTCCACTATGCCTTATGGTTGCTTCACTATGCTATTTGCAAGTTGCAATATGATATTTATGGGTTTTGCTTCTCCTAGCCCTAATTTCTTATAAACAAACAAAGGCACAAGATTAATTAAAGATCCTGAATCACATAAAGCACTTTGAAAAATTTAAATTCTAATAGAACATGGAATAGTAAAACTCCCTAGATGCTTCCTTTTTAAAGGAAGTTTATTCAAGATGATTGCACTACACTCCTTTGTGAGTGTGACTGTTTTATGCTCCTGTAACTTCTTTTTATAGGAAATCAACTCCTTTAGAAACTTGGCATATCTTAGCATTTGATAAAGACATTCAACAAGAGGCATATTGATGTAGAGTGCCTTAAACCTCTCTAAGAATTTTGCAAACTACTCGTTAGGCACTTGTTTTTTAAACCTTTGAGGATATAGAACTAGAGGTTTATATGGCTTCATTGATATTGGTGTTAATTTCTCTTTATTTTTATCCTCAATTTTTTATTCTTTTATACTTGTACTTCAACCCACTCATTTTTTTATTCCTTCTCATCTTCCTTTTTCTTCTCCTTCTCATATTCCACAGTTACTTTTAGGGTTTGAATCTTTGTTCCACTTTTTAAGGTAATAGCCTTCAACTACTCTTTTGGATTCTTTTTTATATTGCTTGGCAAGGAACCTTGATTTCTCATTGACAAAGAGATTTCTAACTGCCCCATTTCCACCTCTAAATTATGGATAGAGAAAGAGTCATTCTTGAACATGAGCTGAGTGTCTAGTACATTTGCTCAAATTTACCCTCTAACCTCTTTGTTGCCTCATCTTGTTGGTTCATTTTTATAGACATCACATCCATGAACTTCTCTAACTTGCTCTACAAAGAAGTCCCTGAACATGAACCTTTTTTATGTTGAAAATTAGGTAAGTGATGTTGTATATTCTGCCCTCCAAAACTTAGTGGTGCTTGTGGCCTCCACTGGTTATTTTCTTAATTTGTTTATGAGAAATTAGGATGATTTCTCCAACTAGGATTATAGGTGTTTTCATGTACTTAGTTTTGCTACCCCATCAAGTTGTTCATATAGTTAACATTCTCCATTGACAGTCCTTGCATCATTTGACACTCAATAGTTGGATGACCAGCGTGACACAATTCCCAAGAAGAAGACAAGTTAGAAATTGCATTAACACTCATTTTTTCCATCCTCTTGGATAAAGCATCCATTTTTACATTTAGCATTATTAGGCTATCAAGCTCAACTTCTCCCCCTCTATTTGGAATAGCCCTCTCATTAGACCATAGGCTTTATGTGTTAGCCATTTCTTCAAAAAGCTCTAAAGCATCTTTAGGTGTCTTTGACATGATAGTTCCTCTAGCATATGCATCTATGTTTACTCTAACTATTGGATTGACTCCTTTATAGAAAGACTGCACTAAATCCCATAAAGGAATTAACTATGGTAGACACTTTCTTTGAAGATCTTTGAATTTGTCCTAAAATTCATAAAAGATCTTATCCTCTTTTTGATAAAAAGAGTTGATTTCATTCCCAATCTTTAACACTTTAGCTAGTGGGAAGTACTTATTGAAGAAAGTTTTTTAATGCTTTTGTCATGTGTTTATTGAGTTGGGTGGTAAGCTTGTGAACCACCTCTTGGCCCTATCCATCAATGAAAATGGAAAAAGGATCAACTATATTGCTTCAAGTTGCCCTCCATTCATCTTAATGGTTGAGCAATATTCCATAAAATGGGTCATATGACCAATCGGATCCTTATGTGGCAACCCATTGAACTATGAATTTTGGATCATCTAGATCATGGCAGGTTTAATTTCAAAATTGTTTGCTGCTTCTGCTGGCCTTATGATTGGATTCTGATCACCTTGGACATTAGGACTCATAACGTCCCTCATAGTTCTTTAGCTATTCTGCCTATTTTGCCCGTTGTGCGCTACTTGTTCAGCTGGAGGTCAGTCTCTTTCCTCTTCTCCTCTATTCATTTTGTTACTAGTCTGTCTCATCCTTTTATGAATTTTCCTCTATAGCTCTAGATAAAGTGGTATTAACTGGGCTTCTTGTCTACTTGCACCACGTGTTATGTGCGTGCACTTCTCAAATCCTTAAAAACCACACAAATAATCACTAAAAGAAATTCTAAATCAAACAACACAAAATACTCTATAATATCAATTTTGGCAATTTACGACAATGGTGCTAAAAACTTAATGCTTATTCGCAAGTATACGAAATCATATAAGTACTAATTAAATATCGATACCATAGAGATTGTAAATTGAGTATTATAATACTAATTGTGCTTTATTTGTTTAAACAATGAAAAATGGTGTTTTGAAATTAACTAAAATTAAACAAAGGAAATATGTAATAATTAACTATCCATTTAAAAAGCTTATCACTAATAAACTGCAAAGGAGAACAACATTGATGATAATGACAAAGTAGAGATCCAAGAGGACAATGTCAACAAAAATGTCTCATATTAGTCATGAAAATAGGACTTGTATCCTCATCAGAACTACTAGGAAATCATATGAATATGAGGGATTTCACGAGAAAACTAAATGTCATTGCGAAGGCTTTCCTTCATGTTAGTACTCGTAGGGACCAATGAATTATTTCCTCACGCCTCCAAATAGGTTTGTGTTTTTATTTTTAATGACCTCTAGTATTTGGTAGTTTCAAGAGTTTCAACTATTCAGATTGGATCAGGCTAGGCGGATTAGTTATGATGGCAAAGCTATGACAATACTTATTTCTCTATATAAAAAACTCAAATTCAAAACTTTTTACCACTTGAACCCACAATATTAGTTATGAGTTTGTGTTTTTCAAAGCACAAGATGAATCAAGAAAATTTGGGACATTTTTAGTGTCTTAAAACATGAAGTATCTCACAATTTTATTATGATTTGAATTGGTCTGTAGGGACGTAGGCTGTGGCATCCAAGCATCTATCTAAAATCATACTCTCATTTCAGGAAGAGGTGTTCTGATGTAGCAGAAGCCTTGAGAGAGAATTAAATTATTTGATTCCAAGAATACTCGAAAACAATAAACCAAAACCTTGTTGATTCAAAGAATACCAAAGGAATTGGGAGAATTATGTCTATAATTTATTTTTAATTCATCAAAAACTGTCTCAAAACAACTCAAGAGGCAAATAAATAGCGCCTAGTGAAAAACCCTAAAACCAAAAAAGGAAAAATAAAAAAACTCCAAAAAAGGGACATAAACTTTAAAGTCAAATTTAAGGCCCTAAACAAAAGAATTTGGGCCCGAAGATGGAGTCATACAAACAAAGTATGTAACACCCTTTATAACTTTCTAAGTCAACTTCGATTTGATATATTATAGGCCCCATGGGTCAATCAGTACCGCCATAAACATCCATTTGAAGCCCAAGTGTGCACGCTCACTCTATCAAATCTATCCATAAACTTCAATGCTACCTCATCCACATTATGTTCTTTCAGCAAATAAACCTGAAATTCTAATGAATTTTTTCAAGTTCTGAGTATGTATTAAACAAAGTGTTTTGTTCTCTTCATTTTATGCAATGTGTAATTTGATAAATGATTCAAAGGGTGTTGCAAAAAAATTTTATTGTGTTGTTTTGTAAAATCTAGCTATAAATTTGCAGCTCTGTGGTTTCTTTTTCAGTCACTACCCTACTTCTGTAAATTTTATGGTAATTGCATGCATAGTCACATTACGAATTGAAATGAATTGATGAATGCAATATATATATATATATATATATATATATATATATATATATATATATATATATATATATATATATATATATATATATATATATATATATATATATATATATATATATATATATATATATATGACAGTGTAAGAAACAATGGACAGAGGATATAATTAGACTTCGACATGCAAGTAAGAATGTTTTGAGGATGGAAAAGGTTTAACATAAAGCCTATAGACCCAAAACACATAATCCGCATACAATGTGACCGATACATTTCTGAAGCTAAGCATTAGCAGGCAGAATAAGAACAATAGTAGGAGACTTAGATGTAAAGCTTGTCACCCAAAACAAATAATCCGCATAAAATGCGACCAGTACACCTATGGTGTACATTTTTTAAGCTGAACATATCAGCCATTTCTCGGATTGGTTGAACACTTGAAATTTATATTCAAAATCTTATAATTCAAAAAGATCAAATTCAGTTGTGTTTTGTTAATTTCTTTTAACTATATCATAAAATTAAATTTAATGTTGTTGCTTTTACATCTTGCTACAAACAATTAGATTCTTGATGTAGGTAATAAAGACATGCCAAAAAAATAAAAAAGAAAAAGAAAAGGTACCTTGCGTTTTGTCAGTCTTAACGATCTTTTGAGAGGTTTCTTGGATTCCTATTCCAATCATTGAAGCTTTTTAGTTGAACTCGGATATTGAAGAAATTGATGGCGAAGTGTATGGTTTTGAAGGAGAAGAAGAATCATTTTCTTGATTGGAGTCCTCCAATCTTTTTGAATTTTTGGGTTAGTGATTGAAACTCCACCATCATATCCTAGTTCTAGGTTCAAAAAAAAATATTTATTAAAAAAAATTAATAGCAAATAAATAACTAAATAAACAACAAATAAATAAGTATGTAAATAAATAATTGATTTACAAGTGTAGAGAAATACAAAGATTTTTGCTAGAATTTGATTATGTGCCAACACTTGATTGTAAAAAATAATAATAATAATAAGAATAATAGAAAGAAGATGGGTTCTCACCGAGACAGAGGAAAGAAAGAGCTCTCTTCGCTGAGATAAAGGAAGAAAGGAGCTGTCTTCCTTCTTCAAAAAACAGAAAAGCAAAAAAAAAAATTTTGGCTTTCATGAATTCATAGCAAGATTAGAGGTTTCAAGCTTTGGGGGCTGCTTAACTTAATCATTTTTTTAAGCTTTTTCTTTTTTTTTTTAATAAAATGTTAGAGTTCAGATATCAGAAAACACACCCGAACATCTCAACTAGGTTAACGGCCTCTTAGCATTGGCATCATTTTTCTGTCATCCAAAAAATATCAATACAAAATAAAAATCTAAATAGAAGGATCAAAAAAGGCAACACCTTCCAGAAGGCTAACAAAATCTAAAATTAGCTCTCCTACTAAAGTCATTACAAATCAAAGAATTGATAAATTTGGGGTTGGAGTCCCACCAACAAAAAGAAGAAATTGAAGTTCCATACTTAGCCAAGGAACCAGCTGCTGAATTCCCTTCTCTAAAAATGTGGGAAACGCATAAAGTCATTTGAGAAGCCATATGCAGACAACGGTGCCACTGATGTTTTTATTGCCAAGGAACCTGATACGACTTGGTGCAAAATAAGTGGACCATGAAGGAAGAATCACTCTAGCCATAGTCTATGCCAACCACAGGACCAAGCAATTTCGATTGCTTTCATTGCTTGGAGTTCAGCAACAAAAGCGAAATTGTATGAGATTCCAAACGCAAAAGCTCCTCTAGGCAACCCACGAGCTGTTCTGAAAATTTGGCCACATCCCGCAAGACCTGGAGCTCCTAAGGCCGAACCATCTGTATTGACTTTAAGCCAGCCACATGGAGGTGGCTGCCCTATGACTCTAAGAATTTTTGGAGCCTTAACTGCAATCCTTCCTATCTTAAGAATATGCAGGATTCGGAGATTATCAACTATATTGTGCATGGTCCCTATTCTGAAAAAATCTGTTTCTTTAATGAGTGACCAAAGAGAAATGAGAGTGCCAGGAATATTAGGTGAAACATCATTAAAAATGAAGTCATTCCCGGTTTTCCAAATTAAACAAATGCCATGAAAAATTGCAGATTGCCACAACGCCATTATTTGGGAACTGAAGGCATGATTGGCTGCGGACAAAATTAAGCCCAAAACAGAACCCGAAGCACATAATTGCTTGCCAAATAATTGTCAAACAGCATGCCAAACAGAGGAAGCATAAGAACATGAAGTAAACAACTAATCGTTTCTCTCTTCATTATGAGAACACAAGACACATCTCGAGGGAAAAGTCATACCTTTTTTGTGCAAGTTCTCTTCAGTTGGAAGATAATTGAGAGCAGCTCTTCAACAAATCATGGACTTGAAGGGGGCAGAAATTCTTTCCAAATAAAAAAACTCCAAGGGAGTAGAGGCTTAGAAATCCTTAACTGATTGTACATTTGTTTTACCGTCGAAACACCATCCTTTATTGGCGTCCGTGCACAAAAGTAACTATCAGCATTAAGAAACTGAGCGTCTTCTATATTTTTCTGAACCTCAAAATTGGAAATGCTAGAGAGCTGCCAAGTCTCATTTACAACAAATGATCAAACCGGGTCCATTAAAACTCTTTGATCCTTAGCCGAAATGGCCAATTGATGAGCAACAATGGGGATAATCCATCCTGAAGTCCGGAAATTCATATTGCTTTTAGGATGGATAAGCCAAAGAATATCTTAGCAAAGCCTGAAATAGATGTCATTCAGAGAAGACCAAACAGAGGAATGAAAATAAGTCATTTTTGGAGTACCCAAAGTGATGCAGGCATAGAAGAGCAAACCCTTCAATTCATGGATAAATTTGATAAGTTACAGTAGTGGCATTTCTGTAAATTTATGCAAGTTCCAAGTATTGGATTTGGGTGATTCAAAAGCCCATTTCATATGGAAACAGGCCAACAATCGTAAGTCACCAACCTTGCTCGTGATGTCTGTCACTTTTTGAGCAAATTCTATTGTTTAGGCCCTCAAACGAACAATTTTTTTGTTTTTGTTATTTTAGGATTTTGATTTTCCTATTTTGTTTAGGATTGTTTTAGGGTTTTACTATTTAAGCTATTTGTTTTCCTTATTGGATGGTAGTTTCTGATAATAATTGAATCCTTTCCTGATTTCCAAAATTTTATGAAAATGTTAATACCTATAGCCTAGTTTGGCCATAGAAGATTGATAATTAGTAGTCTACGCAATTCAACAATTATTCATTGCTACTAATCCACCCTTCTACTACGTCACGAAGGATTCAAAAATCTAATGCATATTATTTTCATCAGATAAACTTAGGGAGCAATAAGCTTCCAACCTGCTTTACTAAGCATAGCACCATTTAAATGTTTTAATTGCTTAAGACAAAGCCCACCCTGTTTTATAGGAAGACAAGTATAACACCATAGGACAGTGACCAATTTCCTCTCATTAATATTTTCAAACCATACAAAATTTCACATACACCATTCAAGGTAAAAAGATAAGAGAATAAGGCCATTTATACACTGCAAATGAATGTAGTAAAAAACTAGCAACCACATATTGAATTAAAGTGAGCCTACCTACCATAGCGAGAGTTTTTCCTTTCTAATTTGCAAATTTAAAACAAACTTTATATGCAATAGGCTTTAACCATTTCCGTTTAGGAGCTCCATGAAACAATGGAACACCTTAATAAAAAAAAATGTAACTTCCCTCTTTTCCTACCTACAAGATGCTGCAATTTTAGTTATCTTTTAGCCATTATTTTGTCACCACAATAATTTTTTTATTTAGCCTAATTCACCTTCTAGCCTAAAAAAGAGCCATAAAGATGAAAAGCTGAAGTGATAGCCTGAATATTTTTTATTATAGCTTGACCAAAGAGAACAATATCATCTACATACAAAAAATGGGTAGGAAAAAGAACACCCCGAGAATAAGATACAGGGGCTATGTCTCTTGCTGAAGCTTTCTGAGATATAAGTCTACTAAGAAAACCTTCAGTAATGCAGAAAAGAAGAGTGGAGAAGGGGACTCACTAACAAACTCCACAAGAACAAGAGAAGTAATCATGGGTGTTACCATTTAACAAAATAGAAATCTGATTCAAGGAAAACAGGGAAAGGACCTAGTCTTTGAATTATAAGGAAAAGCCAAAAGATTCCAAAACATAAAGGATAAAACTCAAATCCATTGTATCAAAAGCCTTGCAGATATCAATTTTCAATGACATATTGCCTCCAAAACAAGTTTTTTTTAATAAATTAACACCCATAGAAGCTCCAATGATGCAATCTAAAATTTATCTGCCTGTTGCATTTAAAAACTGTAAGCACACAGATCATGAATTGCAATATAATGAGTTATCGTTCCCACGAGGATTGGATATTAAATAACAATATTCCTACTTATGATCTTAGATAGCAAATCAAATAAAAGTGATTAAAAATATAAATCAAAACAAATTAAACTAAGAGAAAATCAAATAATTACAATATAGAGCTTAGGTTTAGTTTCATTATTCCAATCAGATCATGAACACTTAAATAAATTAAATAAAGATTTTAGTTAATGGTAATTGTTTTAAAATACCTAAAGACTCTCTCAAGTTCAATTAAGAATGCCAAGATTAAGATTTAACCTACTCTCATGATTAAGAAATTAATCCTAAATCATTAAGCTTTTTAACAATTATTTTGCCCTTGAAGAGCTCGCCTACTCTCACGATCAAGTGATATAAGTCCTAAAAGTCCTAAGCTGATAAATTCCTTTAACTTTCATTGGTTAAATTACTTATAAAAATGTAAACGAACTGGCCAAGAATGAAAGCATACACTAAGTGCAACTCATAGAATTAACTAAAAATCAAATTAATAAAACTTGTATTCAATCATGTCATAAAACAGCTACTCCTAATCTAAACCCTAAAAAGAGTTGTTGACCTTAGAAATAATCAATCTGAAATTTGATCTTAAAAAAAAATAATTTTGAGCATTTAATTTTTTTGTTTAAGTGTGTATAAGTTGGGACTCCATTGGAAGATAAAATGAAGTATGATTATCTTGGGCTAATTCGACCTTTAAGATTCAAGGAGTCTTTTGACATCCTTAGAGCTTTATAATGAGAAAGTTATCTTTTTTACATTTGAAATATACATCTCGAGCTTTTTGAATTAGGCTTTCTTGTCAAAATTTGAGTTCATTTGGGTATGAAAATATTAAGTTGAAATCAATGTATGTTGTTGTCATTTTAGATTGCATAAAACTTAGTATTTTAGACATATCTTGAGCTAAAGAATCCTAATTTAAGTGATTCAAATTGATATGGAAAGATAAGTCAAATATGTACAACTTTAATGAAAAAAGTTTAGGAAAATTCAAACTTCTTCAATACAAAATCAAGGGTTCTACTTGTGTATAGCTATTTGACAGTAGTCTACATTTTAGATTGCATAGCTCTTAGCATTTTGGACATATCTTGAGTTACAGATGTCTAATTAAGGTGATTTAAATTGATATCGAAAGATAAGTCAAATATATATAACTTTAATGAAGAAAGTTTAGGCAAATTAAAAATTCTTTAATATAAAATCATGGGTTCAACTTGTGCATAGATGTCTAATAGTAGTCTACATTTTAGATTGCATAACTCTTAGTATTTTGGTCATAAATTGAGCTACAGAAGTCCAATTTAGATGATTCAAAATGATATATAAATCTAAGTCAAATATCCACAATATTTATAAAGAAAGTGTGGGCAAATTCGAATATCTTTAGTAGCCAATCATGGTTTCAATCCATGCATAGCTCTTTGATAACACCATCTTCAATAATTCAAAATTATAAACATTGAATTCAAAATATAGATGTTGGACACATTATTTGAACCTCCAATAGCTATATTTTTTAGTTTTTGTCTATATAAACACCTCAAGAGCTTAATGGAAGTTAAAAAAAAAACTTTTTTATCATTCATTCTTTCTTAAGCATTCAATTGAGCTCTCAAATTCTCTTAAACAATTCTTTGTTTATATAACTCTTATAAGAGTTGGTTGTGTGTTAGAAATAGATTTTCTCTTCATCTTAAATCTTACAATAGATTAGAAGGGAATTAAGATTTATTTCTAAAGGAATTGGTTTAAGTGTTGTCCATTGAAACACTTGGGATTTGGTTTCCGAGTGACCCTTAAAAACTCCAGTTGTAAGGTTATAAGAGAGAGCCATAAAAATCTTATGTGATCTTAATCTTATGAATACGATTGTGGGTGATTGAAAATAATAACTTAGGGATAAGTTAGGTTGAGACGTAGGATTTTTGTTAAATTCGAACTCCTTAAATTTTTGTGTTCTTCATTCTTCCTTGTCAACTTCCATTCAATTCTTGCAAAGAATTCTTTTAATTTCTCATTTTTATTTAATAGTCCTATTCACCACCCCCCCTCTGGGACTCTTTTCAATTAGTATAAAAGCTTGAATTCTAGGTACTTCATTACTAGAATACAAGATTATGGGGAGTGAATCATAAAACATCTCTTCTGTTAGACAATTCTTTGATGGTAGTAACTATCCATATTAGAAATTCAAAATAGAATTATATCTTGATTATGATTCCATCAAACTTTAGGATTTTGTCCTAAGAGGTTCGAAACTACCTATAACTATCATTGATGGTGTGGTAACTACTATTACAAAAAGCCAATGGAGTATTAATCAAAAGGAAGAAAATCATAAAAATAGAAAAGATATGATTACTTTATTCTCTTTAATGATAAGAGAAGGAGGCAAGCTTCAACATTATATATTAGCCAAAGAAATGTAGGAGACCTTAGAAAACCACTACGGAGGCAACAAGAAGCAAGAAGGTTCAACTTCACATGTATGAATATGAACTCTTCAAAATGAAGCCTCATGAATCAATCACAGAGATGAAAAATCATCTCAATGCTCTCCTCACAACCCTCAAGAAACTTGGAAAACATTTCTCTAAGGAAGAGGTAAACAACAAGATTCTAAGAATCCTACTTAAGAAGGATTGGGAATCTCATGTTACTGCAATTGAGGAAGCTCAAGACCTCTCCACTCTATCAACTGATGTGCTCATTAGTAAGCTCTTAACACATGAGCTCACTATCAAGCAAAAAGGTGAAGAATATGAAGAGAAAGAAGAAAATAAAAAGTGCATTGCTCTAAAAGCTCTTTAAGAAGATAGGAAATAGGAAAGAATCAAAGATTCTAGTGATGAAGATAGTGACATTGCCATGCTCACTAGGAACTTCAAGAAGTTTTTGAAAAAGAAAAACTTTATTAAGAACAAGGGACTTCAACAAGATGTTCAAAGAGATAAGAAGAAGAAATCTAAGGAGGTTACTTACAATTAATTCAAGAAACTAAGACATTAGAAGTGAGTGTCCCAAACTCAAATTCAAGAACAAAGGAGCAAAAGATAAGAAGAAGGCATTCAAAGATACTTGGGATGATTCGTCCGAATCCAAAGAGGAAGAGGAGCAACAAAAAGTGGTCAATCTTTGCTTTATAGCCCTTGAAAGCAAAAATGAGGTACCATCTATTTCTTATTCTTCCTTTAATGATTGTGATAATTATTGTGATGATGATGATGATGAGAGCTCTGTTATGAAAAAATTACTTGTTAAATGCAAAAGTTTTATTATCCAAGAAGAAACATCATAAGCATAACTTAAGTAGCTTAAATAGAGAATTACAAAATTTAAGAATTAATTTTGCTAAACTTGTTGAATCAAACGAAAAATTTGTTAATGATGCAAAATCTTCTAATTCTTTAGAAGATCAACTTAAGAAAGCAAATGATGAAAATCATAAGCTTTCTAAGGAGGTCTTAGAATTAAAGAATTCCATTAGTAAATTTAAGATATGAAAAGAAACTTTAGATATTCTTCTTGACTATTAAAAATTTTAATGGAGATACCCATGGAATTGGATATAAGAATGGAATGTCTTCATCATCTTCATCACATATTAATTTTATAAAAGCTTCACATGATTCCACTCCTTCAACCTCCAAATCAAATGAGACTCAAGCTTTCAAAACTAAAAGATCTCATATGTTAAATAGCAATGGAAAGTCTCATAAGATTCATCCTTTATTAACATAAAAAGGTAAGGCTCAAACTAGAGCACCTCAACCCAAGCATGCTTATATATACACTAGAGACAATACTCATAAGCATGTTGCACAACATAATGCATCTACACATATTGCACAAACCTATCAAAATACACATTTTCATTGCCAATGTATTTCTTACACTATAACTCAAAAGAACTTTAGGAGACATACACCATAACATCAATAAAGGCATGCTTCACACATTAGTAATGCATATCCTCTTAGGAGAAATAAGTTTGTAAATGTTGAATGCTCATATTGCATGATCAAGGGACATACCAATAATGTGTGCTTTTATAGAAGACTGTACATGAACTTGCTTCCTACAGATCATTTTGAAACTAACCAACCTAGACCAAGAAAGTTTTAGGTTCAAAATAATGCTTAAAAGAGTTCAAAAAGAAAAAGGCTTTTGTATTTTTCTATTAGAAATGATCATGGAACCAAGTTTGAAAATGAATTTTTCAAAACTCTTTGTTATGAAAATGATATTTCACATACATTCTCTTCTCCTATAACTCCTCAACAAATTGGGGTAATTGAAATGAAAAATAGAACTCTTGTGGAAATAGCTAGAAAAATGTTTTATGAGTATAATTTGCCTCTATACTTTTGGGCGGAAGCTGTTAGCACATCTTGCTACATTTCAAATAGAGGTTTTAAAAGACCAATTTTGAATAAAACTTCTTATGAGCTATGGAACAATAGAAAACCCAAAATCTCATATTTAAGAGTATTTGGATGTAAGTGCTTTATATTAAACACCAAGGATAATCTTGGAACATTTGATTCCTAAAGCCAATAAAGGGATTTTCCTAGTCTATTCTATTTCTAGTAAAGCATATAGAGTTCTTAATAAGAGAACTATAGTAGTTGAAGAGTCAATGCATGTTGTATTTGATAAATCAAATTCACTTGATCCTAGAAAGGATATTTATAGTGTTTATGATCTTATAGGTAATGAAAAGATTATGGAAACTCAATAAGAAAATATTAGTAAGCCTTTGGAACTTGAAGGTCCAAAAAAGGAGGAAAATGAGGAGACATCTCAACCTACCTTGAAGGATGAACTTCCAAAGGATTGGCAATTCAAGAAAACTCATACTTAAGACCTCATTATAGGTGACACTACAACAGGGGTAACTACTAGATCTCAATTAAAGTCCATTGTTAATTTAGCCTTTATTTCTCAAATTGAACCCAAAAATATTGATGATGCATTGTGTGATGAATTTTGGGTCATGCTATGCAAGAAGAGTTAAATCAATTTTAGAGAAATAAGATTTGGACCTTTCCTAGACCAAAACATCATCCTATTATAGGTGCCAAATGGATGTTAACCCTCTGGATCTCCATAAGAAAAGAAGGCATAGGTTTTTTATTATCGAACATCCCTCAAATTTTATTACCATCTGGAAAATATGGTCTGACAATTTTCACAAAGTGAAGCATCCTTCAAGGTTATCTGATAAAGATACTAAGATTATTATAAGGCTTCATGAAGATGCAACATTTGTTGAGAATCTATCTTGGAGATATCTCTTAAGAGTCTGCTATGAACGCATAGATGTCAATGGTAAGTCCTAAGGTTCTAAAGGTATATACTAACTTTTGTTCTTTCTTTTTATTTATAGATGGCTGACTATTTCTCTTTCATAGGCAAAATCTTTTTAAATTAGGATGCAGGGACATCAGAGGCTTGTGTTAATGAGTGCTAGAGTAATAAAGGAAAAACTATGTTTTACGAAATCCAGAAGGAAGTGTTTGAGCTTCCTAATAAGTGCCCGTGTGTCACCCTGGGCCTCCCGCATACCCGAGGTTAAGCCTTTTCCATCTCCGATGCTCACTGTTTTCACCCTCCCATGGGCTCATCAAGGGAGCGGGGATAGCTCCCGACTAGTGTGGTGCCTAATCAGCATGCCCATCCGGGGAATTGGGTCATGAGGAGCAGCTTGGGGAGGAGGTATTTATTAAGCGCCCTAAGCTCATTGGATGTCCTGATTCAAAGAAATGGATCTTATCCAAGGTGAAACCTATAAGCGTCTCCATCCCGTAAGTTAGGGATCACTACGTTGAGTCCTTACAATTGCCTAATGATATCCAAAGGTGGCAGGAGGAGGGGAGGAATGAGCTATTCAACTCATTGATTACTCACACTTTAAAGGTATCCGATTTTCTTAGTGTAATAACCCTTTTCATAGATGTATATGTTTTTTTTTATTTTTAGTGCTTTTCTTTCAGATGGCTCAAAGGCTTCCGTTGGGGAAGGATAATCACTTCATCCTTCAGAGTGAATATAACATCAAGGAGGCTGAGGTAAGGACCATCATGATCGATTCTGAGAAGAAGCTTAGATGTGGTGAAGCATGCCCTGGAACTCTCCAAGATTGATAGCAAGAAGTTCAAGTCAAAGATAGAGGTGCGCTTGAAGAAGGTCCAAGAGTTCGAGCATTCACAATCTCATCTCACATCAAGGATCGAGATACAGGATGTCGAGCTTAAGACTCTAAGGAAAAAGTTGGTTGATGAAAAGAAATCCTGGGGTGACGACCTAAGAACTTATTAGAGTATGGTGAAGGCATTTCTTAAAGCCTACAAGTCTGAATGTCAGAGGGTACTGTTGGCTCAGTGTCTGGACTTAGATTTCTCTTATCTAGATAAATCACTCCCAATGATCTGGCTTGGCTGGCTACAACCAAAGATTATGTTGTTGAGTCTGTTCCCAACTATCCTCAAGTCATTATAGAGAGGTCTACTTCTAGAGCTACTTCTTTTGGCATAAAATTCTCTTCATTTCCTGAATCTCAGTCTTTGAAAGATGTTTAAGCATCATTCAAATGATAGGATTATGCCTAGTAGATCCAAAGCTGTCTTGTAAAATATTTTAAAATATTTATCCTTTGTAATTTTTTTAATTGATGAATGACGTACATATATTCTTTATTTTTTTTATTTCTCAAACTTTATATACTTTTAATACACTTCATTAATAGTATTTCTTAAGGTTGTCTAAGTTCTAATATTGAGGCAATCCTTTTCCTCATTCATCATTGAACTTGTATGCCCCTTTAGTTGTCTTTTTGATGACTTGATAAAGACATTCCTAGTTACATTTGAGCTTGCCTATGCTGGAGTTACTTTTACGAATGTTAGCCCATCTGAGTACCTAGTCTCTGACCTTAAACTATTTTGGTCGGACATGTATATTGTGATATTCCATGATCTTCTATTTCTGGGCTTCTACCATAACAGATGCTTGTTCTCTCCTTTCTTCAAGTAGGTCTAAGCATATCCGAGCATTAAAATTGTTGACTTTTTTATCTAGATTCCCAATTACTCGGTAGCTTACTTATCTGATCTACAATAGGATTACCACATCCATCTTATAAATTATTCTGAAAGGCATTTCCCCTGTAGAAGTTATGGGCATTGTTATATAAGTCCATATGATATTATTAAGTTCTTCTGCCTAGTTTCCCTTCTTTTCATCTAATCTCTTCTTTAGACCTTGCACGATGATCCTATTGGTGACTTCTGTCTGGCCATTTGTTTGTGAATGAGCTACTGAAGTAAACCGGAGCTTTATTTTAAAATCTAAACAAAACTTTCTTAATTTTATATTATCAAACTATTTCCTATTATCTATTATTAAGGTGTGTGGTATACCAAATCTACAGATGTTTTCTTTCTAGAAAAAGTGTTGAATCCGAGCCTCGATGATGGTTGGTACAACTTCTACTTCTATCCATTTAGTGAAGTGATCTATAATCATGATTAAGAACTTATTTTAGGAGGTTAAAATAGGAAATTGGCCCAAGATTTCCATTCCTTATACTGTAAAAGGCCAAGGACTCCCAATTGGATGCTGAGTATTAAAAGGCTTGTGGCTTAGGCGAGCAAACTATTGACATCTATGGCATTCTTGAACTAGTCTCTAAGCATCTCAAGACATGGTGAGCCAATAATAACCTGGAGTAATGCTTTTTTAATTAGTGAATGATGAGATTCATGGGCTCTATAAATTCCTTCATGAATTTCTCCAAGTATATAATTTCCTTCCTCTAGTGATACACACTTAGACCACGGATGTAAGAAAGACCTTCTATAGAGTTCCTCATTGTTTATAGAGTAGTGCGTAGCTTTTATTTTTAACTTCTGAGCTTTTAATTTATCTTGTGAAAGTATGCCATGCTCGAGATACCGAATGATATATTTCATCCATTCTGCTACTTCTTGGATGTCCATGATCTCTACCTCCTCGATGCTTGGTTTTATCAATTCCTCAGTAAGCTCGAGTTCTTTGAATGTCTGACTATCTTCTACTGCTAATTTGGCTAGTGAGTTTGCTTATAAGTTCTCACTTCTAGGGATTTAGATGATTTTCCATTGTCCCCTATCCTATTTAAGCTTTTTTAAAAGTTGTTTGACTTTATCAACTTATTTTGCAATGCTTGGATCTTTGATCTGGTATGTTCCTCTGACTTGGTTTACCATTAGTTGTGAATCAAAGTAGATCTTGAGATGATTGACTCTCACTTCTATAGCTTACTTCAATCCCATGATAAGTGCTTTATACTAAGCTACATTATTAGTGGCATTGTACTTTATCTAAACTACTTATCTGATAATGACTTTGTATAGCCCTTTGAGAATGACTCCAGCATCAGATCCTTAAATGAATGAGGCTCCATTAGTGTATAACTTCCACTCCGGGCACTCAAAAGGAGTAAAATCTTCCATTGTTATCTCTTATAGAAAGTCTACTAAGGTTTGGGCTTTTATTGACTTCGAGGTTCATAACTAATGTCAAATTCTACAAACAATATCGACCATTGAACTACTCTACCAGATGTCTTAGGTCTCTATAAGATTTTTCTTAGTAGGAAGCTGGATCTTATAATGATCAACTGACCTTGAAAATAATTCCAAATTTTTTTAGATGTGTGTATGACGACCATAACTAACTTATCTAATTTGGGATACCGAACTTTTGATCCTTTGAGTATTTTACTGATGTAGTATACTGGATTTTGCTGACCTCCTTCTTCCCTAACCAGTACCGATACAATTAACTCCTGTCCAATATATAGATATAAGTACAGTGTTTCTTCGGGGATTGGCCTGTTGAGTAGAGGTGGCAAGGATAGGAACATTTTGATGTCTTTAAAAGTTATCTGCATTATTCATTCTATATAAACTTCTTAGAGTTCTTTAAGGCTCGGAACAATGGCATACATCATTTGACTGAACAGGAAATAAAACACCTCAAGGTTGTTATTATACCATTTAGTTTTTGTAGCTTGTTTATTGATGCTAAAGCTTTCATCTTAAGTATGGCCTCTATCTTTTTCAAATTAGTTTTAATTCCTCTATGGTGTATCATTAATCCCATGAATTTTCCTACCTTTACCTAAACAACACACTTCTCTATATTAAGCTTGCTCTAGTATTGGCCCAATATTTAAAGGATTTGATCAAGGTCATTGAAATGTTGCTCTGCATATTGGCTTTTGACAATGATGTCATCCATATATACCTTTATATTTTTGCCAATTTGATCTTGAAACACATAATTCATCAGCCTTTGGTTTATTGCTCTAGTGTTCTTCAGTCCAAAGGGTATAACCTTATAGTAATAAAGACTTTTGTGAGTGATAAATGACATCTTTTCCTGATCTTCTTTCTTCATTGGTATTTGATGGTACCCCCTGAGTAGCATCCACAAAGTTATACAAGCTATGATAGGCAGTTGAGTCTACTAGTTGATATATTGTTGGTAACAGATAACTATCTTTAGGGCACACTTTATTGAGATCAATGTAATCCACACACATTCTGTACTTTCCATTAGACTTTTTTACTAGCACCATGTTGACTACCCATTCTAGGTGTGTTACTTCTCTAATGAATCTAGCTTCCAGCAATTTTTTTATTTCATTGCGATCACCTTTTGTCTTTCTTATATGAAGTTCCTCTTTTTTTGAACAATTGGTTTAACTCTTGGCTTGATATTTAGACTATGCAAGGCAATCCAAGGATCTACTCCAATGATCTCAGATGATTTAGACGCAAAGCTGCCTAAATGTTTGATAAGAACCTTACTTATTTCATGTTTAACTACATTATTAAGCTCATTACCGACTCTAACTGTCTTTCCCTTGGCAATATGTAAGGTTTGAACCTAGTTAATTAGTTTGGGATTAGTTCCTTATTTCTCCACTTCCAATGATTCTAGAGGGAATGCCTCCATTTGGGGCTTAACTGCCAGTTGGTAACATTATCTGGCCATATATAAATCCCCAGGAATTGTTAGGATCTGGCCTTCAATAGGAATCTTCATGGTCAAATGCCATATACTTGTGACTGCATCAATCTCATAAAGGATTGGTCAGCCTATAATGTCATTGTACCACATTGAATAGGGCTTTCACATCCCTAGTATCTTGGTTGCAAAATTCTAAACTCAGTTCTACTAGTCCTATTGGTTGGGTGGTTCTTCTACAAAAGCTTGTGATAGGATTCTGAATAGCTTTCAAACCAGTGATAGAACCTCCCATCACTTTATAAGCATTCTAAGAGAGTGCATTAATAGTTCTTCCATCATCAATCAACAATCTTTTTACTAAGTAATTATTGATAAAAGCACTCACCACTAAGGCATTATTTTGAGGGTGTTGAACATGTTTCCCATCTTTTGGACCAAATGTGATAGTATGCCTCTTTTTAAGGATGAACCCTTCTTCCCTACGAGATCTTTTAGGCCTTCTCTCAGTCACCTCTCCTTCAATAATCATGTTGATAACTTCAGCCATTTCACTCTGAGCTTTCTTTGGCTTCGGCTTATCCCTATCTTGATTATCCTGATCTTTGTTCCTTCTAGTTATGTTTGTAAAGTTACCAAGTTTCCCATTATGTATTAATCTTTCTGTGTCATTCTTCAATTCTTGGCATGCCTTGGTTTCGTGCCCATAATCCCGATGGTACTGACAATAGTACCTTTTATCTTGCATGGCTCTCCTAATTGGACTCTGCCTTATAGCTAGGGTTATGCCCAAGCCATTTTGTCTTATCCACGTTAGGATTTTGGATATGGAAGTATTTAGTGGTGTATACTTCTTTACCTCTTTTTCAAATCCTTCCACCAGGTTTCTTAAGTTTGTTCACTGAAAACTAGGCCTTTTTTGTCCTGATCTTTCATCTTTTCTAATAGCTACTTTCTCATCATCCCGGCACATCCTCCTATCTTTGTCCATCTTTATCATTTTTATTGTCATAGTCATTATCTCAGCAAAGGTACTGAGTTCTTTTGCGATGATATTGTTTTTGAGCTTCCCTAGTTGGGTCCCATTTTTCAAAGCCTCTATGGCTACTTTGTCGACCAAAATTTTTATTTGCATCGCTACTTTATTTCAAGACAAAATGAAAGAAATACCGAAGTATAATTAAAATTACAAATTAAAATAAATTTAAAAATACCAAAAATTAAAATGTTTAATTTTAGTAAAATACAAGATTTAAAGTGTTCATTTTATAAATTAGAGGGAGTTAAATGTTTTTTGAAATAAAAGAGTTGCTAAAAATTTGGTCGGAAGGGGCAAAATGTTGAAGGAATGAAAATTGAGGAGGGTAAATGTTCGATTTTCAAACAAGAAGGAGAAAATGTGAATTATGGTATATCTTAGGAGGGTAAAAGTAATTTTCTCTTTTTCTTACTTTATCAAACTATATTAAAAATATAATTAATTTTTTTTTGGATGTTTGAGAAAAGAGAAATCACAAATTGTAACAAAATTTATCACCTAAATACAATAAATATGAAATCACATGTACTATTCAAAAAAATCACATGGTACATATTGAATTGTCATAAAAAAAAAATAAATAAAACACATGCCTAAACCATAGGATACTTATTTGTACTTATCCTATAATATATATATATATATATATATATATATATATATATATATATATATATATATATATATATATATATATTTATGTATGTATGTATGTATGTGTGTTTCCTTCTATTTCAGGCATATTATTTTCAATGGTTAATAAATATTGGGCGGCCAATCAGAGTGGCTTGAGTGAAAAAAAAAAATTATAACCAAGGAAAAATGATGGAAGTGTAAAATTAAAATCTCCATAGTGATCAATATTTTAGATAAATTAATAAAAATATAATGTACGGTTGTTCTTGCATTGCGAAGTGACAAACATCTTACCATTAAGCTATTAGTTCAGCTACTTAGTTTTTATTGGCCAAATGTTTTACTTATGTGTTATTTGTTTAATTATAGAATGTATTATATCAGTACACGTAGGAAATACACTTATGGAATGATTCTACTGTCATAATTAGTCAACCACTAACTGTCATAATTATTCAACCATTAACAATAGACTAAGTATCTGGAAACAATATTTAATGTCACTATATATATAGTCAATAGTGAAATAGTTACAGGCATCACAACACTAACATATCCATTAGCAAGCAAAGTCAACTGCAATTGACCTCATCTTGTCAAACAAAAGAAACAGAGAAGCTTTCAAAGGCTTGGTATATAAAGATGGGTTGGTTCTTGACATAATGCTCCAGCATTGACTTTAAAGCAACTGATTTCCAAGTTTCGAAATGTGATTTACATAAAAAAGGAAATGGTGTTACTTAGTTAAGAAATTTAAACCTTCTTCAGAGACTCTATATTGCAATTGATGTCGCATTGGGATGCATTATTTTGATGATCATTGTGAAACAGAATCAGGTCATGTAGCCAATTCTATAATCTTGTAACAAGTAAATAATAAAGGTTAGAATTTGGATTTTGGTGTCAGGAATCGCCCTCTAACTCTAAACTCACAAATTAATGGTCAATTAAAATAAGATGTCATAAATTTACGTGAAGCGATAGATATTCAGCTATTAAACTATTAGTTCAAATATATATAAAGTGATTTTCAATTCCTGACAGTAATGAAACTAAGTCTATGTCAAGGCCATTGCTTGTTTTAGTGTAAGATTTTGGAGGAAAATGACATTTTCCTCAGAATTTTATGGATAAATCTATCATCTCAGTATCAATAATTCTAAGGCTATTCCATAGTTGTAAGATAGACTTATGTTGTTTTTGACAAATGTATTCTATTTTCAAAATTGTGGTGAATAGATATAATAATTTGAAGATAGATATAAATTTTTTCAATTTATTGTAAATTTACCAACAGTCAAAGTAGTATGTGTTGGTGCTCATATAAATTAATAAAGACAATGAAGCACAAATGGAGATCAATCAAGCCAATATCAATTTAGAAAATGTGAGGCAATGTGGAAAACTGCATGACTTGCAAGACTTTTAGGGTCGCATGACTTAATACTTAAAAGTGGACTTGCAAGACATTTAGTGTCGCAGGACTTAATGATAAAAAGTGGACTTGCAAGACTTTTAGTGTCGCATGACTTGATACTCTTCGAACGTTGACCCAGACACGGACAGGCAATTGCAACTTGAGAGCCATAAAGGGATAAAACTGAGAAAGCATTCATGTCGGGTAGCTTATCATTATAATTAAAAAAAAAAATGACTGCCTCAAAATTTTCATTTCTGAAAATTTAATGTTGCAATTTTTATTTATAACAAATGAAAACATAATCCCACAAATAAAGTAAAAATTTAATGTCTTCAGCAGATCATTCTCATACAAGCATGCCTGTAATTTACTTTGAATAGTGCATAAATAACATTAGTCAGTACTTCAATCTGAATAAATGCTTGTATTGTTGTGTGCGTGGTATACTGGATTCACACCAAAAAAAAATTAGAAAATCTTTTCATTCGTATCAGTATTTAAGTCGTCTAGTGAGCATCATAAGGTGCAAAATTTGAATTTATCATTGTTAATTTATAGAATTAATTTTCATTAGTTAAATGAAAATGACTTCCCATATTATTTAGATTGTTTAAATTGTTGTCTACCTGGCATAGTGGAACTGCCTAGGAAATTCGGATTGTCTATCCATTTACATAAGCACATTTTTTTCTTTCTGAGAACCCAATTACGGTCTTATCACGCCTAGACTATTTGTCACCCAACTTCATACAAGTATAGTAGAGATCTTTCACTAGCCACTCTCAATAATCACAAAAATCTCCATCACTTTAAAAAAATACACATACTTCATCTTCAACTTCTTGTACAAATGGTGATCCGGAGACTCTGGTTTTCGATCCTTCATCTTTGTATTCATATCATTTTTCTATTTTTCATTGGCATGCTATGCTTGAAACCTGCTCTTTGTCTTGGTCATGCGGGAAATGAGACGGATCAGCTCTCACTTTTGGAGTTCAAAGCCAAAATATCTGACGACCCACACGGAATCTTGAAGTCATGGAATGATTCAGCGCATTTCTGTACATGGCAAGGGTTTACATGCGGCCATAAACATCAAAGAGTTACATCTTTGAGCCTGCATGATCTGAGCTTGTTGGGAACCATTTCTCCTTATATAGGCAACCTCACGTTTTTAAGAAATGTGAGCCTTCATAGCAACAGATTCCATGGAGAAATTCCTGCAGAAGTTGGTCGCCTTTTCCGACTTCGAGATCTCAGCCTGTGGAGCAACACATTAGAAGGAGAAATTCCAGTCAGCATTAGCAACTGCTCAGAGCTCAGGGTTATGAATTTCAGTAGGAATCGCTTAGTGGGGAAAATTCCTGATGAGCTGAACTCCTTAAAGAAGTTGGTAGGACTTAAGCTTAGTTTTAATAATCTCACAGGTGAGATCCCACAGTCCCTTGGAAACATTTCCACTCTCAAAAATTTTCATTTGACTTCAAATAATTTTCAGGGAAGTATTCCAAATCAGTTGGGACAATTAACAAGCTTAACTTCCTTCGTTATCGGAGTCAATAATATTTCTGGTACAGTTCCTTCAATACTTTACAATATCTCGTCCATCACCGTGTTTTCTATTACGGAGAATCAACTGAATGATAGACTCCCAGAAAATATAGGCCTCACTCTTCCTAAACTGCAAATTTTTGAAATCGGCGTGAATAAATTCCATGGAACTATTCCAGTTTCATTGTTCAAAGCTTCTCAGCTTGAGATCCTTGACGTCTCCTGGAACTTCTTGGAAGGACAAGTTCCAACAAATTTAGGAGAGTTGAATGCTCTTCAATATTTTAGTTTGTCGCACAATTTTCTGGGAGAAAATAAAACTCAAGATTTGAGATTCATAACATCTTTGTCAAACTGCAGCAATCTAGAAGGACTAGTTTTTGATGAAAACAATTTTGGTGGTATACTACCTCGCTCTATAGGCAATTTGTCAACTAAACTGACTGATGTGTACATGGGACGCAATGGACCAATCGGAAAAATTCCTGAAGAGGTCGGAAATATTGTCAATCTGTATACGTTGGGCATGGAGGAAAACTACTTCTCTGGAAGGATACCTATAACTTTTGCCAAGCTCATACAGCTGCAACTATTGGACTTAGGTGCAAACCTACTATCAGGAGAATTCCCAACCTTCATAGGCAACATCACCTATCTATATGAGCTTTATTTATCAATAAATGCATTAGAAGGAAACATAACATCAACCATCCCGGAGTGCCAACATCTGCATGCTCTTGACATTTCCCAAAATAAATTGACTGGGGACTTTCCGCAACAGATCAGTAGCCTTCTCTCTCTGTCAACCATCCTTAACCTGTCAAACAATTCATTCACCGGGGCGTTGCCCATTGATGTTGGCAAATTGAAAAATATTAACAAAATAGATGTATAGGAGAATAAATTGTTAGGGGAAATTCCTATGGCATTAGGTGATTGTTTGATGCTAGAAAGTCTTCACTTGCAGGGTAACTTTTTCCATGGATCCATTCCCTCATCGTTTGCTTCCTTAAGAGGACTCCGACATTTAGACCTTTCAAGAAACAACTTGTCAGGAAATATCCCGAAAGAGATCGAGCAGCTTTTGTTTCTGCAATTTTTGAATCTCTCTTTTAATAATTTCGAAGGTGAAGTACCAACAAAGGGAGTGTTTAGCAATGCGAGGGCAATTTCACTTGGTGGAAACACCGATCTTTGTGGAGGTATCCCAGAATTGAAGCTGCCAGAGTGCCGTGTCAACCAAAAGAAAAACAGAAGGTCTCCCATTGCCATAATTCTTGCGACAATCATAACTTCAATTGTGCTTTTCCTGATGATAGTGGCAGCATATGTTTTCTATCGGCAGAAATCACGAAAGAATCTTTCTTTCAATCCTTTTACTGTAAACAGACTTCCACGAGTTTCATACCAGGAACTCCTGCAAGCAACAGGAGGATTCAATTCAAGCAACTTAATCGGACAAGGCAGTTCTGGCTCGGTGTATAGAGCAAGACTTGAGCAGCTGGGAGAAAAATTAGTTGCTGTGAAGGTACTAAACCTTCATCAACATGGAGCTACTAAGAGCTTTTTTGCTGAGTACAAAGCATTGAAAAACATCAGGCATCGAAATCTTGTTAAATTCTTAACATATTGCTCCAGCATTGATTTTAAAGGCAACGACTTCAAAGCTTTGGTGTTTGACTTCATGGCGAATGGGAGTTTGGAATTGTGGTTGCATCCTGAAAAAGATGGAAACAATCAGCCAAGTAATTTAAGCCTTCTTCAAAGACTCATGATTGCAGCTGATGTGTCATCTGCATTGCACTACCTTCATGACAATTCTGACACGCCAATCATTCACTGTGATTTGAAGCCAAGCAATATACTTCTTGATGATGACATGACTGCTCATATTGGTGATTTTGGATTGGCACGGCTACTACTATACCCAAATTCTTCACAAGGCCAAACTAGTTCTACTGGGATAAAGGGAACCATCGGCTATATGGCTCCAGGTGAAACTTTTCACACTTTTTTTTGGTTAAATGACCATACTTCATTTTTGGTGCATGAGTTGTTAGACGTATTACCTGAAAATAAGAGGGATGTAATGATGCTTTCATGCCCAGAAGAGTAAACACTCTCTTTCGATAACATTCTTATGGAATTTGAATTTTCATATACTTGCATTGCAGAGTATGGAGTAGATAGTGAGGTAACAACTTATGGAGATGTCTACAGCTTTGGAATAATTTTGCTGGAGATTTTCATAGGACGGAGACCAACTGATGAAGTGTTCAGAGATGGTTTAAATCTCCACAACTTCGTTAGAGCTAATATCCCAAGATGGGTCATGCAGGTAGTGGACCCTATGCTTATCACAGCAGGCGAATTGGGGGCAGCAGAGACAACGGAGGAGAATGGCATTGATGACGCAGAGACCGAAGAAGACAATGTAAATATTGAAGATTTGAGACTAGAAGGAGGTAATGCACAAAAATGTCTTGTATCGATCCTGAAAATAGGACTTGCATGCTCATCTGAACTACCAGGAAATCGGATGAAGATGAGGGATGTCACAAGAAAACTAAATGTCATCACAAAGGCTCTCCTTCGTGTCAGTACTCGTAGCAACCAACGAAATGTTGCCTCACACCTGCAAATAGGTATGAATTTTTTTTTCTTTTTTCTTTTTTCTTTTTTTTTCATTTTTGTAACAACCTCTATTACCTAGTAGTTTCAAGAGTTTTGATTATTCAGATCGGATTGGATAGAGTCCAGGTGGATCAATTAGGAGGGCGAAGCTCCTCCAGTACTAATTTCTTTACACAACTTAAACTTGAGACTTTATTTAAGCAAATGCTTTTAACTTTTTGCTACTTAAACCAACAACATGTTAGAAAATATAACAAGAAACTTGAAAAATCTACTCCAAGGCATGTCTGAATCCTACTTTCCTGAAGACAATAGTTGAAGTGTGGAATTTGCCTCTAGGATTCAATGAAGCTTAGTGTTTGTAATGGTGTTTTATGCAGAATTGATTGATAATAAAAAGTTAATTCTGCAAAAATCTAATTCTTTATTTATATAAAATGAATGAGTAGTTACAATTTGGTAATAGACATGTTTATTTCATAAGTAGATATGTTTCTTAGCAATAGACATGTCTATTGAATAAATAGACATATTTTTTGGCAATAGTCATGTTTTTTGTAAAAAGAGATATGACTATTTTGAAAATGTATAGCACAACTTTAATTATGAGTTTTTTTTTAAAAAAAAAAAAACGCATAAGATGAAATGAGAAAATTCCTGACATTTCCAATGTCTTATAATCTAAAGTATCTCATCTTGATATTATGATTTGGTGCAGGGACATAGGCTACAGTATCCAATCGTCTATATGAAATCTTACTCTCAATTTTGGAAAGAGGTGTTCTTTCAGCAAATGAACCTGAAATTTTGATGAATTGTTTCAAATTTCAAGTATGTTTTAGACAAAATGTTTTGTTCTCTTTGTTTTATGGGATGTATAATTCGATAAATGACTCAATGGGCATTGCAGAAATATTTTATGATGTTGTTTTGTAAATCTAGCTATGGATTTGCAGTTTCGTGGTTTCTTTCTCAGTCACTACTCTAGTTCTGTAAATTTTATAAAGTAGTTGCATGCATAGTCACGTTACAAATTGAAATGAATCGATGAATGCAAATTCTAAGGAATATATATGTTGGCTTTTTATTTTATTAAACAAAGAGAACAATAGTTGGAAACTTGGACATAAAGCCTATCAACCAAAACATATAAACTGCATATAATGTACACCTTGTAGAATATGTGGAAGACAAATAAACTTATTTTTAATATATCAAAGAAATTTTAGTATAAGAGTATTTGTACACTCTCTCACATTAATACTCTCACAAATATTTAAGATAGTGTCTTACTTAACTCACCCATAACACATACTCTTTCACACATATATTAACTCTCCCATGACACACACTCTTTTACACATATACTAACTCTCACTTAACACACATAGCACACAAATGGCCATCACCACCCATGCCTATTTATAGGTTTACAATCCTTAAGCGCTAAGCATAATAAGTTGTTAAAGCCAACTTGAAAACAACTTGTGACAACCAATGCCAAGTTCTCAAAATCAACTTGCAAGTAACCAAAACAAAATTGGTTTTGACAACTAAGGATTCAAAGTCAAGTTGGCTACTTCTTCTAAGTTCATTGACTAAAGTAATAATCTTCTAAAAGGATGTAGAGTTGGTGATGTAATTTTCACACACCTATGGTTGACATTTTAAAACAAAAATTAAGGTGAAGGAATATTAAAGATGAGCTTGTTTTTTTTTTTTTAAGTCTATGTTTTTAATTTTTTTTATTTTAATATTATAATAACTATGATTAATTAATTATAATAATATCATAAGTATAACAATATTATTTTTTTATTTTAATATTATTATGATTATTTGAATTTAATATATTATTTTTATTATTATTATTATTATTTGTGTATGAATGTTGTGTGTGGCCTAATTTTTTTAACATTAATATGATTATTTTAATTTAATAATAATAATAATAATAATAATTTTTATTATTATTATTATTATTATTATTATTAAAGTGTTTTGTGTGTGTGCATGAGTGTTTTTTATGGTCATTTCCTGTGCATAGAAGGAATTTTTTTTTTTTTTTTTAAGAACTTTTCCATTTCGCAAATTGGATAGGCGAAATGGACAAGATCAAATAAAAAAAAATTGCAAAGCCATTTTGCCATTTTGAATGGCAAATGAACATTTTGTCAGTTCAAAGGGTGAAATGGACATTAACTTTTTTTTCTCCGCTAAAAATACCACAAATTGAAAAAATATTTTAAAATTAACCACAAAAAAAGAAAATACTTTTGAAAGTAGCATAAAATGAAAAATAGTTTTATTTTTTACCATAAATTGGTAAATATCCCGGGAACTGGCCTATCTATTAAGGAATGTGAGATATGTGCTTCTTTTGTTTATGTTCCACGATATGGATGTGGTACCAATATGCGTATAACCACATTTGTAATGAAACTCATGCACAAAAATTATGGAATAAGCTTGAGGAGTTATATGCTTTAAAGACTGGTAACAATAAATTATTTTATCTGACAAAATTAATACAGATAAATATCGAAAAAGTTCTTTTATCACCGATCACTTGAGTGAAAATGCAAAGGATTGTGGATCAGTTGTTAAGTATGGGCATAAAACTTGACAATGAAATTATTGCTCTTACGATGCTTGCTTCTCTGCCAGACTCATGGGAGACTCTAAAATTTTCTCTTATAAACTATGCACCAAATGGTGTAATGAATATGGAATTTTTCAAAAGTAGTATTCTGAATGAAGAGATGAGACGTAGATTAAAGGGTGCCTCTTCAACACAGTTAGATATCCTTGTTGTAAGTTCTAGGGGGAGAAGTGAGACTCAAAGCTCAAAACAAAGAAATAATAGTAGAGGAAAGTCAAATAATTATGCCAATATTAAGTGACATTACTGCAAAAAGAAATGCCACATAAGAAGTTCTATCGAAAGTTCAATAAGGACCAGGATAAGAACAAAGGCAAAGATGTAAGAAATGATGACAGCAGTGATGATGATAAAGCAAATCTTCTCAGAGAATTCTATTTATTGGCTGCTGAAATGGTAATGACCTCCATATAGTCGGGAGGGGGAGAAAGCAGGTTTATTTCCATGCCCCACTTGAGGCATGAGGGGAAGATTTATTAGATGGGTCCCACCTCCAGTGTGGGATCTATATGTTAGAAAATTAAAAAAAGAAAAAGAAAAAGTCAACAAAGGCTGTACCGAATTAGTTGAAAGAAAATAATTCTTTTTTATTTTTTGTACAAGTATAGGCTTATACAAAGGCTTGAATAGGAGAAGAAAAACAAATGGGAGAGTAAGCAAGCAATGGGAAGAGAGCAAAATTTGAGTGCTCTATGTGTGCTTGTGTGGTGAGAGCCAAAGCTAGTTAGCTTTAATGAGTGTAAGAGAATTTAAGGGTTTGGGAAATTTTTCTCAAAAGGTGAGTGACAAAATAGTAAGAAAAATATTTTGGGGGTATTTGGGAAACACTTTGAGTGCCACTATTTTGGTGAAAACTTTTTTATTGTATGCCTCTAGTGTTGATCTAAAGAAAACTCTCTCTTGTACATACTATTTTTATAGTGGAAGAGTTATTCGAATGTTGTCTGGTGGATGTAGCCTAGGAATTAAGGGTGGACCACGTTAAAATATTGATGTCATTTTTATTATTTATACGGTAGGTTTTATTGTCTATTTTATTCACCTATTAGCCAGTTTAATTGCCTCCATTTATTTATTTGTTTAATTATTTCTACAGTAATTTTATTTTGTCTCTATAAACATTAATCCACTACGCCAACTCTGTTAATTTTTCCAACAATAAGTACCCTCATCTATCAAAACACATGTTGGATTATATGGCAAAGACACTTTTCTACATATCTCTTCTATATCTTACCACCACTGAGCACAACGTACTAATAATTGCTTCTATTTGTCATAATTTGTTTATTTGAATTATTTTTTAAACATTCTAATTATTGTAATGATCACTATCTCTTTGAAGAAATGTTGCTAACATGCTTATTTTAAAAGCTCTATGCAGTTGTTGAATTCTGTGGGAATGTGGAGTTAAGCAAGCTTACTGAGCAATATAAGATTTCTGAATATAACCATTGGACTTCTCCTTACTTTGATCGTGATGCTAAGGCAGTCCACCAGGATAATACTTTGAAGCATGAAATTGCTGAATTGCAATCCAAGTACTATTTTTCTCTTTATAGTTTATATGCTTCACAAAATGTTACAATTAGTTCATCATCCGATCCATCTTACCTGTCTTTCTCATAGGTTTTGTGAAAGAGCCCAAGCCTTAATACATTGAGATCTCCTCATTGGTATAGTCATGGTTACTCCTGAGTCAATAGGTTATAGATCCAGAATTTTCATTTTATGGTCCAATGGGTTTTGAGCCTAAATTGGAAACTTGATTGTGGCTTACTTTGCTTAAGCTTGCCATGCTGATTCTATAAATGACCATGAAGTACATTTAAACTTTTCTCTTCCTCTTTCCTTTTCTACATTAATAATGATGAATTTTTAAATTTTTTCATATGAATATCATTTATTTATAATGTTTTTAAAATTTTTAAAGTTTAGAAAAAATTTCAAAAATTCAAAAAAAGCCAAAAGAGTTTTAAATTGTTTTCTAAAACAAATTATGTAGGCTTAAATTTTTTTAAAACTTTATAATTAGGTAGTATATATTTTTTAAATAAAATTATCAATTTTTTATTAGTCTAAATAAGTTTTCATTATTAAATTAAAAATTTGTTTGATTTATATGACTTAAGTGTAAAAATTTTTTAAGAGAAGGTCCAATATAATTTAATTTTAAAAAAAGTTCTTATTACAACCAAAATAAAATTAAAATCTAATGTAGACTTAACGATATAGTTGAGAGTTCAATATGACCCTTTGACTTTCTATATATAGATCAATCACTAGCATTAGGAGCTAAAAAATTAGTACAGAAAAAGAATAATGCCATTGTAGATAGCAGTAATGAGATTAACAATTGTAGATACAACTATTGGTTCAAATGGTAAAAAAAATAAATACTCTATTTACTTAAGGTCTTGAATTTAAACTTTATGTATTAAGAAAATAAATATTAAAAGTGTTTTGTATCTTTTGTTCAGAGAATGTATGACCATACTAAAAATGTATTGGAGCAATCCTTATAACTGAACGTGCACACTGAGCAAAGCTACATTGCTTTTTTTTTGTCCAAATGATTGTCATTTTCAGCATTTAAAATTTGGCATAATACATACATCTCTTGTAGTTGTTACTTTTTGTTAGTTTGACACCTAAATTTATAGTTTTGCCATTTTAACACCTGAATTTGACTAAAATTTATTAGTTTACACTAATATGATGATGTAATACATCTACTGCTCCTTGTACTTGTCAATTTTTGTAAGTTTGACACATCTACTTGTAATTTTTATGGTTAATTAAACCCTTATAATGTGACATATGCTGATTCACTATTCTACACCACGTGTATTGACGGAGATTTCAAAAATTACATTTTAGTCAAATTCAAGTCTCAAAATGACAAAACTATAAGTTGAGATGTCAAACTGATAAAAATGACAAATACATAAGGTTATATATGTATTAAGCCAAGACTTTTAATGTCCCATAACTTCTACAAAACTAGGACAGACCAAAACAACTTGCAAGCCATAAATGAATAAACTGAGAAACCATTCATCTTGGGTATTCCCTCAATTGAAAGTTTTCCTTAATGTATTTCCAACCATTTGTTGTTGCAACATTCAAAGGATTTGAAAAATTGCCATTCATTTTTCAGACTTTATAGACTTTGTTAGAGGCTGTAATGTTACTATTCACAATATTGACTGATGAAAATCTCTCTTCTAGAGTCTGCTCATAACTCACGGGTCATACCAGAACGAAAAAATTTGACCATTTCTGAACTTGAAAAAAATCCTTTATTTTGTATGTTAACTTAAAAAATGTTTCTAAATCCTGGATGCTTCATGAGGCTTAATGATACCCATTTTTCCCATAAACACTCTTTTTTTTAGTTACTAAACCCACACATAATGGACTATAGAAGCTTGGTTCTATTCATGAATTTTTTTAAGCCTACACATAACGGACAAACAAATAATCCACATAAAATGTGGCCAATACACCTATAGTCTCCATTCTTAAAGCTAAATATACTAGCCATTTTTCCAATTATGAATGTCACTGGGTTGAAAATTTGAAATTTATATGTTCGTATTTATCAAATATTTCTGACATAAATTCATATTCGACATCTTATAATGTAAAAGTAATTAAATTATATAAAAAAAGGGTAAATTCACCGGTCTTTTGTTATAAATAATTAGATTCTTGATGTTGGTTATTCTGCGTTTTTCCTCAATGTAGCAGTATGATGACATTTATCACTTGCTTAGATGCTTTATTGTATGTAATGTCACCTCAACAGTTGTGCATATGATCAGATTTTTCTATGTTTTGAACTTGATTGAGCCTCCATTATTAAAAGGTGTCTATAGTGTGTCAAAAAGTATTTGGAGTGTCTCCTTAAAATCTAAAACTAGAATCTTCCAACACGTATAAACACATGTCAATATAGGAAGAATGTTAGAGCTAAGTTGTCAGGGGGGAATTATAAGAGGGGGGTTAGCGCAACAGCATCAACTGCTGAAATTAATAAAGACAATGGCAGTGATGACGAAGCATAAATGGAGATCAATCAAGTCAATTTCAATATAAAAAATCTCAAGCAATGCACAAGAATGCATTAAACAATCCTTATAACTGGACAAGCACGCTTATCTCTCTCCATGGACTTTTTGCCTAAAAGGTTTGTCATTTTTAGAAAAAGGTCTGGTTTCACACCTGTAAATGGACCGGAAGACTTTCACTGTCGCATGATGTGTTACTTTCCAAACGTTCATACAATTTCTACAAGACAAGGACGGGCAATTGCGACTTAAAAGCCATAAAGGAATAAACTATAATGTTTGTAATTTATTTTCAATAAATAAATGCGTATATTGTTATGTACATGGTTGACTGGATTCCACCTAATTTCGGTCTTATCACGTCTACACCATTTGTCAACCCAACATCTTACAAATACTGTGTTAAAGTCATTATTAATACAAAGTCTTAATATTTTTTTCCACAAATCAATTGTCTAAACCCACCAAATTTTCTTGAAGATTTTACTAAATTTTTAAAATATTTTTTACCAACTTAAAAAATTTGCATGATTGCTTGTCATACGGCCAACTTGTTTAAGAAAAAGATTTTCAACTAAATAAGTAAGTAAAGTTGCAAACTTGCAAAATAACTTTTCTTGAAAATGTCAAAAGAAATTGGCTAACTTACATGAATGCAATGAATTTGGACAAAACTCTTTGCACTATAAATAGGAGTGCGCATGGCAATGAGTGTTAAGCAATTTTTGAGTGAAAAATCATGCGAGAGCAATTAGTAAGAACAAATAAATTGTGTTGTGTATAAGTTGAGTGTTATTAGTGTGAGATGTTGTAGAAAAAGGGCATAGAGTGAAAAGTGAGCTTTAATGTATGGGTAGTGTATGTATTTGAGTGATAAAATATTGTGTTGTAATAGTGAATTTATTTTTAGAAAAAAAATCTATTGTTCACTATTTTGTCATCCCATTTTTCATGTGCTATTTTATTATTATATAGATTCCAACTTGACAAGTGGTATTAGAACCTATTCGATCGAGGGTTTGGCCACTTGCATTTTAAGTACAAAAATAATTATGCAGGGGAGATTTTACATGAGCACAGATTGGAATAAATGGAGGAATCAACTCTCTTCACTAAGAACATTCATCACTTAAAAAAAAATAGACATATTTCATATTCAGCTTCAATCTTGTAAAAATAGTGATTTGGACATTTTGATTTTTCAATCCTTAATATTTGTGTTCATATCATTTTTCTTTTCTCCAGTGGTGTTTTACTAATTTCATATAAAAGTAAATTCAATGTAGGGCATATTTAGTTTATTTATTTATTGCAGCTCATTGCTGTTGCAGATAGACTAAAAATATACAGAAAATAAACTAAAAGTAAATATTTTTGTTTGTAAGAGACATGCTTGTAATAAATAAAAAGGTAAAAGTTTTTGTATTTATAATGGTGCTTTTGTGGTATTTTTGTAAAGATCTCTAAATTATATCATATTTGATTCAATCCAAAAAAAAAGGGAGAGAATAAAAACAAACAAAAGCTTAGTTTGTGTCTATTTCTATAAATCACAAATCGATTTTCATGAGTAGAGGAGTGGTAGAGGATTTTCATAAGTTAGAGAAGTGTTAGAGATGAATTGTGTAAAGTTTAGAGGTAAAATTATGCATTTGATCAGTTGAAAATATAAAGAGCTACGTGTCAAATTGTTAGCATGAAACATGTTAATATTATAATAGACTTCATGTGGTGCTAAAATAGAGGTGAAGAGAAAGTGGAGAGAATGTAGATAATAATAGAGGTTTATAAAACGAAAAAGATAAAGAAATATTAAAGAGGAAAAAAAAAAAGAAAAGGGTGAGAAGGAAGTGACTTGAGCAAACTGAAAATGTATAGCACCACATGTTAAATTGTTAACGTGAAATGTGGCAAACTTAGAGAAGACTTCATGTATTTATATAGATAAACTATGAGACACGTTGGAATAATCTCCAAAGTGACTGTTAGGCAAGTGTATATACGAGGCAGGTTGGATTGCTCCGGCACCAAACTTTATTTGGAAGATGCTATGAAAGCGGGTTGGAGTGATACATGTGTGCAGAGCCATTGATTCAATTCAACCAAGAAAAACAAGAGCTTGGTTTGCTTCTATCACTATTATTGATAAATCTATTAATGTACCCGATTCTAAGGACTTGCAAAAAGTGACAAATATTAGAATAGATGAATAGATTTGGATTTGCATTCTAATAATAAATTCACAAATCAATTTTCAATGGAGTTGTCATAAGTCGAATTGTGCATTGCGAAGAGAACATTCGAGCATACATACAATTTTTTTTTTAATTTTTTTTAACTTTTCTTAAAAACTTATTTGAATTTTTTTATAAATTTAAAATTTTTTAAAATTTTAGAATTACGTGACATACATTTTATAAAAAATTATCAACTTCAATAATTAATTTAAATAATTTTTTGTTAGTCAGCCATGAATAAAATTTTATTATTTAACTATTAAAATTAATTTTATGAATAAAATTGATTAATTTTTCATATGAATACCACTTAATTCTAAAGTTTTTAAAATTTTTGGGGCTAAAAAAAATTTTAAAATTTTCAAAATTTCAAAAAAAAGCCTTCAAATTTTTTTCCACAAATTATTATGTATACTTAATATTTTTTAAAACTTTATAATTAGGTAATATATTTTTTTAATAAAATTATCAATTTTATTTATTAGTCTAAATAAGTTTTCATTAGTTAAGTGTTAAATTAAAAAATTATTTGATTTATAAGATTTCATTGTAAAATTTTTTGAAAATAAGGTCCCATATGATTTAATTTTAAAAGAAAAAATTCTTATTAGAACCAAAATAACACTAAAGTGTAATGTTGACTTAAGAGTATAGTTGAGAGTTCAATTTGACCCTTTGACTTATATAGATCAATCACTAGCATTAGGAGCTAAAAAATTAGTACAGAAAATCCTATTTTAGCCCACAAATCATAATTGGTCTCTAGCAACACATTATGACAACCGAAGTTGTATGAAGATCGATAATTCGATATAACCTAATGCACAGTTTGTACTATAGTCCTTTTGTCACATGATATCTTTATTGAACATAAGGCATGGATTATGTCATCCTTATATTATTCAATAATATCAATTCTCTATCCCAAGTAGACTGATACTAATAACTCTTTATCATTCTAGCATGGTCATGCATTTCTTTTCAGCCTAACTCATTGAGGGGCCCAACAGATATCTTCTCAAAATAACTGAGGGACAAATTCTATGTTAATCACTCACATCCCTCACACAACTCATTCTATATCCAATCACAACCTAGTATATGTCAAAATCGCTTATGAACAAGCTGCATCTTAAGCAATGGATGTTTGGTTGAAGATGCAGAAGGGTTTGAATTTGGCATAACATTTCAATGTCTTTAATTAGATAATCATGAATTTGGTTAGGGTTGATGTGAAGATTAAGGACAAGGACAAAGCAATTATACTATTGTTTTTTTTACCGCCATCCTATGAATACTTAGTGACTACCCTTATATATGGAAAACAGTCCACTAGCCTAGAGGAGATTACTACAGCATTGTTGGCTCTTAACTAATGAAAACAAAATGCAAGTGAAGAATCTCATGGTAAAGGATTATATGTGAAGGGTAATCTAGATCGTGGCAGGAGTCAAGGTAGAGAAGGTTCTGTAAGAGGGAAGTCTAGGTTAAAATCTAGAAGCAGAAAAGCAGTTTAGTGCTTTAAGTGCAAGGAGTATGGGCATATGAGGAAAGACTATCTGAAACAAAGAGGGCAAAATGACGATAAGAAAAATGATGACTCGTCAAAGTCTACAAATGTGTTTCATGATGATGATTCAAATTTTAGAGAGCGATGGTGTCAGTTGCAACAAATCAGTTTATGGATTACTGGATTCTTGATTTAGCCACTTCTTATCATATGACACCTAACAAGGAGTGGTTCACATCATAAAGGATAGGTTCCTTTGGTGTTGTCTATTTAGGTGGTGATGAACCTTGTGCTATTGCTGGTATAGAAACAATTAAAGTTCAGATGCAAGATGGTATTGTTAGGACTTTATATGATGTTAGGCATATACCAGACTTAAGAAAGAATTTGATTTCCCTAGGCTTGTTACATGCTAATGGTTTTTAATATAAATTTAATGATAATAGGGAAATCATGAGAGTAACTATGGCTATATTGACTATAATGAAAGGGAAATGAACCATGGGTAATATTTATAAACTACTAGAGAATACTATTATAGGTGGAGTTGCTTTAGTTGTGTAGGATGATGATAGTACAAAACTATGGCACATGCATCTAGGTGACCTTAATGAGTATGGGAAGATTGAATTGCATAAATGAGGTTTATTAAAAGGTGTTAAAAGCTGTAAATTAGAAATCTATAAATATTTTGTGCTTGGAAAACAATATAAAGTCATATTCATGAGTGGTCAACATACAACAAGGGGAATTCTTGTTCATTCTGATGCATAGGGGCCTACTAGAGAACTGTCATTGGGTGGGTCTTAATACTTTGTCACTTTTATTGATGATTTTTCTAGGAAAGTCTAGGTGTATTGTTTGAAACAGAAATATGAGGTCTTTACTAAGTTCAAGCAGTGGAAAGCAAAGGTGGAGAACTAGACATAGAGAGAAATCAAGTATTTGAGATCAGACAATAGGAAAAAATACATAGATTCACAGTTTCATAAAATTTTATGAGAAGAATGGCATTTAGAGGGAATTTTCAGTTCATAAAATACCACAATAAAATGGTAAGGTAGAGAGGATGAATAGATCCATTATTGAAAGGGCAAGGTGCTTGAGATTGAATGCAGGGCATCCTAAGAGTTTTTGGGCAAAAGTTGTCAGTATGACATGCTACCTCATAAATAGATCACCACAGGCATCATTAGGTGGGAAGGTTGTAGAAGAGGTATGGATGGGTAAACCTCTTGATTTTGGTAATTTAAATATTTTTGGTTTTCCTGCTTATGTGCATATATCCAATGATGAGAGGTCTAAACTTAATCCAAAGTCCAAAAAGTGCATCTTCCTCGGCTATATGAAAGGTGTGAAAGGGTACAAGTTTTGGGATCTAGTGTCAAAAAAGGTGGTGATTAGTAGGGATGTAGTGTTTGATGAACTGTCACGACCTAAATCAGGGGCCATGACCGGCGCTAGGGAACGGGAATTCTTTCGAATCCGAAACCCGTAATAAGCCTTAAAATAATAAAACATGTAATAAAATAAATAAATATAAATACGACATAATTAAAAATCTTCAATCATTATATATAAAAAAAATAAATCTTTTTGTCATATCATAGCAAAATATTTAACACAATATTCAGAGACAAAACTCTGATACAAGATACATGCAACTGATGTATAAATACAACCACTATTGATACAAAATATGACTACTGCAATTTTCTAGAGTACAATAAAGATCAAGAAAGTAGTTTACATAAACAAGCCGAGGAGGAAGAAGTCTGACGAATCGGTCTACTACTGAGGTATAAGGAAAAAGACTCTCCTATAACAATATCAACTGAGGGGAGTCAAACCTCACTGAGTGAATTATTATAGTATATACACATGCATCCTAATATCAAATGCAAATAATTAATAGTATATATAATAAATATATATAAAGACATAGTCACACAGATACAGAAATCACTGTCTACATATATGTAGAAAATCATTTAATTATTTATGAAGGATCAATAGAACCCTAATTAAAATGTAAACCTCAATCAAATATACATCTAGCCATACAAGCTCACTTAATTCCAAATGGATCGCTTATTCCATTTTGGACAGTAGATTGGCCCCGAGACACTAAGTCAACCAAGCTCCAACAGTCTGACTGTCGTCAACTGAGCTCCCGCAATCACACTCCTCAATCACATCAATATCAAAATATAATTAGTTAAATGACACCTTAAATAAGTTAGTATATCAACCCTAAAATCTATAGCATCGGTACGTACTCGGTCCTAGTGCTGCCCACTAGGTAGCACATTCTATCGAAATCCTTCGGATAAAATCATGCATATATTATAGATAACAAAATGCATCACTTAAAATTAAGTAGCATTCAATGTATAGGGATATAATAAAAATATGCTAAAAGTATACAACATGCATATATAAAAAATATACTAGAAATAAACCAAAAGTATACTAAATTATTTTATGAATTAAATCATTTAAAACACATATTAAAATGTAAAACCCTAAAAGCATATGTTCTAATGCAATGCATATATATATAATATAATAACTCACAATGCTGCGCTCCTCGAGATTGGCTCGACTGGCCCGGTCCACTAGGCCTCGATCTCGACACAATTAAAAATAAAATAAAATAACAATAATAATCAAAATCAATCTAACTTATATTTTAAAGAGACTCGATCTAAGAGTATGGAAATCAAACAGAATTCAGGATCGACCTGATGTCATGTTTTACGAGAATTCTACCAAATTTTGGTAGAACCTCCTCTATAAAACGGACATCTCTCTACTAAAAAGTAGAGCCATTCTTGCAAGAAAACACGTTTAAAGCCAGAATTCACACAACCCTCGATTGAAACCTCGAACTGCATAATTCCCCAACCGAGGTCTACAAAACCACCGAAAATATAAATAAAATAATAAATATATTAAAAATCAATAAATTCCATAATTGTCCTTAAAATATCAAAATATAATTTATTTAAATATTAAAACATCAAAAATGCTTATTTCACAATAATTAATTAAAAATCCTAAATAATAATATAATATTATTAAAAATCCAATTTTCCAATAATTATACATAAAATAATAATAATTCATTTTATAAATCCAAATAACTTAATTAACCCAAATATATAACAAAAAGTTATAAAAACCCATTTTATTACCAAAATAATATATAATATATTATTTGAAAATAATTTTCAAAAATTGGCATTAATTAGTTAAAAATAGTAAATCATTTGTAAAAAATCATTTTAATACCTTAAATAATTCTAAAACCAATTAAAACATATTATTTAACTATAATTAACACAAACTTATATAATTAACCCTATAATACAAAATACACATAGTATATCTAATATACCATAAAAATTATATAAATGCATAAAAATTAATTTATCAACAAATATTACTCTAATATTATCTAAAACATATAATTAAACACTAATTTCAACAAAAACTAAACTTTAACCTAATTTTCTAATATTGACATAATATAAAAATATTTATAAAAATTACATAAAAATCACAAAAATTATTATCTCAACACTAAAATTAATAACAATTTATAATAACACCAAATATGCCAAATTCATAATTTAAATAATTAATTTATGAAAATTAGAAATACAATATTAAAATAATAATGCACATAGCTAATGTTATTAAAATAATACTATCCGAAAATAGTAAATATAAACAACGCAAATTAAATATCCAAAATAATAAGTTTCAAAAATAAAATATTTACGTAGAAAATATAATTAAACATAAAATAATAATTATTAACCACAAAATAATAAAATAAATAGATATAACTTTAAAATTTATTAACACTGCATATCTCGTTTTATATTAAAATAATTTAAAAATTAGAGTTATTACAGTTTCCCATCCTTATAGGAATTTGTCCCCTAATTCAAAGGAAGAATAAATTACAAGAATCAAGGAAAAATGAGATACGGGTAAGAAGCTCGTATCTCTGCTTCGGTCTCCCAAGTATACTCTTCTACGTTGTTGCTTCGCCACAATACCTTGATCATCGGAATCTGCTTCAAATGTAACTATCGAACTTGATAGTCCATCATCGCAATAGGTTCTTCCACGAACATCAAGTCTTCATTCACTTCCACACTATCGGGCTGCAACACATGCGAAGGGTCTGAAATATACTTCTTTAGCATCGAGATATGGAACACTGGATATACTTGAGACAAACTTGAAAGCAAAGCCAATTGATATGCAACAGTGCCTACTCTCTTTAGAATCTCGAACAGTCCAATATATCTTGGTGCTAGCTTACCCTTCTTACCAAATCTCATCACACCCTTCATCGGAGACACCTTCAGGAACATATAGTCTCCTACTTGGAACTCCACATCTCTGCATCTCGGATCCGCATAGCTCTTCTGCCTACTAAGTATGATTTCTAATCTCCTCTTAATCACAATAACTTTCTCTGCAACATCTTGAACCATCTCAGGTCCAATCAACTCTCTCTCTCTAATCTCATCCTAACTCATAGGGGATTTACACTTCCTTCCATAAAAAGCCTCATATAGTGCCATTCCAATATTGTTATGGTAGTTGTTATTATAAGCGAACTCCACAAGCGGCAAATGATCATCCCAGCTACCTTCTAAATCCAAAACACACATCCTCAACATATCTTCCAATGTCTGGATCATCCTCTCAAACTGACTATATGTCTAAGGATGAAAAGCAGCACTGAAATCCAACCTAGTGCCCATCGCTTCCTACAACTTCTATAAAAAATGAGAGGTAAACATTGAACCTCTATCAAACATAATGGACACAGGTACTCCATGAAGGCACATAATGTGCTTCACATACAGCTTCGCCAATCTGGCTACATAATAAGTGGCTTTCACTGGCAAGAAATGTGTAGACTTGGTCAACCTGTCCACAATCACCCAAATGGAATCGTATCCATCCTTGGAACAAGGTAAACCAACCATAAAATCCATAGCAATCCTTTCCCACTTCCACTTAGGAATATGAAGAGGCTGAAGCTTCCTATAAGGCTGATGATGTTTAGCTTTCACCTATTGACACATCAAATACTTAGTAACATAATCAACTACATCCTTCTTCAGTCCATCCCATCAATACAAGTCTCTGATATTATGGTACATCTTAGTGACATATGGATGTACGCTGTAAGTTGTAGAATGTGCTTCCTTAAGGATCTTTTCTCTTAAATTATCCACATCAGGAACACACAATCTACCACTAATCCACAAAACACCTTCATTATCAAGTGTGAAATAAGTGAACTTCCCTACTTGAACATTCTCTACAAGCTCTTCTAGAATAGGATCTCAGCTCTGAGCTACCTTAATCCTATCTCTCAACACAGATCAAACCTTGAATTGAGCTAGCAGTCCACCTGATCTACTCACATTCATCATCAGACCTTGATCCATTAACTCATGCAACTTTTGGATCAATGGTCTCCTCTCCATATTATTGTGAGCAAGATTACCTAAGGACTTCTTACTCAAGGCATCTGCTACCATATTAGCCCTACCTAGATGATAAAGGATCTTAAAGTCATAATCTTTCAACTGTTCCAACCATCTCCTCTGCCTCAGATTTAGATCTCTCTACTGGAAAATGTACTTAAGACTCTTGTGATCAGTAAAAATCTCATAAGTCACCCCGTATAGATAATGTCTCCTGATCTTAAGAGCAAAGATTACTACATCCATCTCTAGGTCGTGGGTAGGATAATTCTGTTTTTGCTTCTTCAACTGCCTCGAAGCATAAGCTATCACCCTATCATTCTACATTAACACACAACCTAGCCCAACTCTAAAGGCATCACAATACATTGTGAACTTGTCTACTCCATTAGGCAAAGCCAACACTAGAGCTGTGGTCAACTTCTCCTTCAACAATTGGAAACTATTCTCACAAGCATTTGAACACTCAAAGTTCACATTCTTTTGAGTCAAGCAAGTCATAGGAGCTGCAATTCTAGAAAAATCCTGCACAAACCTCCTATAATACCCAGCTAAACCTAGAAAAATTTGAATCTTAGTAACTGTAATCAGTCTAGGCTACTCAAACACTGCCTCAATCTTTTATGGATCAACCTGGATACCATCTTCAAATACCACGTGTCTAAGGAATGCAACACTCTCCAACCAGAAATCACACTTCGAGAATTTAGCATAAAGCTGATGTTCTCTCAGTGTCTGTAGTACCATTCTCAAGAGATATACATGTTCTTCCATACTCTTCGAATACACCAATATATAATTAATGAAGACTACTACAAATTGATCCACAAATGGTTTGAATACCCTATTCATCAGATCCATGAAAGCTGCTGGTGCATTACTCAAACCAAATGACATCACCAAAAACTCATAGTGGCCCTATCAAATGTAGAATGCCATTTTAGGAATATCAGCCTCACTAATCTGCAACTGATGATAATCTGACCTCAAATCAATCTTAGAAAAGAACTGTGCACCCTAAAGCTGATCAAATAAGTCATTTATCCTCTGAAGAGGATACTTATTCTTTATTGTCACCTTATTCAGCTCTTTGTAGTCTATGCATAGTCTTAGGGTACCATCCTTCTTGCTCATAAGTAGGACTGGTGCACCCCAAGGAGAAACACTGGGTCTGATAGAACCCTTATCCAACAATTCTTGCAGCTGCTCCTTTAACACTTTCAACTCTACAAGAGCTATTTTGTAGTGTGGCATTGAAATAGGAGTAGTGCCTAGAACCACATCTATACAGAACTCAATCTCTCTATGAGGTGGTAAACCTAGCAACTCCTCAAGAAAAACATCAGGAAACTCATAAGCAAATGCAATATAGGCATTAGGTTAAGCAATAATGATATCCCCCAACATACCAAAACTAGCCATAACCCCACCAGTTGTCCATATTCGGTGTGGGCATTAGAGCATTGAGAGGACCTTTCCCTAGTACGAGAGGACCAGGAAGGACGCACCTCTGGTGTACTAGTTATCATGCCCATGGTAAATGCTGGGTAGCCAAGTGTTGATAGGTGCGATTGTTGTGGCTCGTCAGTATAAAATCTTATCAATATCAATGGTGGCTCATTATTTCAATGAATCATTTCTTCAGACAGAAGAAGATTATGTAAGCTCTTGAATATTTTGCAAAAATAATGAAAAAAATGGCAATCCATAAAAAAACATCAATATTTAGATAAGTTAAAATAAGGTGATAGCCAGTTTTTTTATTCAGAATTATTAACTCGTGCATTTTGGAACGTATTTATTTCCTTTCATTATGTTTATAGAAAAGCTCAGTTGGTAGAGCCCCACTCTTGCAATTGGGTCATTGTGATTACAGGTTGAATGTCTAATTGTCCAGGCGGTAATGATAGTATCTTATCTACTGTTGGTACTTGTTAATTTATTGGATGACTAAGTAATTCTTTAAAAAATGGAAAAAGGGAAGTTCCAGATCTAGTCCAAGGCAAACTATTGTAGGAGATTTATTGAAATAGTAGTTGCATAAGAAATAATAGAAATTTAACATAAATCATGATTTGAGATTTTTTTTTCTTACTGTACTTTCAATTTGAATTTAATATTCTATTAATTTTTTAATAATTGAATAAAATAAATATTAATATAGAAAAAATTCATAATCATCCGGTTAATCGAGTTCATTAATATTCCTAGTATAGTAGATGCTATCACACATACAATCGTACTCAATTCGATGGGCTTGATGCAAATGGCTAAAATATCTTCTGCTTTATATGATTATCAGTCGAATAAAAAGTTACTAATTTTTTCTCAATGGCCAGTTATGTTAGCATTATGGTAATACATATAAATGATAAACTCAATAGGGTTAATCTTTTGAGCCCGTGTCAAGCCAAGATGACTAATCAACCAATCTTGGGGCAAACAGTCTTCTTTTCTTATGTTAAAAATGAAAGGTTAGGTATGACCAAGTTTAATTGATCTCAATTGATCCCTCATTATTACTTTCTAAGTAATTGCCCCATAGATCCTATATCTATCTATATGAAGAAGATAACAAAAAAAAGGATTCCTAAAGTTTAGACTAAAAGGAATGTATAAATTAATGCTTCCATAAATTCAACTGTGGTTTATAATTATAGCTTCCATACCTATTTATTAGGGGTTGTAGGAACTTGTCTTCCACGACTCTACCACCCAGTCAATTTTGTTCCACTTAATCCCTATTTCATGGCCACATATCTTTCAGGCTAAGGAATGGGAAACCAACATCTGTGAGTGACAACTTCTCCACTGAAGTATCCCTTAATGCCAAATAACCCTGATAACCCTTCCTTAGCATCTTCCTAGCCGTGATAGCGGAGATGAGATTCTGAGGTGCAGAACTCTTATCACCAATAAACTTAAACTCTTTTTCATCACGAATTCTGAATATCACCTCTTTACTCTAACAATCCACAATGGCATAGTGCTGAGACAACTAATCCATACCGAGGATAACATCAAATTCCATCACATTCAACAACACAAACTCAATGGGCAATTCTCTATCTCTGATGAAAACTGGACAACCAGAAAGAACAACATCGGTGTCTAAGGAATCGCTTAGAGGAGTGGCAATAGATAAAGGAAAAGCCATCCTCGAAGCTTGCCAGTAAGACTTGAAAGCAAAAATAAGAGATACAAAGGAATGCGTGGCACTCGAATCAAATAAAACACAAGCATCTAGATAGCAAATAGGAATAATACCTACCACAATTGCATTAGATACCTGAGCATCCTGCTGAATGAGATGGAAAACTCTGGCCTGACCTTGACCTCCCTACTGACTGGTAGAAGCCTAGCCAAAACCTCTAACACCTCCTCTGGTACCTCTACCACATCCCTACTAAGCAACAATCTGAGTCGAACTCGGGTGTTGAGCTGGAGGTAACTGAAAAGGTACTGGTGCACTGCATTAGCAATCGATTGCTGTGGAAATTGAAAAATCTATTATGGCTGATAACTAGAATAGGGACATGATCTGGCATAGTGTCCCGTCTGTCCGCATTAAAAACAAGTCAGCGATGCCATGTAACACGGTCCCTGATGGACTCTACCACACGTCTGGCAAACACTAATTATTGACCTAGTACTGTGACCACTACTGTTGCTCGAAGCACCTGACCTAAATTTGATTGGTCTACGCAGACCTCCATGACCATGTCTACTACTCTTGTTCACTCTCTGTTGTTGTCTTTGGCTCTGCTGGATTGGGCCTCTCTACTGACTACTTGAACCAATATGAAAACTCAAATAAGGAGTAGTCTAAAATCCTCCCGACTGAGTGCCCAGTTGGTAATAATCAAGCATAGCTCCTTGCCTAACTAACCTAAGCTCAATCTCCTTAGCCAACTCTATCATTGACTCCAGAGTAAGGCCTATTATAGGCATCCTAACAAAAGCATAACCCAAACCAGTAACATACTTGGTGACTGCAAAAAATTGATCTCTCATTAAATCCTCTGCATATCTGCTGAGTCAAAGAAACTCTCTGGTGTAGTCCTCAACAGATTTGTCACCTCTGGTGATACTCGTCAGTATGAGTCTGTAGCTCATACGGAGTGGCTATGGGCAGAATCTCCTCATAAATTGCTCTTTGAACTATGCCCAGGTCATGGTAGTCATGTATGGCTGAATCACCTATATAAACCAATCCATGGCTGGTCCCTCTACTGACAGCTCAACAATCTGTTAGGTTTTGTTATACAAAGACAGCGAAAAAATTAAAAATTTATCACGTTTCCAAACCTGGATCTATGTAATTCGACTACTTGATTAAATCTAGGGTTTCAAGAATCTTACTAAGACGTAGAAGAGGCAAGATTTTCTAGAAGGATGAGAGGAGGTTCACACCAGTGACACCTTACCTCAAGCCTTTTGCTTTGGTTGTTTGGAATTAGACGTCTCTAAAAGGATGTGTCCTCTATAGGTATCCACATGAACAACCCTTCACAAAATGAATTAGAGTGTGTGCTAGCAACCTTCTTAATTGTCTCACAAATCAAGAACAAAAGAAAAAACTATGTCTTTGTTTTCTAAGAAGAATGAAAATGAATTTGGAGGCAGGAAAAAATAAGTGTATTAAACCCTAGAGAATATAATATATTTATAGACTCCAAATTAAGGTTTCACCTACCAATGACCTTTTGGTAATTTTAATTTATTATATTATGATTTTGTTTTAAAAATAAATCAGAAATAATATTTTATTTATTTATTTAAAATAACATTTATCTTAAATAAATAAATAAATAAAACACTTTAATTATTTATTTCCATAGAGTTTATTTTTGGCTTCTTAAACCCAAATTCGTTTTAGGCTTGTTATAAGTGTGTGATCCTATAGGTTCACATAACATTGGCAGTGGGCCTAAATCTCTATTTAGGCCTACAAGTCATAAGTGGCCTCTACTAAGACATTATGACTACCCAAGTCATGTGAAGTCAATAATCTGATATAACCTAATTACAGTGAATTTTATTGTCCCTTTATCACATGATATCTTAATTGAACATAAGACATAGAATTTCATCCTTATATAGTTCAATATTATGACTTGATTCTAAGTAGACTGAAAATGATAACTCTTTATCAATTTATTTCAGCATGGCCATGCATTTTCCTTCAGTCTATCTCATCAAGGGGCCCATAGATATTTTTTTCATATTAATGAAAGATAAATTCCTTATGAAACACTCACATTCCTCACATAACTAATTTCATATCCAACAACAACCTATTTAATCATCCGGTTAAATACAATGTTAGAATGTGTCAAAACATAAAATAGTTATGTAGAAATCCATGATGAGTTGAAGGTCAAAGGATTGAAATAAAATTACTGTGATGAGAAATACTTATGACAATAATCTATGTACTATTTTCATAGTTGGTCAATCCAGTACATGATCTTTCATCATGTACTTATGAGTTGACTTAATATCTCATATTCATGATTAGTAAAACATAACCATCAGTCAACTTCATACTATCCTTAATACTTTAATATTTATATAATGAATAAATGGATAGGGATAATTAGAATAGAACTCTTATTTTAATCTAAGGGTTTTACTATTAAGTCACACACTTGATGGCCTTCGTAAGAATTAACCATTCATGTAATTATCATAAAATCAAATGATAATGAAATACCTCTTTATTAATAAAATAAGAAAGTCAATACATAATCACAAATGATCGACCTAGTGCATATCACTAACACAATCATAATCCACTAGTACTTGGTATGAGCAGTCCGAGTCCTTGTCTCAATAGCATGAAGGAAATCCAACGGGTTAGAAGTCCTATTGAAAGCTACACCTCCAACTTTGGTGTAGAACAGTGTTGCCTCAGGGTCAAACATACCTTGCTAATAGACAGGTTGAATCGGCGGTGCAACTGGAGGTATAGGAGCATCCTCATACTCAGGCTCTACAGGTTCCTCATCCTATAGCTCACGCTGTCTACGGCAACCTACCGCTCCTCGAGGTCTACCTCTACCACTATCTCTATGCCTCGCTGGTGGCTTAAAAGGTAAAATCTCATCCTGAAAGGACTCATCATCCACTAACTCATTCGGTGGAGTGACACGCACTCGCCTTTTTATTCTGAAAAGACAAACAAAAGGATTCAGACAAAGCAGACAACTAACGGTAACACAAAAAACTAAATCAAGAAAAACTTATCAAAGACATACTCAAACCTAATTAACTGCAGTAGTTTAAAAAAAACACAACTATGAAAAACTACGGCTACAACTTTAACAACTTAGGCCCATATACAAACTCCGCTCTGATACTAACTTTCTCACGACCCAAACGGGGGCCATAACCGGCGCTAGGGAACGGAAATTCTTTTAAATCTGGAACCCATAGCAAGCCTTAAAAGAATAAAACATGCAATAAAATAAAATAAATAAATATAAATATGACATAATTAAAATCTTCAATCATTATATATAAAATAAATAAATCCTTAAGTGATATCATAGCAAAATATTTAATACAATATTCAGAGACAGACATCTGATACAAGATACATGCAACTGATGTATAAATACAACCACTATCGATACAAAATATGACTACTGCAGTTTTCTAGAGTGCAATAAAGATCAAATAAGTAGTTTACATAAATAAGCCGGGGCGAAAGAAGTCCGACAAATTGGCCTACTACTAAGGTTTGAGGAAGAACACTCTTTTGTAAAAATATCAACTGAGGGGAGTTAGACCTCATTGAATGAATTATTATAGTATATATACATGCATCCAAATATCAAATGCAAATAGTCAATAGTATATATAATAAATATATATACAGACATAACCACACAGATGCAAAAATCACTTTATACATATATGTAGAAAATCATTTAATTATTTATGAAGGATTAATATAACACTAATTAAAACGTAAACCTCAATCAAATATACATCTAGCCATACAGGCTCACTTAATTTCAAATGGATCACTTATTCCATTTTGGACAATAGAATGGCCCTGAGACACTAAGTTAACTGAGCTCCAGTAGTTTGACTATCAGTGTGATTAGCCCTGAAAACACTAGGTTAACTGAGCTCCCGATATCACACTCCTCAATCGTATCAATATGAAAATATAATCAGTCAAATGACACCTCAAATAAGTTAGTACATTAACCCTAAAATCTATAGCATTGGTACGTACTCTATAAAATGAACATATCTCTACTAAAAAGTAGAGTCGCTCCTACAAGAATACACACTTCTAAAACCAGAATGCACACAACCCTCGGTTGAGACCCGGAATTGCACAATTCCCCAACCGAAGTTCACAAATCCACCGAAAATATAAATAAAATAATAAATATATTAAAAATCAATAAATTCCACAATTGTCCTTAAAATATCAAAATATAATTTATTTAAATATTCAAACATCAAAAATACTTATTTCACAATAATTAATTAAAAATCCTAAATAATAATATAATATTATTAAAAATCCAATTTTCCAATAATTATACATAAAATAATAATAATTCATTTTATAAATCCATATAACTTAATTAACCCAAATATATAACAAAAAGTTATAGAAACTCATTTTATTACCAAAATAATATATAATATATTATTTGAAAATAGTTTTCAAAAATTGGCATTAATTAGTTAAAAATAGTAAATCATTTGTAAAAAATCATTTTAATATCTTAAATAATTTTAAAACCAATTAAAACATATTATTTAACTGTAATTAACACAAAATTATATAATTAACCCTATAATACAAAATACACATAGTATATCTAATATAGCATAACAATTATATAAATGCATAAAAGTTAATTTATCAACAAATGTTACTCTAATATTATCTAAAACATATAATTAAACACTAATTTCAACAAAAACTAAACTTTAACCTAATTTTCTAATATTGATATAATATTAAAAAAATTTATAAAAATTACATAAAAATCACAAAAATTATTATGTCAACATTAAAATTAATAACAATTTATAATAACACCAAATATACCAAATTCATAATTTAAATAATTTATTTATGAAAATTAATTAAATAATATTAAAATAATGAAAAATTAACAAAAATACAAATAAATTCTAAAAATCAAATTAAAAATATTTAGAGGTAGATTAAGCTTCCAGGAACAACTTTTGCTAAGGTGGATTATGTGAATCAATCAAGATCAACATGAAAAAAAAATGGAAAACCCTAATGCTCAAAATAAAAAATTGAAGAAGACTCAAAAATGGATGAATTAAGGCTAAAACAAAGGTTACATTCATGCTCATCAGAGCTAGAGGAGTCATTAGACACTGAAAACACGTGAAGTGGTGGTCGAAAAGACGACTAATGGCGAGGAGAAATCGCCTGCTGTTGCTGTCATTTCTACCCTCTGCGATGACGTTTCAACGAGCAGGCAATAATAGGAAGGACGAGGAAGAAGGTGGTTGTCGGTTGGAAATGATGGAGGCATAGTGACAGGGGATGATTAGACTTGTGCGGGGAAGGAAATGGATTTAAAATAGGTTGAATTGGTTTGATGCATTTTTGTTTGTATGTTTGTATACATATCTTATACTTTATAATGAAACTATATATTATAATATTATATAATCTAATTTTAGTCAAAGAAATCTCCACCACACAATAAATAAATATCTCACACTTATACACACACACACACGCACACACGCACACACACACACACACACACACATATATATATATATATATATATATATATATATATATATATATATATATATATATATATATATATATATATATATATATATATATATATATATATATATATATATATATATATAAGACACACACACATTAACAAATATACACATAAAATAACAATAATTGATAATGATAATACAAATAGTGTGATTTATTAGAAATATAATATTAAAATAATAATGCACATCACTAATGTTATTAAAATAATACTATCCAAAAATAGTAAATATAAACAACGCAAATTAAATGTTCAAAATAATAAGTTTCAAAAATAAAATATCTACATAGAAAATATAATTAAATATAAAATAATAATTATTAACCACAAAATAATAAAATAAATAGATATAACTTTTAAATTTATTAACATGGGAGCTTGCTCATCTACTTGAGCCAAAGAAGGCTATAGGGTGCAAATGAATGTACAAGAAGAAGCTAGTAGTATTAGAAAAAGAAGGGGAAAAGTTCAAGGCTTGGCTAGTGGCAAAAGGATACTCACAACAGAAGGGGACTGACTATGATGAGATCTTATCTCATATGGTTAGACACACTTCCATCAGGGTAGTGTTATCTTTAGTAGCCAGTTGTGATATGCACTTGGAGCAGATGGATATAATGACAGTATTTCTTCACGGTGACCTAGAGGAGTAGATTTTTATAAATCATCCAAAAGGGTTCACCCAACCTGGGTAGGAACATCTAGTGTGCAAATTGAAAAGGTCCTTGTATGGGTTGAAGCAATCTCCAAGGTAATGGTACAAGAGATTTGATTCCTACATGATTTAGATTGGCTAGAGGCGTTATAAGTATGATTGTTATGTTTATGTGAAGAGCCTTAATGATGGTTCTTTTATTTTTTTACTATTGTATATTGATGACATGCTTATTGCTACTAAGAATTTGCATGATGTTCTTAAGTTGAAATCATTATTAGGGAAAGAGTTTGACATGGAGGATTTAGGTGTTGTAAAGAAAATCCTTAAAATGGAGATTCACAAGAATAGGAGCTCTAGAAAATTATGGTTATCTCAGCAAAACTATGCTGAGAAGGTGTTAGACAGATTTGGGATGAGCAGTGCTAAACTAGTGAGTACTACATTGGCAAGTTACTTCAGGCTTTCCTTAGATTAGTGCCCAAAGTCAAATAGAGAAATTGAAGACATGGTAAACGTACCATATGCCAATGTAGTTGGTTGCTTGATGTATACAATGGTTTTTGTACCTGACCTAATTTGGCTTATGCAATTAGTCAAGTTAAAAAATTTATGTCAAAACTAGGCATGCAATATTGGGAAGTAGTCAAATGGATATTCAGATATCTGAGGGGCATAACAGGTCATGACATTGTGTTTGGTGGTTAGCAGGGAAATCCTTTAGTTGTAAGGTATGTGGATTCAGATTATGTTGGTGATATGGATGATAGGAGGTCAACAACAGGGTGTGTTCTTACTCTTGGAAAAGGGCCTATTTATTGGAAATCCACAGTTCAATTTATTGTGGCATTATCTACAATTGAAGCAAAGTATATGGTAGTAGCAAAAGTTGCTAAGGAAGCATTATTGCTTATAGGACTAGTGAAGGAACTAGGTATTAAGCATGGTGGAGTTTAGTTGTATTATGATAGTCAGAGTGTCATTTATTTTGCAAAAAATCAGGTGTATCATGCTAGGACAAAGCATATTAATGTGAGGTTTCATAATATCAGGGAGTTTACTACATTTGGACATATATTGCTACAAAAGATTCACACTTCTAAGAATGCAGTTGATATGTTGACAAAGCCAGTTACTAGTGACAAGTTCAATATTGCTTGAACTTGTTGAATGTTACTAGATGCTAAAAAAGCATGTTCCCTCAACCCATTTGGTATGATAGAAACTTCAAGATTTCTATCTCCTAAGGGGCTTAATATTTGCTAAGGTGGATATTATTGTGTTTGGTTCATATGTAGCAACGGTTTAATTATGAGGTTATGGTTAAATGGGTAGGGTTATGATTAAATGGGTTGGGAGTGCGAGGGCAATGCTCCAACGGTATAGTAAAAGGGTGATTGTGTAATATGTACCATACATATTCTATTATATATAGAGTATGTATTTGTAACCCTAGGGTGTTCTATATAATAAGAAAGACTCTAATCACTCACTCCCGAGGACGTAGGCAAATTGCCGAACCTCGTTAATTTTTTGTGTTCATTCTTTTCTTCTCTATTTTATTATGTTTGACTCTTATTTACTGTATTGTTTAGCAACACAAATACAACCTAAGAGATTAAGAAATAATATTCAATAATTAGAAGAGAAGAGAAATTGTTATCAAGAAGCTTGTGGGTCTTTAATGGAGTCCTCCTCTCTAGCTTCTTATTCTCCACTTTCTTTTTTTCTCTCTCTTAGTTGTTATGGGTGTTTCTTCCAAGATTGATTTCCTTCCTATTTGAGTTTAGAGACCTTTGGGTCTTGATTTTGATCTTTAGAATTTGGTTTATAACTCCTATAAATTAGGTTTTTGGTCCCTGTTTTATAGTCTTCTCAAATGGTCCTTGAATCCCCCTTCAAATGGGTGTGTGTCAGCTCACAAATCAACGAAAAAATCTAGAATCAGGCTTCCTGCAATCTTGCCACAATCGCAAGAGAAAGTTTAGTAGTACAGTATTGTAGCATGGTACTGTAGCGATCGGTACAGTAACTTTATCTGCAATGGACCCACGATAGCAACAGAAACCCAGCTCTACTCCCTTACTCTCTCCTTTTCACCTCCAAACATCTCCAAAACTTATTTGTCCTAGTTATAATTAAATTAACCTAAATGCAACATAAAATGAATGAATATATAAAATTATATGCAATTTAGCACCAACACATGCTCTTCAAAATTACCAGGAAATTGGATGAATATGAGCGAGGTCACAAAAAATTCAAATGTCATCATAAAGGCTTTCCTTCGTTTCAATACTTGTAGGGACTAACGAATTGTCACCTCACCCCAGTAAATAGGTATGAGGTTTTTTTTTTATTTACCTCAAATATTTATAGTTTCAAGAGTTTTGACAATTAATCGAGCTAGGTGGATTAGTTAGAATGGAAAAACACTCCCAATATTTATTTCTTTATATGCAAAAATCAAATTTAAGCTTTTATTGAAGAGAAAGTAAACTTTTTGCCACTTAAACCGACAACATTAGTAATTATGAGTTTTTTCTTATAATCTATATAACGAAACAAGAAAATTTCGAACATTTCCAGTGTCTTATAACCTGAAGTATCTCATACTTTTGTTATTGTTATTATTTTGATTGTTCTGCAGGGACATATGTTGTGGCATCCAAGCATCTATATGAAATCTTACTCTCAATTTTAGGAAGAGGCATTCTTTCAACAAGTAAACTTGATATTCTGATGAATTGTTTCAACTTTCGAGCATGTTTTAAAAAAAATGTTTTTTTCTCTTGGTTTTATGGAATGTGTAATTTGATAAATGACTTAAAGGATGTTTCAGAAATAGTTTATTATGTTGTTCTATAAAATCTAGCTATGAATTTTCAGGTTTGTGGTTTCTTTTTCAGTCACTACCGCAGTTCTGTAAATTTTATATAGTAGTTGCATGCACACTTACAACACATCACATTGCAAATTGGAATGCACTGAGAAATGCAAATTCTAAGGTATATAAGCTGGCTCTTGATTCCATCAGGAACTACTGACCGATTCCTGATAGAATAAGAACAATAGTAGGAGACTTACATATGCAACAGGATTTTTGGGCATAGAAAAGGTTCAACATAAAGCCTGTATACCCAAAACAAATAATCCACATATAATGTGACCAATAAACCAATGTTGTACATTTTTACAAATAAGCATTAGCAGAAAATATAGGCAGTAGCCGTTTTTTTCAATTATGAATGTCATTGGATGTAGAACTTGAAATTCATATGTTCATACTTTTCAAATTCTGATTGAAATCATATTTGAAATCTTATAATTTAAAAGTAATTAAATATAAAAAAAATCATATTCATTGGTGTTTAATTAATATCATATAAAAGTGAATTCAATGTAGTTACTTTTATATTATCAATGTGGGTTTATAAAGAAATGGGCAAAAAAAAAAAAAAAACAAAAGGTGGCTTTCTTGTTGATGAATTGACTGAGCCTGGGTTTTGAAATGGGCATCTAGAGTTGTCTATTAAAGATGCTATGAAAGCCCGCTCCGGCATAATGTAATAAATGAGCTAAGCTACTTGTGAATACTTTGATATTCAACTCGATTAAAATTTATTTAAATTTATATATTTAATCTCGTTTAATAAACAAATCAAATTTAAATTATATAAAATTTCGCTCATAAAATTCACGAACAAATTTAAATAGAAATTTATAAGATAACTTATAATTTTAATATTTAAAAATTTAATTTTAAATATATAATATATAAATTTTTATTGTAAAAAATATTTTAAAAAGTATATTATTAAAATAAAATTTTTATTTTTATTAAATATATTGTAATTTTTTTTTAATATATAATTTTAATTTATAGTTTATATTTTTCTAAAATAATTTTTTTAAACTCATTTAAACTCACGAATTGCTCGTGAGTATCAAATAATATAGCAAACTCGACTCGAGATCTATTTAATTATAAACGAATCAAATATGAATTAAATAAGACTCAATCGACTAGAGTCGGTTATACTCCTACTCAAGTATAATATATTTGAGAACAATTGAGTCATATTTTACTGTATCGTTGATTCAACCAAAAAAAAAAAAAAAATTGGATAAGTAGAAAGATGCAGCCGTGGTTTAGGTGTTTCAGCATCCGACTCTGTGAATTTTTTAATAATATTTCAATAGCATGTGATTTTATATTTATAGTAATTTGATAATAATAATAAAAAACTTTATTACAGGTTAGGAATTTCTCTCTTTTTCTATCAAGTTCTCATAATTTTAATATAAATTTAGTAATAGTTTATAGTCTTTTTGTCAAATAATATATAAGAATATTTTTTTCTATTTTTTTTATTATAACCATCTAAAATTACAATAGACAGACTTTTTTTTTCCTACCCTATCAAATTTTATTAAAATTTTAATTTTTTTTGGATGTTTGAGAAAAGAGAAATTATAAGTTTTAACAAATTTTATCACCTAATTACTATAAATATGAAATCACATGGTATGATATTGAAGTGCCATTAAAAAAATCACAAACCCATGTTGAAGCACCTAAACATATTATAAGATACTTATTTTTACTTATCAAAAAAAAAAAAAAAAAAGCTTTGTTTCCTTCTATTCTATAGGAGACTTTTACTATTTGAAACATTATATAATGATTCTGATCTTTAATGAGTTGAAAGGTCAAACCAATAAAAATTAAGTATATCATTATAAAATTTCTCCTCTTTCAGGCATATTATTTTCAATGATTAATAATCATATTGTACGGCCAATCAGAGCGGCTTGAGTGAAGAAAAAAAAAATTAAATAAATAAATAAATAAATATATATATATATATATATATATATATATATATATATATATATTTATTTATTTATTTATTTATTTATTTATTGCATTACGAAGTGACAAACATTTTACCATTAAGTTATTAGTTCAACTACATATTGGCCAAATTTTTTATTTATGATATATGTGTCATTCATCTAATTATAGGGTGTAATATATCTAATACATGTAAAAATCTCCCATAAGAAAATACACTTATGGAGTGATTCTACCGTCATAATTAGTCAACCACTAACTGTCATAATTAATCAACGATTAATAATAGACTAAGTATATTGAAACAATAATTAATGTCACTATAAATAGTCAATAGTGAAATAGTTACAGGCATCACAACACTAACATCACAACACTAACAATAATTAATGTCACAAAATTCTTTCCAATATTATTATGTTTATTATATTATATAATAAAAACTGTGATCTTATTCTATTCAACCAGCAAATTAATTTATTACATACCCGCGCATCATGCGGGTGAAATCACCAGTTAATAAAGCAAAACAACAATCAGATGTGAATTTAAACATTACATTTAGCTGGACTAAATGTTCCTGAAATCGTTGGTCTCACATTGGCGCATCGAGATTTTGCATGCCCTCCACCGCCATTTTGTTTAATATCAATATCAACAAGTTCTATTCGTTCACATGGGTGGCCTTTGCTACAAAGAAGTTGGACAGCAAGAGGAGATGAGGAAGTGCCTTGAATGCGCCTGAAGCTAATGTTACTGAGCTTTACATTTGATGTAGTCTGCAAAATCTCAGTAGTGTTAATTATAACAAAAATGTAACCAATATATTGATATTTCTTTTGTAATGTGATTGCATCAAAAAGAAAATGGTGTTACTTGGTTAAGAAATTTAAACATTCTTCAGAGACTCTATATAGCAATCGGGGATGCATTATTTTCATAATCATTGTGAAACACAAATCAGGTCATGTAGCCGATTCTATGACCTTGCAACAAGTGAATAATAAAGGTTAGAATTTGGATTTTGGTATCTGGAATTGCACTCTAACACTAAACTCACAAATTAATTTTCATTTAAAATAAGATATCATAAGTTAAATTTATGCTAAGCAACAGATATTCAACTATTAAACTATTAGTTCAAATAGATATGGAGTGATTTTCAATTCTATGACAGTAATGAAACCAAGACTATGTCAAGGCCATTGCTTGTTTAGTATAAGATTTTGGAGGAAAATGATATTTTTTTTTATTAATTTATATATAAACTAGTAAATAACTATGTGTGAAAATATGAATAAAAAATTTATTTGACTCGTGATATATAGTAAATAAACAATTAAACATATACTTATTATTATTATTATTATTATTATTAGAAAACATTTTAAAAATAATAGCATTTTTATTTATATATATATAACAATTTGATAATAACTTAATATAGTTATAATTCATTACAATTTTTATAAATTTTTTATTTAAATAATTATATGATATTATTTCAATATTTTTCATAATTATTTTTTCTCAACTCTAGAACTAATTTCATACAAAAAAAAATATTATGACCATATTATAAGATAATAAAAAATCATTAGTTATTTGTTAATAAAAATTTTAAAATAATAAAAGTTATATTTTCTTTATATAACAATTTAAATATGCAACCCCATTAAACTTATAATTTATTACAATTTTAATAAATTTTTTATTTGAACTATAATATTTTATTTCTTCAATATTTTTAATATTAATACTTTTATTTACACAAAAATTAATTTAATATAATTTTTTAAGTTCAACTAATAATTAAATGATAAAGCTTAATTAATTTAATTTTAACTTTTTTTTTTGTTAAATTTTATAAAAATATATAAAAACAATAATTATGTTACTTTTTTTTATAGGAAATATACTTTCAAATAAATTATATGATCTATTTTATATTTATTAATTTTTAATTTATAAAACTATCTACTTTTAAAACAATTTATATACTTTTCCTATTTTCATAAAATTTATTAATTTTGGTTTTAATTATTTAATTATTAAATTTAATATAATAAGACTTATAAAATTATGTTATCTAATTTGAGTTATATTAAAAAAATATAAGTATACCTAATTAAAATAGAAAAATATATATTTGTAAAAAATTATCATATAAATTTTAATTAATTTAATTTTGTTAGAGATAAAATAGAAATTAACATAATTAAAATAGAAAACATACTTTCAATTAAATTAGAATTATATGCTAACTAATTTCATTTTTATTAGAAATAAAGTAGAAGTTAATCTAATTAGAATAGGAAATATACTTTCAATTAAATTAGAATTACATTTTAATTAATTTAATTTTATTAGAGATAAAATAGAAGCTAACCTAATTAAAATAGAAAAATATTTTCAATTATATTATAATTAAATTAATTTTTATTAGAGATAAGATAGAAGTTAACCTAAATATAATAGAAAATATATTTTCAATTAAATTAGATTTTTTTTAAAAGGTAAGATAGAAGTTAACATAATTAGAATATAAAATATACTTTTAATTAAATTAGAATTTTATTTAGTTAATTTAATTTTTATTAAAGATAAAATAGAAGTTAACCTATTTATAATAGAAATTATACTTTCAATTAAATTAGAATTTTTTTTTTAGAGGTAAGATAGAAGTTAACCTAATTAGAAAGGAAACATACTTTGATGAATTAAATTAGAATTTTATTTTAGTGAATTTAATTTTTATTAGAGATAAAATAGAAGTTAATCTAATTAAAATAGAAAATAGACTTTCAATCAAATTGAAATTATATTTTAATTAATTTTATTTTATTTTTATTAGTAAATGATTAAATTACCCAATTTTTATATAATATTGAGTGAAAACCTTTTCATACTTTTGCATATCTCCCCTCCCATTTGTACGTTTACATATATATATTATAGACATATAGATTATAGTTATAGATTATAGATAGATAATAGATATGTCAACTTAGTATCAATAATTCTAAGGCTATTCCATAGTTCTAGGATAGACTTTATTTATTTTTGGCAATGTATTCTATTTTCAAAATTGTGGCAAATAATTATATAGTCTTTTCAGTTTATTATAAATTTATCCAAAAATCCCTTCGTGGACCTTTCTCTCTACCTCACTAGGGTTTCTAGTCAGGATTAGAGCCTCATCCCACAGTGGATTTTCTTTTCTTTATTTTTTTCTTTGTTTTCTTTGATTTATCTCTTCTTCTTCTTATCTTCCTCTTAGCCTCTTCTCCCACTATCCATCAGATCTGAATCTTTCTATGTATCAATTGTTTTTAATCCATTATTTTTTCTGTCTTTCACAAATGATGAGTGAATTAGAAGTACTTTGGCAGAGATTTTCCCTCACGAAAGATGTAGAAGAGGAGGTTAACTTGCAAAATAATACAGATCAACATTTCAAAAAAGATTGCTGCTTGGTAGGCAAAATCCTTACGGATAAGCTTTTTAATTTAGTGGCTCTCTCTAATGTACTAAACAATGCTTAGAGAGTATCAAAAGAATTTACAATAACATAGGCTAGCCAAAATCTTTTTGTTTGCGATTTCAATTCAAAGAATGAGAAAGCATATATACTGCGAGATAGTCCATGGCACTTCGATAGACAACTTATTATTTTGAGGGAGTTATCTGGTGATGAGTAACCAAATATGGTACATCTCTTGTCCTGTATTTTTTAGGTACAAATTGGAGATTTGCCTTTAAACTGAAGGGATATAGACTCAATAATGAAAGTGGCTAGCAAAATTGGGCAGGTAATGGATGTTAATCCCTCTAATATCCATTCATGGGGGAAATATGTTAGAGTGCGAGTGAAGGTTAATGTTCAAGTGCCTCTTAAATGAGGTACAATGGTGCTAAATGGAAAGGGAGAAAGGGTATGGGTCATCTTTCGCTATGAGAAGTTACTAAATTTTTATTACTGGTGTGGTGTTCTGGGGCATATAGAAGATGATTGTAAAGCAAAACCTGAGGAGGTGAATGTTCAGGAATGGCCGTATGGACATGTGCTGAGGGCTTCACCAGCGAAAACTCACTTTTTTTCCATAAACCTAATTCTCATCACTCCACTAGTGCAAGACCATCTAAAACCCCATCGACCAGTGTAGGTGAGACCAGTGTGTGCAGGAATGTTGATTTAAATAAGGCTGTTGGACTAGAAGTGTCTTCTGCCATCACTCAGAATGTTGTTAAAAATAAGGTAAATAATCCAGATACCACGGTTATCCCACACAGTAGTTCGAAAGAGGAATCTAGTAAGAATGCATATACTCTTATCGCAGACATCGAGCTGGTCCATAACGAACAACCTTCACTTTCATCAACTGATCGTGTATCTCTATGGAAGTTTAAAAAATTAGGAAGAGGGCATCCCAAGAAGAAGGAAAACAAGTTGAATGGGTATTCGACAGAGATGGTAACACTTAATGGGAAAAACATAAAGGGGATTGTACTGATGCTATGGAAATTGAGAAACATGCTGGTAATAAAAAGGGAAAAAGTAGTGACTATTTTGCGACTGCCATGACAGTTTATAAGGTGAAGATTGCTCAGCAGTCCCGCCAGGAGTTATGAAACTTATTAGTTAGAATGTCCAAGGACTGGGGAATCCCTGGACAGTCCGAGCTTTGTGATTTTTTATCATAAACCAATCCCTAATGATAGTAGTCTTGATGGAAACTAGATTATTTCATTATCAAGTAGGTAGTTTGAAAGTTTAGTTTGTTGATTTCAATTTCTTTCTTGTAGAAAGTAGAGGGTGAGCTAGCAGATTGATTTTGATGTGGCATAAGGAGGTGCAGTTGTCGATCATGTCTTTCTCTTCAAACCACATTCAGTTCTTAAGTCTTGATGATGCAAAAAAAATCCATTGGTTGGGTTGTCGTGTGTATGGCTGGACGGAGGGACATTTAAAGCATAAGACTTGGGATTTGCTTTCTCTATTCTATTCTATCAATCAACCTCTCCTTTGCTTCAAGGATTTTAATGAAATTATATTCATCTATGAAAAATTAGGTGGCATGGAGTAATATTATCAAGCCACATACAGTTTTCGTAATACTATTGATAATCTGAAGCTTCATGATCTTCGCTACAATGGATGTCAGTATACATGGGATAATGGCAAAAAGGGGATTTCAAATGTACGGGAGAGATTAAATAATTTGCTTGGTTCAGAAATGGCACCTAAAGTTTTTCTAGACTTTGTGATATCACATCTACCTCGGTATACATCTGATCATTGTCCTATTATTTTTAACTCATAAAGTTATGTTTTTGGATCTCAGTCAGATCATCAGAAGTTGTTCCGCTTCAAAGCTCTGTGGGTGTGCTCTAAAAGTTGTTAAACGGTGATTGCTGACTCTAGGGCAATCTACTCCAGACTCTGAAATGTCGAATAACCTACTGGGAAAGATGAATAAATATGCCTAGAGTCTTAGAATTTGGGGTGCTCAGATTTTTGGGAATTTAAAGAAGCAAATTGATTCTACTATGCTAGCTTTATAGCGATTGCAACAACAACCTACATTCCTTCCTCTAGACAATGAACAAGTTGTATTCAAAGCTAAGCTTAATGACCTTCTTAGTCTTGAAGAAGGTTATTGAAGACAACGTTCCCGAGCTCTATGGTTGGAATTTGGTGATAAAAGCATATCTTTTTTCCACAGAAAAGCCTCTAAAAGAAGATGACATAATACTATTCATCGCCTTTGAAATGATTCAGGCCACCGGTGTGAAGGAGGTGAAGCTGTTAGTCAGCTTGTAGTGCCTTCATTTTCATAACTTTTTAGTACATCAGGGCCACCAAACTCTTATGAATTAGTCTCGACAATTCAAAAAAGGATTGATGATGAGCCAACTGAATTATTAGCTGCCCCTTCTACAGAAGCTAAGGTGGTATGTATTGTGGGTCCCTGCTAGTGGAGCCCATAAGTTTGAAAAAAATTATATTTTGCTGTACCAAATTAGCTGAGGTGATCTCTGTTGTGGGTCCCTCATAGTGGAGCCCATAAGTTTGAAAAAAGTCACATTTTATTACACTAAATTTAGTGCAGCAAATGTTGAATAAGAAAAAAAACCTATTTTTGTTTTGTTTGTTTCTCATCCAAATGCCTATATAAAGGCATTTGGATGGAGAAGCATAATATGATAAAGAGTAAGCAAGCAACAAAAAGGGAAAAATTTGATATCTCTATGTGTGCTTGTGAGGTGAGAGCTAAAGCAATTTTGCTTTGATGAGTGTGAGAAAGTTTCAAGGGTTTGGGAAATTTTTTTTCGTCTCAAAAGGTAAGTGACAAAATAGTGAGGTAATTATTTTTGAGGTGTTTGGGCAACACTTTGAGTGCCACTATTTTTATGAGAAATTTTTTATTGTATACCTCTAGTGTTGATATAGAGAAGACTCTCTCTTGTACCTACTATTTTTATAGTAAAGAATTATTCTGATTTTATCCTGTGGACGTAGCTGAAGAATTAAGGGTGAACCACGCTAAAATATTTGTATCATTTTTATTATTTATATGGTAGGTTTTATCCATTAGCTGGTTTAACCGCCTCCATTTATTTATTTGTTTGATTATTTTTACAGTAATTTTATTTTGTCTCTGTGAAAATTATTCCATTACATCAACTCTATTAATTTTCCCAACAAGTGGTATCAAAACTATTGATTCTTGTTCTGGAGGCATTATTAAATATTACAATGATGGAGGCTAAGACTAGCGAGATGGTCAGTTTAAATGGCACAAATTACCACATGTGGAGAAACAAGATGAAAGATCTCCTATTTGTGATGAAGTTGCATCTATCGATTTTTTGCTACAACAAAACTCAAAGGTAAGGTGGATGAGGAATGGGCATTTGAGCATAAGCAAGTGTGTGGCTTCATTCGACAGTGCGTTAAAGATAATGAAACTTATGCATGAACGTTGTGGAACAAGCTTGAGGAGCTGTATGCTTTAAAGACTAGTAACAACAAATTATTTTATCTGACAAAATTAATTCATATAAAATATCAACAAGGTTCTTCTATCACTGATCACTTGAATGAAATGCAAGGGATTGTGGATCGGTTATCATGTATGGGCCTAAATTTTGACAATGAAATTCTTGCTCTTATAGCGTTGGCTTCTCTGCCAGAGTTATGAGAGACTTTAAAGATTTCACTTATAAACTATGCACCAAATAGTGTAGTGAATATGGAATTTTTCAAAAGTGGTATTCTAAATGAAGAAATGAGATATAGATCAAAGGGTGCCACTTCAATATAGTCAGATATCCTTGTTGTGACTTCCAGGGGAAAAAGTGAGACTCAAAGCTCAAAGCAAAGAGATAAGAGCAAAGAAAAGTCAAACAAGTATACAAATATTGAATGCCATTACTACAGAAAGAAAGACCACATCAAGAAGTTTTGTTGAGAGTTCAAGGACAAGAATAAAGGCAAAGATGTGAGAAAAGATGACAACAGTGATGATAACAAAGAAAATCTTCTCGAAGAATTCAATGTCCTTTTTTATTATAGCACTGTTAATCTTACTACTCATGAGACTAATTGGGTAATTGACAGTGGTGCTTCCATTCACGCTACATCTCGAAGAGAATTCTTCTCATCCTACACTCCAAGAGATTTTAGATTTGTGAAGATGAGAAATGGAAATCGAATAAGAGTTACTAGTGAAGGAGATGTGTGTTTGCAAATGATGAATTGCATAAGACTAATCTTAAAGAATGTCAAGCATGTTCTAGATATTCTCCTGAATTTGATCACAATAGGGAAACTTAATGATAAAGGTTTCTGCAACACCTTACATAACAACCAATGGAAACTCACTAAAGGCTCAATGGTGGTGGCTAGAGGTAAAAAGGACTTAGCACTCTACTTTATGCATGCAAATATCTCTAAAGACATAATGAATGCTTTAGAGAAAGACAATATAATTGAGTTATTGCATAAAAGACTCGACCACAAGAGGGAGAAAGGGATGATAGTGTTAGCTAAGAAAAATATGTTATATGGAGTAAATCTTATGTATCTAGAGAAATGTGTCGATTATCTTATAGGAAAGCAAAATAGACTTGCTTTTAGGAATTCTCCTCCTTCCAAAATAAATAATGTGCTAGATTTAATTCATTTGGACTTGTGTGGGCCAATGCCAAAGTCACTTGGTGGTTGTTAGTACTTTGTGACTTTCATTGGTGATCATTCTTAAAAGGTATGGGTATAGACCTTGAAGTTAAAAGATCAGGTGCTAAATGTCTTCAAGGAATTTCATACCCTGGTGGAGAGACAAACAAGCAAGAAGTTAAAGTGCATCCAGACAGATAATGGTGGAGAGTATTTTGGACCATTTGATGCTTATTGCAAAGAGCATGGTATTCAACATCAAATGACACCTTTAAAAATGCCACAGTTGAGTGGTTTAGCTGAAAGGATGAACATGACTTTAATGGAGAGAGTCAGAGCTTTACTCTCACAGTCAAAGTTGCCTAAAACATTTTAGGGTGAAACTCTACTTATAGTAGTGCATGTGTTGAACCTTTCACTATATGTTCCTTTACAGTTTGACACTCTAGAGAGGGTGTGGTCAGGAAAAGATGTTTCCTATAGTCATCTGCAGGTTTTTAGGTGCAAAGCTTTTTGCATATTTATAAAGATGAGAGATCTAAGTTGGATGTCAAGACATGACAGTGTGTGTTCATTGGCTATGGTCAATATCAACTTCCCTATAGATTTTATGATCCAGTCCAGAAGAAGCTTGTCAAAAGCCACGATGTTTTGTTTATTAAAGACAAGATAATTAGAGATAATGCTAGAGTTAAGAAGAACATCCTTAGCTCTGATGATGGTTTAAGTTTGATGTTAGTTCCTCCAACAATGGTGCCAAGGGAAGTTGGAGATGAAGATTAAGCTATTCCACTAGATGTAGGTAATGAAGATGCTCCTATTGATATTCCATCTGAAAATGATGATGCTAGTGTTCATGATCAACCATCAGCATATGAGGCTTCTCCAATGCCACTGAGGAGATCTGATAGAGATAGACAACCTTCTACCAGATATCCTAAAGACTAGTTTATGTTATTAACTTACTGGGGAGATCCATAAAGCTTTGAAGAAACTATAAATGATGAATATAAGAAGAAATGGTTTGAAGCCATATAGGATGAGATGAAGTCTCTGCATGAGAACAAGATGTTTGAGTTGGTGAAGTTAATTGAAGGCAAGAGAGCTTTGAAGAATAAGTGAGTGTTCAGGATCAAACATGAAAAACATAGTGTCCAACCATGATTTAAAGCTAGACTGGTTGTAAAAGGATTCAACCAAAGAAAGGGCATCAACTTTAATGAGATTTTCTCCAATTGTAAAGATGACATCCATCTATACTATGTTGGGTTTAGTAGCAAGTTTTGATATGGAGATTGAGCAAATGGATGTTAAAACTACCTTCCTTCATGGTGATTTGGAAGAAGAAATATTTATGGAGCAGCCAGAGGGTTTCAAAGAAAAGGAAAAAGAGGACTATATTTGCAGATTAAAGAAAAGCTTGTACGACTTGAAACAGGCACCAAGACAATAATATAAGAAGTTTGGGCATATTATGAGGGAGTAAGGTAATATGAAGACCACTTTAAACCATTGTATATTTGTTCAGAAATTCTCTGATGATGATTTTTTTACGTTATTACTCTATGTGTATGACATGTTGATATTTGGTCGGAATGTTTCTAGAATCAACAGCTTAAAGAAACAGTTGAGTAAGTCTTTTGCCATAAAAGACTTATGACCAGCAAAGTAGATTCTTGGCATGAAGATTATCAGAGATAAAGGCATCAAGAAACTATAGTTATAACAAGAGAAGTACATTAAGAAAGTACTTCGGAGGTTCAACAAGTATAATGCTAAAGCAGTTAACTGTTCTCTTCCTAATAATTTTTTATTGACTTCTTAACAAAGCCCTTCCACTGATAAGGATAAGGAAGAGATGGACATAGTTCTATATGTTTTAGTAGTTGGTAGTTTGATGTTTGTCATGGTGTGTACATGGCTAAATATTGCACACTAAGTTTGAGTTGTGAGTCAGTTCCTTTCAAATCTTAGGAAGGAATATTAGGTTGCAACAAAATGGATTTTCAGGTATCTTTGTGGAACGTCCACAATATGCTGATGTTTTGGAGATGCCAATCCTGTGTTTGCTGGATACATAGATGCAAACATGACAGGTGATGTTGACTTAAGAAAGTTAACCTCTGGTTACCTAATTACATTTGCAAGGGGAGCTATGTCATGACAGTCAAAATTATAAAAAATGTGTTGCTTTGTCTACCACTAAAGCGGAGTTTATTGTAGGAACTGAAGCTTGTAAAGAGTTGCTATAGATGAAGAAGTTCTTAAATGAACTCAGTTTTCAGCAAGATTGATACAAGTTATTTTGTGATAGTTAGAGTGCTATCCACATTGGTAAGAATTTCTCCTTTCATTCAAGATCAAAGCACATTGATGTGAGTTATCATTGGATATAGGATGTATTGAAGAAGAAGCTATTGCGGCTAGATAAGATCTATACTGATGAAAATGGATTAGACATGTTAACAAAAACTTCACCAAGGGAGAAGTTCAAATTCTATTGATTGGCCATCAGAATGGTGATGACCTCCACGTAGTCAGGAGGGGGATAATAGTTATGGGTCCCTCCTAATGGAGTCCACAAGTTTGAAAAAAAAAGGTCACATTTTGTTGCATCGAATTTAGTGCAACAAATGTTGAATAAGAAAAGAAAAACTTATTTTTGTTTTGTTTGTTTCACATCCAAATGCCTAAATGCCTGTATAAAGGCATTTGGATGGAGAAGCATAGTATGACAAGGAGTAGGCAAGAAACATGAAGAAAAAAATTTGAGATCTCTATGTGTGCTTATGAGGTGAGAGCCAAAGCAATTTTGCTTTAATGAGTGTAAGAGAGTTTTAGGGGTTCGGGAATTTTTTTTTCTTCTCAAAGGATGAGTGATAAAATAGTGAGGTAATTATTTTGGGGGCGTTTGGGAAACACTTTGAGTGCCACTATTTTGCCACTATTTTAGTGAGAACTTTTTCATTGTGTACCTTTAGTGTTGATCTAGAGAAAATTCTCTCTAGTACCTACCATATTTCTAGTGAAGAATTATTTTGATTTTGTTATATGGACGTAGCCCACCAATTAAGGGTGAACCACGTTAAAAATATTTGTATTATTTTTTATTATTTATATGGTAGGTTTTATCGCCTATTTTACTTACTCATTAACTGGTTTAACCGCCTCTATTTTATTTATTTGTTTGATTATTTTTGCAGTAATTTTATTTTGTCTTTGTGATAATTATTTTGCTGCACCAACTCTGTTAATTTTCCTAACAGTCTCGGCATTGAAGAAAATGCATCCATCAAAAGCTCTAGGTCCCAATGGTTTCCCAACTCTTTTTTTTTCCTGAAATTCTAAGATGTAATTGGTTCTGATATTTTTCAATATGGTTTTAAAATTCTTGCAATCTGGTGAGATGCCTCCAACCATAAACCATACTTTTATTACTTTAATTCCTAAAATTAAATCGCCAGAATATGTGAAAGATTTGAGACCAATTAGCTTATGTAATGTACTCTATAAGGTAATTTCTAAAGTGCTGGCTAATCATTTGAAATTGGTTCTCCCTACTATTATTGATGAAGCTCAGAGTGCTTTTGTTCCAGGGAGATTAATAACAGACAAAGCTATTATTGCTTTTGAGGCATTCCATTCAATGAAACACAAAATATCAAGCAAGAAGGGATGCATGGCATTGAAATTGGATGTGAGCAAGACGTATGACAGGGTGGAATGATTTTATCTGGAACAGGTCATGACTCAAATGAATTTTCCTGCCCATTTTATTCGATTGATTATGACTTCTTTGTCTTCTGTTTCTTTCTCTTTCCTAATTAATGGTCAGCCTAAAGATTTTTAAAACCTAGTAGAGGGCTCCGTCAAGGGGATCCAATTTCTCTGTATCTCTTTTTACTGTGTACTTATGTTGTAATGGACAGCCATATCCATCCAATAAGATTGAGTCGCAGGGGTCCCATTATTTCTCATCTCCTCTTTGCGGATGATAGCCTACTATTTGCTCGAGCCTCTTCTTTAAATTGTAATTCCTTTAACAGGATTCTAGCTGTTTATGAGAAGGAGTCAGGGCAGAAAATTAATCTTGATAACTCAGTGGTGTCTTTTAGCAAAGTTATTTCTGACGACAGACAGGCTCAATTGTCCCAATCTTTGGGTATGCAAGGAGTGGATAAGTATATGAAGTACCTAGGACTTCCTACTATAATTGACAAATCAAAAAAATCTATCTTTGCCTTTCTAAAAGAACGGCTATGGACAAAATTAAAAGGCTGGAATAAAAAATGTTACGTAGAGCAGGTAAGGAGATTCTAATAAAGGCTGTTGAGCAGGCAATTCCATAATATATTATGAGCTGTTTTGCTATTCCATCTACTTTCTGTTTTGAGCTGCAATCTATGATTTGTAAATTTTGGTGGGGTGACAATTCAGAACATAATAAGACTCACTGGTTAAATTGGAACCTTTTGACAAAGCCAAAAAATGAAGGTGGTTTGGGATTTCGCTCTTTTGAATAATTTAATCAAGCTCTGTTAGCAATGCAGGGGTGGAGACTTGTGACTAATCCTTCTTCTCTAAGTGGTGGAGTTCTGCAGGCCAAATATTTTCCTTGCTGTACTTTTATGGATGCCCAGTTAGGATTTCATCCTAGCTATATGTGGACAAGTCTCTTAAATGCACGGGGAGTCTTACAAGAAGGGCTCGGATGGAGAGTGGGTAATGGTCTTTCAGTAATTGTGTGGAGGGACAGATGGATTTTGGGTGTCAATGGATTAAAGCCTTTGGTCAAAACAGTTCTTCCTAATGATGCTCTAGTTCCATCTTTAATTGGATCTGAGTCAAAACTGTGGAATATTGGATTAATTAATCAAATCTTTCTTCCTTTTGAAGCTTAAGCAATTTTAAAATTGCCACTTAGTAATCGACTTCTAGTGGATACTCGACTATGGATTCTAACAAAAGCTGGAAAATATTCTGTGAAGTCAGGATATCATCTTGCCTGTAAGCTAAAGAACAGAGCTGCTTCCTCGTCTTCAACGCATTCCCATGTTTCATTCAACTGGCCCATGATTTGGAAGTTGAATGTTGCACCCAAAGTTAAGCAATTCATTTGGCGGGGAGTTCACAATTCATTATCAAGCTTTGATGCTGTAAGGAAAAGAGGAATGGTTGTTACTTCTGAATGTGTTTCTTGTAGTTCTGCGCCAGAATCTCTGTTACATTTGTTAACAGAATGCCATTGGAGTCGGAGTATATGGTTTGCCTCCCCTGTTGGCTTGAGACCTGATTCTATTGTGGTGGATTCTTTTGACAGCTGGTTGGGGCATGTGATGCAGAATTTTTACAGAACTGATGTTGAATTTATTGTATGTTTGTGTTGGAGCATGTGGTTCTACCGTAACAAAAGGGTTCATGGGAATAATTTGGCTCAATGCACTCAAGTGCTTGATACTGCCCAGAAAATGTTTTCTAGTTACCGTGAAAGATTTCAACATTCCACTTTTAATCCTGTTCAGAATTTTCACCTTAGTTGTTGGAGACCGCTAGAAGGAAATGACAAAAAGATCAATAGTGATGCGGCAGTGGATGTGGTTGAGAACAGAGTCAGTCTTGGAGTGGTTGCACGAAACTCATCTGGTCAGATAGTTTTCTCAGCGGGAAAAATCTTCCAAGGATGTTTTGATGTTCAGGTTGCCGAAACAATGGCAATTCGCTTTGGATTGGAAGTGGCTTCGTTATCTAGCTATAGAGATATCATCTGTGAATCTGATTCTCAGCTAGCTGTCCAAAATATTCGCAAAGCTTCCCCAGGACTATCTGCTTGTGACTTAAATGGCCAAGTTCATCTGTCAAAAGATTTTAACACTGTCCATTTTTCTTTTGTAAAACGCCCGGGTAATAAGGTTGCTCATCACATAGTAAAGGGTGTTCTAAATGATGGTCAGAAATTTATTTTATGGGACGCTGTCCCTTAATTTGTTGAATCTTTTGTACTTATGTCCCTCTTCTAATTAATACAAACTTGGTTTGCTTATAAAAAAAATAATAAATAAATTTATCCACTGTCAAAGTAGTATGTGTTTGTGCTGATATAAATTAATAAACGCAATGAAGCACAAATCAAGCCGATATCAATGTAGAAAATGTGAGGCAAATGTGGAAAAAATGTATGACTTGCAAGACTTTTAGAGTTGCATGACTTTTCTTTTCACACGTTGACGCGGACAAGGACAGGCAATTACAACTTGCAAGCCATAAAGGGATAAACTGAAAAAGCATTCATCTCGGGTGGCTTATCATTATCATTAAAAAAAAAAATACATTATGATTCTCTCAAATTTTCATTTCTGAAAATTTAATGTTGCAATTTTTCTTTATAACAAATGAAAATATATTCCCACAAATAAATTAAAATTTAATGTATTAAGCAGATCATTCTCAAACTAGCATGCATGTAATATACTTTGAATAGTGCATAAATAACATTAGTCAGTACTTCAGTCTGAATACCATATGAACGTACTAAATGTATATATTGGTGTGTTCGTGGTAGGCTGGATTCACCCAAAAAAATAAAATAAAATCTTTTCATTTATAACAGTATTTAAGTAATCTAATGAGCATTATAAAGTACAAAATTTGAATTTTATCATCATTAATTTGTAGAATTAACTTTTACTGAGTTAAATGAAAAGGACTCTCCAAATTACTACGTAGTTTATCAATATTTAAATTGTTGTCTACCTGGTGTAATGGATCTACCTAGGAAATTCAGATAGTCTGTCCATGTACATAAGCACATGTTTTTCTTTCTTACAACCCAATTCGGTCTTATCACGCCTAGACTATTAGTCACCCAACTTCATACAAGAAGTAGAGATCTTTCACTTGCCATTCTCACAAAAAATCACAAAAAGCATCCGTAACTAAAAAAAAAAAAAAACGCACACACATATTTCATCTTCATCTTCAAGCTTGTACAAATGGTGATCTGGGCACTCTGGCTTTCAATCCTTCATTTTTGTGTTCATATCATTTTTCTATTTGCCATTGGCATGCTATGCTTGAAACCTGCTCTTTGTCATGGTCATGCGGGAAATAAGACGGATCGACTCTCACTTTTGGAGTTCAAAGCCAAAATATATGACGACTCGCACAGAATCTTGAAGTCATGGAATGATTCAGCGCATTTCTGTACATGGCAAGGGGTTACATGCTGCCATAAACATCAAAGAGTTAAAACTTTGAGCCTGCCTGGTCTGAGCTTGTTAGGGACCATCTCCCCTTACATAGGCAATCTCACATTTTTAAGAAATGTAAGTCTCAGTAACAACAGATTCCACGGAGAAATTCCCACAGAAGTTGGCCTCCTTTCCCGACTTCGAGAACTCATCCTGTGGAGCAACACATTAGAAGGAGAAATTTCAGTCAGCATTAGCAACTGCTCAGAGCTCAGGGTTATGGATTTCTATAGGAATCGCTTAGTGGGGAAAATTCCTGATGAAGTGAACTCCTTAAAGAAGCTGGGGGGACTTCACTTGATAAAAATAATCTCACAAGAGAGATCCCCCAGTCTCTTGGAAACTTTTCCATTCTCAAAATTTTTTATTCGTCTTCTAATAATTTGCAGGGAAGTATTCCGAATCAGTTTGGAAAATTAACAAGCTTAACTGTCTTTACTGTCGGAATCAATAATCTTTCTGGTATAATTCCTTCAACACTTTACAATATCTCGTCCATCACCCAGTTTTCTATCAGACAATCAACTGAATGATAGACTTCCAGAAAACGTAGGCCTCACTCTTCCTAAACTGCAAATTTTGGAAATCGCCATGAACAAATTCTATGGAACTATTCCAGTTTCATTGTTCAGTGCTTCCCAGCTTGAGATCCTTGACATCTTCACGAACTTCTTAGAAGGACAAGTTCCAACAAATTTAGGAGATTTGAATGCTCTTTAAATTTTTGAATTGGGGCACAATTTTCTGGGAGAAAATAAAACTAAAGATTTGAGTTTTATAACATCTTTGACAAATTGCAGCAATCTATTGGCATTATCTTTTGCTTATAACAAGTTTGGCGGTGTATTACCTCGCTCTATAGGCAATTTGTCAACTAATCTGACCAACATATACATGGAAGGCAATAAACTATTCGGAAGAATTCCTGAAGAGGTCGGAAATCTTGTTAATTTGTGTATGTTGGCCATGGAGGGAAACTACTTATCCAGAAGCATCCCTATATCTTTTGGGAAGCTCGTTAAGCTGCAACTATTGAGCTTAGATGAAAACCTACTGTCTGGAAAAATCCCACCATCCATACGCAACATCACCTATCTATATGAGCTTCATTTATCAATAAATGCAATATAAGGAAACATAACTTCAAGCATCCTGAAGTGCCAATATCTGCATGCTCTTGACATTTTGTGAAATAAATTGACTGGGGCTTTTCCTCAAGAGATCATTAGCCTCCCCTCCCTATCAACCATCCTTAACCTGTCAAAAAATTCATTCACTGGTCCATTGCCCTCTGATGTTGGCAAATTGAAAAATATTAACAAATTAGATGTATCTGAGAATAAATTGTCGGGGGAAATTCCTAAGACATTAGCTGATTGCTCGATACTAGAAAGCCTTCACATGCGGGATAACCTCTTCGAAGGACCCATTCCGTCATCCTTTGGTTCCTTAAGAGGCCTCCAACATTTAGACCTATCAAGAAATAATTTATCAGGAAATATTCCAAAAGAGATCGGGCAGCCTTTGTTTCTTCAATTTTTGAATCTCTCTTTTAATAATTTGGAGGTTGAAGTGCCAATGAAGGGGACGTTTAGCAATGCAAGTGTAATTTCAATTGTTGGAAATGAAGAATAAAATTTAGAGAAAAGAAGAGAAAATTGAATGGAAATATGTTTCCATGTATTCATAAAAGAGAGGTTATAATCCTTATATATATACATATAGAAAACCTAATCACATACTAATTAGGAATATAATAACATCCTAAATAAAATAAAGATATTATTTCTAATTGTATACAAATATTTACTTCATAATATATACAATCAAAATATTTACTTCCTCAACACTCCCCCTCAAGTTGGTGAATGTATGTCAATCATTCTCAACTTGCCAAGTGAGTTGTAGAATAATTTTTCAGATACAACCTTTGTGAGGATATCAACTAGTTGAGTATGAGAAAAAACAAATGGAAGATCAATGGTTCCTTGATTTAGATGATCTTTGATGAAATGTCTATCAACCTCCACATGCTTAGTTCGATCATGTTGAACTGGGTTGTTTGTAGTTGCTATGGCTGCCTTATTATCACATTGCAACAACATAGGCTTTGGATGTTTTAGTCCCAATCTTAAACAATTCCCCTTATCCAGAGCAACTCACACACTCCATAAGCCATTCCTTTAAACTCAGCTTCAGCACTCGACCTTACTACGACTTTCTATTTGTTGCTTCTTCTCCAAGTGACCAAATTCTTTCCAACAAATGTAAAGTACCCATATGTTAATTGTTGATTAGTCCAATCTTTGGCCCAATCAACATTTGTATAACCAGTAATTTTATAATTCTTAATTCTCCTAAAGAATAAACCTTTTCCTAGAGAAGACTTTAGATATATGAATACTCGGTATATTGCACCTATATATTATTTACTCAGAGAATGCATGAATTGACTTACAACACTTACTGCATAAGCAATGTCTGACCAAGTATGAGATAAGTAAATCAACCTTCACACCAGCCTTTGATACTAATCTTTATCAGTTGGGACATGATCTCCTTGGATTGATAGTCCATGGTTGACTTCAATTGGAGTCTCGACTGGCTTACAATCAAACATGCCCATTTTTGTTAGTAGATCCGTTACATACTTTTGTTGGTAGAGGGAAATCCCTTAAACTAATCTTGCAACTTCAATCCCAAAAAATACTTCAAGTTACCAAAATCCTAAAGTTAAAACTTAGCTACCAACTTTCTTCACAAGATTGTTGTCTCATTTGGATCATTTCTAGGGTACCACCATATCATCAACATACAAAATCAAAGCGATGACTTTACCTAACTTCTGTTTTGATGAATAGTGTATGATCAGTATCACTTTGCTTATAACTGAGCTTCCTCATGAATGTTGAAAGGCATCCAAACCATGCTCGAGGTGATTGCTTGAGTCCATACAATGCACTTTTTAGTTTCCATACTTGGTTAATACATTTTGTTTTGGGTGGTGGATTTATATGCACTTCTTCATCTATGGTTCCATTAAAAAAAGCATTCTTCACATAAAATTGCCTTAGTGGCTAGTCCAGGTTGGTAGCTAAGAAATAAAAACTCGGATGGTGTTCATTTTTGCTACT